>OZ005660.1:247858730-248350187 GCA_963930645.1 Salticus scenicus
CATCGAAACTGCAGGAATATATAAAATCCCACTTAAAAATCATAAAAATGAAGAATACCAATATACAGGAGTTACTAAAAGGAGAATTAAAACAAGAATTAAAGAACACCAAAACGATATCAAATTCAATCGAAATACCACCGCATTAGCTAGATGTTATGAAGAAAACAATATAGATATAGATTTCAATAAAGTTACAAAAATAGCAAACTACAATAACCAAAACTACGCATTTTTTAGGGAAAGCATCGAAATCGTGCACAATAATTACGTCATTAATGACCACAAATCGGCAGAGATAGACAAAGTGTTGTGTCACCTGTTCGAAAATAAAAGTGAAGATTGAGACTTCAGCAGCCGCCATCCACGACAAGCAGTTGGCACCGTTGACGCAGGGGATCCCCTCGCGAAAAGCTTTCTGCCATGAACGAAGATAAATAAAGGTATTAAATTTATATTAAATATGAATTATAACTTCATTTTAAATAAGTTTTTATAACATTATAGTCATTTTTGAGTACCAGCTGAAATTAAGATATGGTCCTGTCCCACTTATGGTTTTCTAGTTTTTACCAAAAGTTGGTAAACTCATATGTGCACAGTGCACCAGACCCATCTTAAGTTTCATTCTTTTAGCTTTAGTTTTGGAGGAATGATAATCATAAGATTCCTCACACACACATATTCAAATACATACTTATGCATTTAAAAAAAAATTGACTCAAAAGACCTTAAAATACATGTCAGAAGAAAACTTGATTACGAAATTTTTGACTGACTACAATATTTGTATTCTGAATGCTAACGGTAGTGAGATAATGGAAGTAAAATTGTTATATATATATATATATATATATATATTAATTAATTATTTTTTTTTTTTGGGGGGGGGGGGTTGGTTGATTGGTTGGAGGATTTAAGGCCAGTTGACTCCACAAGTGTTCTAGGCCTATAGGGGGAATGCCCTCCGTGGAGGTCTTTCTAAGGGGTCCTAGCATGTATTTGGCCACTATGGCCCTGTTTTTTAGAACTATATAAGTAAGTCAATAAAATTAATATACTTTAATGTATTCTATTGACTTGTGGACATGTTAGATTCTAATACTGCATAATTACATGTCAATTGTTTTACTTTTAAAAGAGATAGAAAAAACACATGGAATTTTTTTCCAGATTTATGTAATAAACCTGTTACAGTACAGAGATTACAATTTCTGCAGCTGTTAACCTCACTGATATTTATTTGATTTTTAATATTGAGGATAATTTTGTTGATAATTTTTGAAGGGTGATTTTGTCATTGTATCATGAATGCCCACTATACATCGTAAAACTTAAATGCCAATAAAACGTGGGAATTATTATCAAGAGATGGTCGAATCAAAATTATACATAAATTATTGCTCTCCCCCTCCTGAATCTGTAGTATGCTAATAATATAATACACTAGCAGTTACCTGTGACTTTTTTCTTAAAAACATTTAATATAATAATCTATTTACTAAGTAGAATTTTCACCTATGACAAGGAAAATTAAAAATAACCAATCTGCTATAAAATTAAAAGGGAAAATAGTATTTTCACTGGATTTATAGTTAACTGCCTGAAAATAACTAACTAGCATGAAAAAATTGTTGTACATATAAAAAATTCTAATATTTAATTGCATATATGTATAATTGAATTCTAAAAGTGATATGCCTTCATGGTATTACAAAGTCGATGTGCATTATAAAATAAATTAAGACATATTCGGCTGTTTATTGTATATGCATAAAATTTCTGCTTAATATAATGAAATTTATTTATATTTTAATATTTATAGATTAAACTTGTTTTTGAAATCTGAATTTTCTCTCCATTGTGGTATTCTCAACTAACTTTATAAAAGTATTAATTAAATACTTCTGTTTTCTTTCAGGCGAAGAGTTGTTTTGACTGGTTATCCCCTTCAAAACAACTTAATAGAATATTGGTGTATGGTGGATTTTGTGAGACCCAATTACTTGGGTTCACGAGCAGAGTTTTCTAATATGTTTGTAAGACCAATTTCAAATGGACAGTGTAAAGATAGTACACCTCGCGATCGTCAGCTAATGAGATATCGTTCTCATGTTCTTCATAGTTTACTCATAGGCTTTGTTCAAAGGTGAGTGTCTGATGATATCTGTATTTATTAAAATTATTAATATGTTTAATATTTTAAATATTTTATAAAATTATCTGTATTTATCTATACATTACAAGGATAACATTTTTCAGCTTTTTGGTATATTTAAAATTTCTTTTATTTTTATTTATTTATTTGGACTTTCTGATGTGTATTTGCTGCATCAGCTAATTATAAAACTTTTAACTATCCATGTTGGTGATTGAATACTAAAACATAATCGTTTGTTCTTTCATTTTTAGATTAAAAGAACAGAATTGGAAGACTAAAAAATATATTCATCACTTAATATAATGATTTTGCCATAAAAATTCTAAAATTTCATTTCATCACATTGTTTTTGTGTATAGTTTCAGCGCTTTTTGCAAATCTCATCCTTGTATATAATACATCTCCTTAGGATATCCTGGGGATAAGATGTATATATGTTCATATAAACGAGACATTCTGTTTTTAAAATTGCCCTACAAGGAAACAAGGTACAGTATGATGCAAAATTTAGACAATGACGTTATTCCTCTTTAAAATTTAGAATTATGACATCAGAATTACAAAAACCTGTATATATATTTAAAATATGTTTAAAAATGCTATAATCAAAAGACAGTGGTTTGATTTGCTATAATTTAAATTTTTTTTATAAAAATAAAATTTTGTTGTAAAAGTTTAGACATGATTATGAGTTTTGTTGAAAATTATGACAATTATCTGCCCAATATATTTCACAGACTATCAAAACATTTTTCTTTCGGTTGGAACTGTAAAGAGAAAACAAATGAGGCATCTGCACATGTCTATAAAAAACCGCTCGCACCTGCATCATGTATATGTATTTTCTTCCCTAGTTGTCATGTAGACTTTTAAGTATTCGGAGTGTTTTTAGTAGCTCCGTAAAAACAAATTTATTTTTATGTTCTTTTCTTTTCTTAATTCTTTTATTAAATATTTAAGACACAAAGTCATCTCGTAATTGAGTATGCTGAATTAATCACATCTAACAGATAATTTCTTTATAGAAGAATTTATAATTCAGCTGTGTAACCTAACAAAACAAGAACAGAATGAACGGATGCTATATGTGAAGAATACAGGTAAGAAACTTTACGTAATTATAATTACCTGTAAAATAATTCTACATAAATATATATATAATTATAATAGATATGTGTGATTTCTGCGCAAATATAAATTAACATTCTGTGCTATTGAGGCATTTAAATTAACAGATTATGACACAGAGTAAAAAATGATGTCACACTTTCTATATATATAAATTCATTTATATAAATATAAGAAAAGTATAATATTTTATTTTAAGATAATATGAATGGAATGTATTAAAAATACAAAAATAATAAATGAATTGAAATAAAATTAGATTTAAAAAAGCATCCGTTCAAAACAGAACTGAAACCAAAAGTTTTGGTTTGAAAAATATATATGTTCTGGAAACAAAAGGAAAGAAAAGAAAAAACTCAATTGAATCGTAATTAAGTGTAATAAGAAAAGAAATATTATATAATCAAAATATTTGCAGTGATTAAATAATAAATTTAAAATTGCTTTTGCAAAAGATGTTTCAATAATCGACAAATTGAACTCCACAAATTACGATTTGTGGAAGTTTAAAATTGAAATGATGCTATGTAAAGAAAATTTGTTTGAATTAATAACAGACGAACCTCCAAATCCTGTCACTAATGAGTGGACAATAAAGGATCGCAAAGCCAAAGCGATTATTAATTTATCGATAGAAGATGACCAAATCGTACATATAAAAAATCTCGCGACAGCTAGGCAAACGTGGGACACTTTAAAAAGAATTCACGAGCGTTCGAACTTGTCCAGTAAATTATTTCTATTGAGAAAATTATATTCTGCTAAACTAGCAGAGGGTGAAAACCTATCTCAACATCTAACGCACATATATCAGATCCGTGATAGATTGACCGCTATAGGTGATGTGATAAATGATGAGCACACGTCAGCTCTTATGCTATGCTCACTTCCTCCAAGTTTCGATACATTGATAACGGCAATTGAATCTAGAGATCAGGAAGACTTGACCCCAGAATTCATCAGGGGAAAGTTACTGGACGAAGATCTAAAAAGATCAGAAAACAATCAAACAAATAATGAAAGCGCATATAAAATGCACATTAAAAATAAAACACCACCACAAAAGTTTTGCAATTATTGCAAAAAGAGTTCGCATAATAAAAGCGATTGTTGGCATTTAAAAAATAAAGAAAGCAATGAATATAAACACAAAGAGAATTCAAATAACTATCAAAGCAATTTCTACAGTCGAAATAAATATAAAAACAAACAAAGATCAAATATGATGCAAGAAACGGAAAATAAAATGAAAAATCTAACTTTTGTGGTAGGAAATTCAAACAGAAATTTGTTCTTCGTAGATAGCGGGAGTTCAAGCCATGTATGCAACAATATAAAAAGGTTCATGTCATTTAAAAACAATGATAAAACACAAGTTATGTTAGCCAATGGTCAATCTGTAATCTCACAAGGTTGTGGAGATGTAAAAATAGAAGTGAGAAATTCTAAAAACGAAACCAAACACATTATACTCAAAGACACGCTATTCATTCCTGAAATTGCCACAAATTTAATTTCAATAAAAAAGGCAACCGAGAATGGTTGTCAGGCAATATTTAAAGAAAACACTTGTGAAATTAAATTTAAAAATGAAGAATATATTTTTGCAACTGTAACTGACAATTTGTATGAAGTTAAAACAAATGATAACATACAGGAAAAGATAAACATGACACAAACTTGCGATAATAAAAATTGTGTTAAACTATGGCACAGTAGATTAGGACACAAAAATATCGCACAAATAAAAGAACTCGTCAGTAAGGAAATGGCAACGGGAATTAAACTGAACAATTGTAAACACGATGATAATTGTGAAATTTGCATTATGTCAAAATTGGAAAACGACTCATACCCCAAAGTAGCTACACACAAGACAAAACAAACATTAGACATAATACATTCTGACCTCTGTGGGCCATTCCAGGCACCTACGGTGGGTGGAAAAAGTTATTTTCTCACTTTTATCAACGACTATAGTTGCTACACTTATATATATCTGTTGAAAAATAAATATGAAGCTTTAGAAGCTGTCAGAAACTACCATGCACTCACTTCCAATATATTTGGAAGAAAAATTAAAATTTTGCATTCTGACAACGGTGGTGAATATATGAATAAAGAGTTTGAAAAATTTCTTCAAAATGAGGGTATACAACACCAACTAATTGTGCCCCATTGTTCTCAACAGAACGGCGTGGCAGAAAAGAAAAACCGTACTTTAGTCGAAATGACCAGATACATGTTAAATGAAAGTCAATTAAACAAAACTTTTTGGGGAGAAGCTTTAATGACAGCAAATTATTTACAAAACAGACTACCAACAAGTGCCCATGAAAAGACATCATATGAGCTTTGGACTGGTATGAAACCAGACCTCTCAAAATTAAGAACATTTGGCTGCAAAGCTTATGTTTATGTGAACAAAACTGATAGAAAAAAGTTAGACAATAAAGCGAAGCGTGGAATTTTTATGGGTTATGATCTAAAAAGTAAAGGATATAGAATTTATATAAATAAAAACATAAAAATCTGTAGAACAGTGAAATTTCTCAAAGAGCATGAAACTCACGAACATTCTCGAAACATTGACCAAAATGCAATTAATGAGGAATCTAAAATTCCTGTTATTCTAAACAATGAAAATGATGTAACAGAAGAACACAATGAAATTCAGAATACATAAACCCTAAGGAGATCAGATAGAATAAACAAAGGGATGTTTTGTTGATCCTGATCGTTTCCCAACCACCTGATCGATCCCAACCACCTGATCGTTTTGTTTTTCTGTCAACTGATACAAATTATATTGAACCGAAAACATTTGACGACATAGTAAACATGAAAGATCCTATTGAAAAAGAAAAATGGTTAGAAGCAACGGAAGAAGAAATCAAATCATTAAATAAAAATGAAACGTGGGATCTTGTTGATCCTCCACCTAATACACACATTGTTGGTTCCAAGTGGGCTTTTAAAGCAAAATACAATGACTCAGTTAAAATTGAAAAATACAAAGCATGTCTAGTGGCAAGAGGTTTTAGTCAAAAGTATGGAACTGATTGTGATGAGACTTTTGCCCCAGTGGCTTCTCATACAACAATCAGAACCTTCTTGATAAATGCATTGTACAAAAATTTGCAGTTAACTCACGTTGACGTAAAAACCGCTTTCCTACATGGAGAACTAGAAGAAGACATTTTTATGAGCCAGCCAGAAGGCTTCATAATACCAGGACAAGAGAAAAAGGTCTGCAAATTACGAAAAGCCATATATGGCCTCAAACAAGCAGCCAGGTCTTGGAATACCAAAATCAATGACACACTAATCAAACTAAATTTTACTGCCTGTGAATCAGACAAGTGTTTATACAAAAGGTCAAAGGACAATAATACAGTTTACTTACTTATTTATGTCAATGACATATTGTTGGCAGGAAACAAAAATGAAATACACGAAGTAATAAAGGAACTCGAAAACGAATTCGAAATCACAAATCTAGGTCAAGTAAACAAATACTTAGGAATACAAATAGAAAGAGGTGATAATGGGACATTAGCTATACATCAGAAAAATAAAATAAATGAACTTAATTAAAACTTTATAAAATATACAACCTTTTATTACTCCATGTTTAATTGCTGAACTAGTTTCTTCTGGGGCGCCCCAGCTTGATCACCAGCATCACAGTGTGCGAAGTCGCTCGAAACTGATGTTTCTTGTTTCTTCCCTCCTATATATACTCTTCGCCATTGGCGGTTGAGGACTGCCCCATCGTTGCCATTGCAGCAATTGGAACTTGTTAAAATTTCTACGGATTCTCTTACTGTAGCGTAACTGTGGTTGTGGTAGTTGGCCAACTTTTTTACTTGATCAAATTTTATGTCTATTTCTTCGTTTTTATTTACCTGGGTTAACGCGGTTGTTATTTTACCTGTCATTATATCATGGCTATGTTCTTTAATTCTTGTTTTTATTTTTATTTTTGTTTTACCTATATAGTACATTTTGTTATTTTGTTTATTGGTATATGGAATTTTATAAATTCCCGCTGTCTCTAAAGGATTTAATTTATCTTTGTCGTTTCTGATTAATTGGAAAATGTTAGGGTTTGGCTTGACAGGTATGTTTATATTATGTTTTGTTGCTACTTTTTTTATTTTATTGGAGATTGCGCGATCATAAGGAATTGAAGTTGTTTATTTTAGTTTAGGTTTTTGAAAGTTATTGATCTGATTTAAATTTTTTAATCTTTTTTTGAATAAGTTATCTATTAATTTATTTGAGTAACCTGCCTTTTGTGTAAATTGTTTAATATTTTTTATTTTGTTTTTTAGAATTTTAGGGTCTTTACAAACTGTTATTGCGCGATATATGTGGGCCTGTATTGCATTTATTTTATATCTAAAGGGGGTTTTACTATTTTTATGGATGATTTCATTACTACAATTAGGTTTCCTGTAAACTTGGGTGGTTATTTTATTAATATAGCGGGTGATGGTAACATCTAAAAAGTTTAACTGACTATTATTTTCTTCTTGAAGGGTAAATTTTTATATACGGATCTATTTGATTTAGGGAGTTTAAAACTTTTGTGGGGTCAGTTTTTTGGTCTATTATTGCAAAAACATCATCAATATACCGAAACCAATAAAAAAAATTTTCTTTAAGTTTTTCATCTAAATTATTTTCTATTATACGTAATTTATATTCAGCAAGGAAGCCCGAAATAGGAGATCCCATTGGGACTCCCTTGACTTGTTTATAATAATTTTTATTGAACATAAAATAGTTTTCATTTAACAAAAAATTAGTAGCTATATTTACTAGGGGCTATATTTACTTTGGGCTATTGCAGGGTTTGTATATTTTTCATTTATTTTTTCATTTATTAATTCAGCAATATTTTTAATGTTTATTGAAGGATAAAGATTAACGACGTCAAAACTAACAAATTTAAAATTTTCCTGTATTTCTATTTCATAAATTTTTTGGATAAATTCTTCTGTGGAAATTAGGCTATGTGGTGAGGGGGGAAGTAAATTTTTGTAGATTTCGGCCATATATTTTTCTAAAGAATAGGTTGGTCCTTCACTTTTGCTAACAACTGGTCTTATTTTGGGGGGGTTCTTGTGATCCTTGTATCTGCCAAAAATTCTTGGTGTATTCGAAGCAAAATTATAATAAGTAGGGGGTTTTCCATCTGGCCAGGTACCTTCTTTAATTATTTTTTGTGTTTTTTCAGTTATTTTGCTTATGGGATCTTTTTTCATTCTTTCGGCGAAAGAATAAAAAAAGATCCCATAAGCAAAATAACTGAAAAAACACAAAAAATAATTAAAGAAGGTACCTGGCCAGATGGAAAACCCCCTACTTATTATAATTTTGCTTCGAATACACCAAGAATTTTTGGCAGATACAAGGATCACAAGAACCCCCCCCCCCCCCAAAATAAGACCAGTTGTTAGCAAAAGTGAAGGATCAACCTATTCTTTAGAAAAATATATGGCCGAAATCTACAAAAATTTACTTCCCCCCTCACCACATAGCCTAATTTCCACAGAAGAATTTATCCAAAAAATTTATGAAATAGAAATACAGGAAAATTTTAAATTTGTTAGTTTTGACGTCGTTAATCTTTATCCTTCAATAAACATTAAAAATATTGCTGAATTAATAAATGAAAAAATAAATGAAAAATATACAAACCCTGCAATAGCCCAAACTTTAAATATAGCTACTAATTTTTTGTTAAATGAAAACTATTTTATGTTCAATAAAAATTATTATAAACAAGTCAAGGGAGTCCCAATGGGATCTCCCATTTCGGGCTTCCTTGCTGAATATAAATTACGTATAATAGAAAATAATTTAGATGAAAAACTTAAAGAAAAATTTTTTTATTGGTTTCGGTATATTGATGATGTTTTTGCAATAATAGACCAAAAAACTGACCCCACAAAAGTTTTAAACTCCCTAAATCAAATAGATCCGGATATAAAATTTACCCTTGAAGAAGAAAATAATAGTCAGTTAAACTTTTTAGATGTTACCATCAACCGCTATATTAATAAAATAACCACCCAAGTTTACAGGAAACCTAATTGTAGTAATGAAATCATCCATAAAAATAGTAAAACCCCCTTTAGATATAAAATAAATGCAATACAGGCCCACATACATCGGCAATAACAGTTTATAAAGACCCTAAAATTCTAAAAAACGAAATAAAAAATATTAAACAATTTACACAAAAGGCAGGTTACTCAAATAAATTAATAGATAACTTATTCAAAAAAAGATTAAAAAATTTAAATCAGATCAATAACTTTCAAAAACCTAAACTAAAATACACAACTTCAATTCCTTATGATCGCGCAATCTCCAATAAAATCAAAAAAGTAGCAACAAAACATAATATAAACATACCTGTCAAGCCAAACCCTAACATTTTCCAATTAATCAGAAACGACAAAGATAAATTAAATCCTTTAGAGACAGCGGGAATTTATAAAATTCCATATACCAATAAACAAAATAACGAAATGTGCTATATAGGTAAAACAAAAAGAAAAATAAAAACAAGAATTAAAGAACATAGCCATGATATAATGACAGGTAAAATAACAACCGCGTTAACCCAGGTAAATAAAAACGAAGAAATAAACATAAAATTTGATCAAGTAAAAAAGTTGGCCAACTACCACAACCACAGTTACGCTACAGTAAGAGAATCCGTAGAAATTTTAACAAGTTCCAATTGCTGCAATGGCAACGATGGGGCAGTCCTCAACCGCCAATGGCGAAGAGTATATATAGGAGGGAAGAAACAAGAAACATCAGTTTCGAGCGACTTCGCACACTGTGATGCTGGTGATCAAGCTGGGGCGCCCCAGAAGAAACTAGTTCAGCAATTAAACATGGAGTAATAAAAGGTTGTATATTTTATAAAGTTTTAATTAAATTAACTTCATGGTTATAAATTATTTCAAGTATAAATGAACTTGTTAGGAAATTTAATTTGCAAGATTCCAAACCAATTAACACACCACTTGATCCAGGATACCAGAAAGATGATAAAATTGAAAATATTCTACCAAATAACACCAAATATCGGCAAGCCGTAGGAGCTTTGTTATATATAGCAACGTTAAGCAGACCGGACATCTCGGCAGCAGTTAATATACTTAGTCGTAGAAATGAACGACCTAGAGAAAAGGATTGGCAAACCGCAAAAAGGGTAATCAAATACTTAAACAGTACTAATGACTATAAAATAAAATATAATGTTGATCAAGAACCTATTTTAAAAGTTTTTGCTGACGCCGACTGGGCAAATGACACACTTGATAGAAAATCTACAAGTGGTAATATATACTTTATTGGGAAAAACCCGATTAACTGGACATCCAAGAAACAGAACTGCATAGCACTATCAACAGCTGAAGCTGAGTATATCTCGGCTGGAAATGCAGCAAAAGAAACAGTATCAATATTAAAACTACTAAAAGATCTTGATATGGAACAAAAACAACCAATCGTTATTTATGAAGACAATCAGGCCTGTATTAAACTCACTGAATCTGATAAGTACCAAAGTCGTACAAAACATATTGATGTGAAATATCATTTAATTAAACAATTGTACGAACAAGGAATTATTAAATTGAAATATATCTCAAGCAAGGATATGACTGCTGATGTGCTCACTAAGGCACTACCTAAAGCAGCATTCATTAAACACAGAGACGAACTGCAGCTTATAAAAACTTAATATATATTGTGCAAGGTGGAGTGTTGAAAATTATGACAATTATCTGCCCAATATATTTCACAGACTATCAAAACATTTTTCTTTCGGTTGGAACTGTAAAGAGAAAACAAATGAGGCATCTGCGCATGTCTATAAAAAACCGCTCGCACCTGCATCATGTATATGTATTTTCTTCCCTAGTTGTCATGTAGACTTTTAAGTATTCGGAGTGTTTTTAGTAGCTCCGTAAAAACAAATTTATTTTTATGTTCTTTTCTTTTCTTAATTCTTTTATTAAATATTTAAGACACAAAGTCATCTCATAATTGAGTATGCTGAATTAATCACATCTAACAGATAATTTCTTTATAGAAGAATTTATAATTCAGCTGTGTAACCTAACAAAACAAGAACAGAATGAACGTATGCTATATGTGAAGAATACAGGTAAGAAACTTTACGTAATTATAATTACCTGTAAAATAATTCTACATAAATATATATATAATTATAATAGTTATGTGTGATTTCTGCGCAAATATAAATTAACATTCTGTGCTATTGAGGCATTTAAATTAACAAGTTTCTGTGAATATTTGCTGACATATGTAAATTTAAAATCGATGATGTCACAGATTTTGAGTACTTAAGTTCTGCAAACGATAACGCTTTGTAGTCGACTTGCCGCGAGCTAAAAAGATTCAAGGGAATGAGGTTTCAATGATTTGGCAACTGAAAGCTGAAGGGAAGCACGTTTCAGAAATTTTGTCTATTATTAATAGATCTAAGAAATCTATTCATCGAGTTTTATCGCGTGATTGTTAATATAAAGCAAAATGGCCCCGTGTAAGAAATATACAAGAGGATCGCCTGATACAAAGATTAGCGTGTACCCAACAAATGAGTGTACATGGAGTTCAAAGGTCATCGGGACTCTCTGTATCAAAGGATGCGATTCATAGACAAATTGTGGGAAAAGGAACAACAGTTTATAGCAAAATGTAAAAGAAAGCAGCTCTGAAGCCACATCATAAGATACAAGGAATATTGTGGGCTCGAAAGCATATGTCATATGGAGAGAAATGGCAATCAGTCATATTTAGCGATGAAAAAAAGTAGAATCTAGATGGTCCAGATGTCTGGTCATCGTATTGGCATGATTGCGGAAGGAACCTCTAGGGTTTTTCAGTCGCAGATAAGGAGGGGGCTCGGTGATGATTTGGGCAGCCATTTGCTATAATGGACAAGTATCTCTGACCTTTACCAGTGGTCGTCAAATATCACAGCATTATACAAAGACATTAGAAAAGAACTTAATGCCATTTGCTGAGCTTCTAGGTGGCCCTCAGTGGCAATTTCAACAAGACAATGTTTCAACTCACACTGCAAACAATACAAAATCTTGGTTTAATTCTCATAATATAAGAGTTCTTGACTGGCCAGCATGTAACACAGATCTTAACCCTACAGCGAATTTTTGGAGGATCATGTCTCGCAAAGTTTATAGCAATGGTAGACAATACTTTTCTGTATAGGAACTCAAGGCATCTATTGAGGATGCAACGTACGACATTGGTCCCCAAACTATGCAAAATTTAGTTTCTTCAATGGAATCTCGTATTTATGAAGTAATACAGAAGCACGGATGCCCAATAAGGTTTTAAAAATTGTTTATTTAGATTTTATTTAATTTTTGTCTAAACTTTTGAGACAGTATTATATTTTTGTTACCATTTAATTACTTGCAATATGTACAGTACTACTTTTCATTGTTATAAATATTGTTTATATGCACGGCACATTACATTCAAACTATGTTAGGAAAATTGATTAAAAATTTTTCGAAATCTGCATGAATTTCTTCATTGTCTAAACTTTTGCTTCGTACTGTATATGCTTATTTGAATAACATCCCCTACAAGGATCAAGAGTTATAAGTGTTAGACTTATAACTCTCAAACCAAGGAGAATGTCTTACTGCTCTCCCCCCTTCAACAGGAACTCCTCGTATATTGAGGACTGTTTGTACTTTTTCACTTAAATTTATTATAAAAAACAATGAAGTAGGTTTTAAGATAAATTCAGAAATCCAAGCCAACAAGAGGGTCAGAAGAATTAACCCTACTTACTTTGCCTTATTCAGGCTTTTCATAAATGAGTTTTTCTTTTTTAACTTTGAAGTTATCGCTCTCTGGTCACTTTTTGTACATTAAGGCTCTTTAGTCAGGAATTTACATTTAAAGCAAAATTGCAGCAAGTGTTTCAGATTAAAATAATGGCACAACTTTACAGATACATATACATAAAAATTAATTTGCTTTGGAGGAAACTATTTGGCTAGAGGCTGAGGATGGCTCACTCCTTCTTCCCCACCTTTGGTACACCATTGAGAAATATCACTATATAAATACCTTGTTAAAGATTTTCTGTTCTGTTAAATTAAATATTTGTATTTATCTCCCATATATCACTTCTCTTTCCCAAGATAGCCTTGATTCTCTTTCCTAATACTAGCCTTGGCAGAAAATATGCTGTGTAGAATATTAAATTGCAAAAGAAAATAATGTGCATATTTTAATATAAGAAAAAGCATTCTATTTTATGAGGTGACTATAAAAAAAAAAAATAATAATAATAAATCTGGCTTTGGCATTTTTTGCATAGTTGGTATAAAAAAAATAAACCTTATGACTGTATCACATGAGAGATTTTTCACTCAACTCTTTACTAAACGCAACATTACAGCCAGCACACTCACCCTGATATTATTCAAGGACAGTACGTTTTCAGATGATCAACTTTTTCAACAGCCTTGACTGTGGTGAGCATACTCATCAAAATTTATCAATAGAAAGGAAGGGAGGGACAAGATTTTTTTCTACAATATCTCACATTATCAGTTCAGGGTAACCTTACAGACAGCTGACCGGTTCTTGTTCATTCAGCTTTCACAACTTCGAATGATGCTGAGTGAACATGTTGAGTATAGTGCTTCTGTGTGATACAGCCATTACACTCCAGTGTTTCTAAATACAGTGAACTCTCATTAAAACGGACAATCAAGGGCCGGCAGTTTTTGTCCATATTAACGAGAGTCCATTATAACAGGAGTTCATAAACTGAAGTCCTATATGAACTCTAAAATCACTATTATGTACACATACACAGTATAACATGAATAAAAATTTGTGTCCTCAAACCCTTTTGTTCATTAAAAATATAAACGCAGGAAAACTGATACTTACTTACAAAACTTCTTTTCTTCTTAACAAATCCTTTGCTATGTCTCCACAATAGAAGTGGAGACAGGTGAAAATTGTTGACCTCAACTGTAACTGTCAAACAATGCTATTTACTTTCCATGGTATAATAGCGCAGAGTGAAAGAAATTAACCCTTTTATTATTGGATCTTTTCATGTTTAAAAAAATGAATTTGAAAAAACTTTGGGAATTGACTCTTTTTTGAAGAAAATAAACTTTGAGGGGAAAAAAATGTCCATCTTAACAAATGAATTGTACATATAAAGCGATGTTTATTACATGCTATTCCTATAGGCCCTAGCCGGGGATTCTGTTTTTGTACGTAATAACGAGAAATCCATCTTAAACGGGGCCATAATAACGAGAGTTCACTGTAACAATAAAAAAAGTTTTACGTATTCAAATGACATCTACGCAGAGACAATTTATAAATGTCTTGCTGAAGATTTACTGTATTGTTAAAATAAATACAGTCAAACTTCCTTAATATGAATCTTTAGAGAAGAAAAAAAATATTCATTTATCTATAATTCATGGTACAGCAAAGCACCGTTTATATGTCTCTCGTTTATATGTCTTTTACATTTATACGTACTTTCTGTGAAGTCTCGATTCATTCTTATTCATTTTAATGAAAAAATTCTTTGTTTATACGCCACTAAAATCGGTTATATGTCTCTTCTACTTTACTAAAATTTGCAAAATTTCTCGACCTGACAGTATTTTCCATTCTAAATAAGACGGATATTTCCTAGAAAGCATCTTAAATGGAGGAACACAAGAAAGATCAAAGAATCTATGCAATATATATAATTAATATTCAAAATACGCAATATATGATATATGTAATTAGTACCCAGTCAAGCATTAATAGCAGTGGCATCGCGTGAATGACGTTTTTGGTCATCTTTATGCAAGTGGCTGGAAACAGTGCATTCTAATGGAATATGTTTTTATTTTATTGGTTGATTCGCCTGTTTTATAGAGCAGCGTAGGTCCAACAGTCAATCAGGTGAATGAACTTTCCATGATAACAGACTGTTTCTAACCTCACATGTGGAGATGACCGAAACGTCACTCACGCGGCGCCACTGATTAATAGTATAATTTTTTCTCACTTTTTATAATAAATCGTTTTTTTTTTTTAATTATTATTATCCTTAAACAAAATATATAATATACATTTCCTAACTTAAGAAACTTTATTAATTAGTATTTTCATATAAATTTTGCTTAAATGCCATTAATTTGTAATAATCAAAATGTTATTATTAAAATTTCGATTATACGTCCTTTTACATCAGTCTTCCTTGAAAGACATATAAACGGTGCTTTACTGTAACAGTATTTTGAGGGGATTGTGGAAATAATTCATGTTAAGAGTTATTCACATTAAAAATGTCCAACTGTATTTAACTTTTAAAAGTATTATTTTTATTTAGAAAATATTTATTTATGAACTCATCAACCGTGAATATTCATTTTAAGTAAATTGGAGTGTAAAGGTTGATATATTTTTATTTACCAACTATGTGAAAAAACCAGAGCCGGGAATCGAACCCGGGCACCTTCGCTTAACGCACGGATGCTCTACCACTGAGCTACCCTGGGCTGATAACCAGCCAGGTATTTCTCACATAATGTGAGAAATACCTGGTGAGAATTACGATACCTGGTGAGAATTACCTGGTGAGAAATACCTGGTGAGAATTATGTGAGAAATACCTGGCTGGTTATCAGCCAGGGTAGCTCAGTGGTAGAGCATCCGTGCGTTAAGCGGAGGTGCCGAGGTTCGATTCCCGGCTCTGGTATTTTTCACATAGTTGGTAAATAAAAATATATCAACCTTTACACTCCAATTTACTTAAAATGAGTATTATTTTTAATTTATCTACATTTACCTGACACAAAGCATTTGCTGATCATGTGCTATTTGGGCTATTGCATCGAAAAAAGAAATACTATGCATATCTTATTACAGGAGAGGACATTCTGTTTTGAGAGCTGTCTTACCAAAGAAAGAGGAACATGTTTTGCTGATTCGAATGACACCCATACAAAGACAGTTATATAAAAGACTTGTTGAAGATATACTGTATGCTCAGCGAGCAACAAACCCTTTGAAATTGTTTGCTGTATGCTGCAAGGTATTCAATTTACTTATTTTCTTGTATTGTAAGGTAATATTAATTTTAGTAATTATTCTAGTTAAAAATAAACAAGTTAAAATACAGACATTGCTTAAAAACACACTGTAATGACTTCAGACTAATTATGACTTTAAAACTCACTAGTGGGTGCTAGTTGTCTAGAAATGAAAAAGAACTTTCGATTGAAGAGAGACTTTGGTTTTTTTTTTTTTTTTTTTTTTTTTTTTAGAAGGGAATGATGTAATGCTGAGAAGTCCCGCTCATTCATTATTTGGTGGACTGGAAATTCAAAGTTAATTTTAAATTATGTGAAATATTTATGTGTTTTATTTATGTTAGATGTGTCTGTGTTGTATCTTTTTTGTAAAACAAGAATTAAATAAATTTCTTGAAAGAAAAGGATCGCCTCTTCATGATTTCAGGCCTTCGATACATCACAACACAATATTTAAAGTGTATATATTCTTGTGAACTCACAAATCTTAGTAAATAAATAAAAATGTTAAAATTACAAGTCTATAAGGGTTTTTTCACAAAACAGAATTTTTGCAATGTGGTTGAAATAATTGGATCTTCATATTAAATATGTGACATGGGTAAAACCCCTTTATGAAATTTCAACTGTAGAAAATATCTAAAATCTAGCTCGCTCTTTTGCCGACAGTTTGCTTAATTTTTACACTATGCAAGTGAGCTTTTGACAGAAGTTGCTCAATATATCTAGCTTTCAACTTATGCAATAAAAAATTTTCTATCTTCCATGCATGCACGGTAGAACAGTATTTACTAATATAAAATATAAATGCTCATATCTCAGCGAATATTACACGGGGCAGTGGCGGATTTAAGGGGGGAGCCCCCCCCCCCCCAAAAGTATTGACATTCACAATTGAGCTGCTCAGTGCACACATCGATTAACTCCATAAAACAAAAAGTTGAGAAACGCGATGATGTAATGTATATTGTTTTTTAAAATTCCTCTGATAATATGAATTCAAATATATAATGTAGAATGCATAATTGCAGATATAGCTTTCATCTAACGGTGTATAAAATTAATAAGAAAGAATAGCCAACAAACAATCGTCAGTAATGTTACAGTTTTTATGTGACTGGTGGAGTTAATCGATTTGGCAACTGAAAAAAGTAATAAAGTTAAATTAAGTCTTTACATTTTTAAGTTTTTTATTACAGAAAAAGTTAGTTATTATACATTTTTATCACAGCTTTTCCATAAGAATGTATGTTGTCAGTTCTGTTATATTATAATTTTTGTAATTAATTCATAGCAGTTTTATGTCAGCGGCATTATTCTTTGGGATGATTCAGCAATATTATAAATAATGTCTTCTTCATCAGCTGTATGCGAGGATTCGTCATTTCGATTTGTTGACAATCGTATATCCGCCCGTCACTCACCTGATAAGTGTCTCTAAAATATTTTTTACAAACGGGAATATCAAGTCTCTCTTTTCGAAAGTAATATGTAAACGAATGTAATCTTCGTTCTTTAGTTTCATTCGTAGGGCGCCTTCTTTTTATTTCGTTAACTTTGATACAACCTCTTAAGAAAATATTTTGGTCAAGTTGACTATGTAAACTATAAAATGCTTTCATGGCAGCCTCTCTCTCATCCGAAATAATTTTTTGATTGCAATTTTGACGGCATCTGCATGGTATATCGACAAATGTTTTTGCAGGTATTAATTTTCCTCCCCTATTCCTGTATGCCAAACCTTTTATCCTGTTATGCTTTTGTAAATTTCGTATCCATTTAACAGGATTACGACTTCTTTTCCTCCCAATCAATGTGTTTGTTGGGTTTGTACTGTTGCAATCCGATGAATCCGAGGAAAACGATAAACGTCTTGGACCAGACTTTCTGTTGATAAATCGTATTGAAGAATCATCACTGCTTTCCTCACTCACATTATTAGTCTCACTCATCTTGATTATAACGGTATAATATTTATTTCTTTAAAAACAATCTGGGAGTAATGTTGAAAAGACTAAGAAGTACAGAATAACATTCAGCGTGCGAGATCACTGCTATACTAACTACCGTTTGCATTGCGCTTATTTTTATCTGTTTACCGATGCGATTTTGTTACGAATATTATTGAGAGGGAGAGAGCATCTTCCGCTGTTTAAAAACAAATAAGCGTCGATGCACGGCCAGAACAGATACATCGTTACCGAAACGATTTACATTAGAGTATGGAGTTAATCGAAATGGCTTCTGAAATAAATTACTTATTATTCAATGGCCAAAAAAAGTTTGCCATTTAACGGTGCTAATCTTTATTATTCCGGAAAGTTATTATAAATACAAAAAGTTATGATTATACCAAGTGCTTTGACATAAAATTTAAGATTTTTCAAAAAGTGGAGTTAGTCGATGTGTGCACTGAACGGCTCAATTGACTATTACAGTTGTAAACTTTTCTTTGATCTTGAATAACACCTTGAACAATCTTAGCTCCCCCCCCCCAAAAGGTAAGTTCTGGATCCGCTACTGACACGGGGGAAAATTATGTTTCAGAATAATATTTCTCTAATGTTTTGTCAAATTTTCTGTAAATTTTGTAAAGTTTTATTTAAATCTGTTCTAGTTATAAACAAAAAAGTTTTTAAAAAATTATATCTGCCTAAATAATTGCACAATCCCTGCATCAAAACATGCAAATGTTGTACATAGTATGTGCAACAATGTGTTAAAGTTGCAAGTCGTTTGTAGCTTTTTATGATACAGGGTGACCCAAAGTGTGTGCGCTTTTCATCAATTTGTGGTTGGTCCTCTAATTGCACTCTGAACTAAACAAAATGTGAGTTTTTAAATGTTCTTTGCATGCCTAAAGTCTCGGACAGGGATGGCACCAGCTAGGAGACCGGGGGGGGGGGGGGGGCTCCCCCCCCATCGGGGCATACTTCTAAAATCTCTCAGGGGAACAAATAAAAAAATTTCAGTTTTTCTACTTTTAGCAGCATTTTCTTTTTTTTGTTACAAATTTGGAGCATTCCAGTTTTTCCATTCTATATATTCAATAGAAGAAAGTACTGGATTCGTAAAAATTTTCAGCTTCGAGTTTTCCATGAATATACACGTTTTGAGAGGTCCAGAAAACATTTTGACCACGATATTTTTAGAAAATGTCTGTCTGTGATATGATGATCTCCAAAACCACGAGGAGTACTAACAAAGGGAATGGTGCAAATATTAACAGTATTGCAGTTTTTGATAAATACTCGTATAATAAACTCTCTTTATGTAGTGCCCCCCTGTCAAGGAGGTGGTATCCCCCCGTTGGGGAATTTCTGGTGCCACTACTGGTCTCAGATCATTTTGTTCAGTATTTTTTTTTTTTTTGAAAATCCAAAATATGTAAAAAGAAAATATTCTAATAATTTGAACACCCACTGTACATCAAGTTGCAATGGTGGACTACTTTTACACATTTAGCATTACCCAGGAGCCACGTATGGCTTAAAAAATAAACTTTCTCAACTTCATGGATTTCAAATTTAAAATCCCTAAGATCACTAATGTTATTCATTAAAAACATTAAATATATTTTTAGAATAATAATTTGAGTATATCCATTTTATAAACATGAAATAAACAACATGTGCTTATTTTATTATAAGAAAAATATAAATACAGTAACCACCGCTTAATAAAATCAGCCACTTAATCTGATCAAATTGCTGGGACTGGAATCAAATCAATACACATTACTTTTAAAGCCGCCATTTAATAAAATCAGCATTGCCGGTTAATAAACTCAAAAATCCTCAGCAGCCAAAAATATCATTTATGCTCACTAAAATTTTTTTTTATTTAGATTGTGATTTTTTTTTTTTTTTTAAATAAGAAAAGAAATTAAAGCACAACAATCCCTCCGTTATCATTCATATGTCGAAGATTTTACACTTGCATCACAGTTACAAATTAAATTCGCCCCATCACTTATCTCTAACAATTTTAAGGAACGTATTCTTCAAAACGCAGTAATAAGTAACAAATTTGATTTGAATTTTTTTTTTTTTTTTTCTAGTTATTAAAAGGTTCTAGTTCTTATTTTGAAATTACTATAATGCTTGAGGTTTAAACGAAAAGACTTTAAATTTATAAGAACAACGTGAACTTTTAGTAAAGTAATGATGGTTTTCCTCAAATGAAAGTGCATGGGAACTTGGAATGCGTTTAATTTATTTATATCAAAGAAACAATTCATTAATTATCTATCAAAAAATAATTAATATTGTTTACTAATTCTATTATTCATTTTCTTTTGAAGTTTCTTTCGAAATTCAGGGAAGTAATACCTTTTCCTTAAGTTCAGGAACGTTCGCCTCATATAAAAATCTGCCGCCTTATAAAATCACTTTGGCTCAGAATGAATGTGATTTTAATAAGTGGCGGGAACTGTACTTGTTTAATGTACAAGAACAATAATTAAAAGTTTTTCTTGTTATAGGGGCAAATTATAATTACAAAGGATTAATAAACAATTACAGGGATGGAAAATGAACACCTTTTTATTGCTTTCATATTGTAAAAAACTCCGACAAAATATTTAACTATGCTGATCAATTGTTAGTTTATTAAAATATATTGAATTGAAACCCAAATGAATATTAGTTTTTTACAATCCAGTGGAAAACTATATTTTTGACATATATTTCAAACCTTTAAAGAATTCAAATATTTTGGTAAATTAAGAACAATTCCAGCTAAGTATAAAAAATTCAAAACAATGACTATCCCTGTTACCTAAAATTCAAATTTAAATGATAAAAGATTATTCCATTTGTTCTCTCTTATTTAGAAAATTTTGAAGTCTAATGTTGTAAGTATGAAACATTCAGAAAATCCTGAAGTTATTGTTAAAATTCATTTCTCAGATAAAATTCATTTTATTTTATTCTATTATAGATTTGGAATCATCCTGATATCTTATATAAAGTGCTTCAAGAGAAAAAAGTCCAAGAAGAGATAGATTTAGATATAGATATGACAGCAGCTAGAAATTCTGGAATATCTTCTTTTAATTGCGGCACCAACAAGACATGTATGTAACTATTATTCTTTTACTTTTAAATTAAATATGAGCAGAATATAATAAAACAAGCAGATGTTCAACCAATACTTTTCACTGGGTTTCCTCGGGTCAGGGAAAATCTGGAAAAGCCAGTTAAAAAAAATTCAGGAAAAATTGCAAATATTATCCCAAAAATCTGAAAAAATGATGATATAAACCTGGAAAATTTCTTTAGAGCATGCAGTTTAAAATGTACTATGTTATCATTTATGTAACAAGTTACCGTACAATCCCGAAAGTAACCCCCCCTTTTTGAAAAGCAAAATGGATAAATTTCAGGTGGGGGGTTATAATCAAGATTCTTTAAAAAAAGTATTAAAAAAAAGAAGAAAAGGGAGGGGAGGTTATATTCAATGGAGGGGGTACTTTCAGGATTTTACAGTACTTACTTAAAAGGAAATATTAAAGGCTATCATTTCTTACATTAAAGGTAAAAAAAAACTGCATAATGATTCCATTGATAACGTGCATCCGACTCTTTATGAAAAATTAGTTAAATTAGAAATAATATATAAATATTAAAACTTAATTTAATGCCAAACTTAACTTGCAATGCCGACGTACCGTAAGTGCGCCCGAAAATTGGATGTAGCTTTGTTTGATGGAGAAAAAAAAAGGAGGGGGGAGGGGTTATATTCGATGGGGGGTTACTTTCGGGATTTTACGGTATGTTATTTTTTATGTAGTGAGTTATTTTTCATGTCACAAACTACCTTTTATGTTTTGCACAAAATTTTGTGACCTGGAATTTTACAAAAATAGACCTGGAAAAGTAAGGGATTTTTATTTTTTAAATTGAGTTGGAACCATGCTTTCATTTGAAACCAATAAAAAGAAAATATATTAATTTCTGTACAGGGTTTGCTCTTGCTTACAATTTCAATCAAGCCATTATTATTATTGTTATTTAAATGCTCAGAAAAGTTAAAATGTTCAAAGAAGAATCATTAATGTTAGTCTTGAGAAAACAGTTTATCGTCTCCTGTGTTTTCTCCCTCCCCTTCTTACCTTTTAATTACAATACTTTTCCAGCACACAATTCTGTGTTTTTGTAATTAGTTATTTCCTTTAAGCTTTTTTGTGATTTTGTTTTGTCCTGTGTTATTGAATGCATTGATGAATGTACTATATTGTGAATATAAAGATATATAAGCATTTTTATTACATTACAAAGCCGAAAATCCGGAATCGTCGGGACAGCGGCGATTCCAGATTTTTGGTCATGCTTAAAAAATATAATATTTTGGTTTAAGTACTTGGATAATATGCAAATTTAAGTAAAAAATAGTCTATTACGATTTTTAAATATATTCTATAATATTTTGTTTATCAACTTTAACAATAAATAAATATAATTAAACTGGAAAAATAAAACAGATTTATTGAAGTATTTGCATACAAAAATTAGTACAAGTTATAATAAAAGAAAATAAATAAGAAAAACATACCATTTTTAAAACATTTCCGTGATTTTTTTTTTTTTTTTAGTACTTTAGGTTTTTTAATTAAAAGTTTGAACATAATTGAAATAGAAAATATAATTTAGTTTTCAATTAGATAATGTTTAAGAATTGTCATTATTATTATAATCTTCTTCTCCCTCCTCTTTCAGACTTTGCAAATGCCGGTTTTGAAGATTACTAAGAAATAAAATACTTTTTCGGCTCTTTATTTAGATATATTTATACTTAAAAAAAAAAAAAAAAATGCTGTTGATGATGATGATGATGATTAATGCCGCTGAAATTGTCTGGATTTTCGGCTTCATACTGTGTATTTTTATAATTTATTCTGTGTATTTTCGACAATATACCGTCTTTTTTCAGTTCAAGCTTTCCAGGGTGGTAATCCTTCTAATGCCTTTCCTAGTTCTACTGGGCAGCATTCCAATCAATTTCCACAAGATAGTGGAAATTCATTATTTCAACCCCATCAGCCTTCAGCTTCATATCAAGAAACCTATGCTATGCAGCATATTTCTCAAGATACAAGTGGAACTTATCCTGTAAAATGCCCTAAAGCTATTTTTCATACAGTAAAACACCAAAATCAAGATCCATCTCAATATTCACAAATAGATTACAGTGTACTGCAGAATGAAAGTGGACCTATATCTGGTGCAAATGTTAATGATTCAGCTCTTGCTCTACTTCGAAAACGAATGGATTCCTCTATTAATTATGAATGGGTAAGTTATAATATCTCTTTAATGTTTTTCTAGTTAATTAGAGGAAGTAGACTGGCTCAGTGAAAATCATTTTTATAAATGAAAATAAACGTGTTATTTTTAAATTTATGAAAATTTTAAAATTGTCTGAAAGTAAAGAAAAAAAAAAAGCTTTATATCATTACTTTTACAGCCAACGTTGCAACTGAAATTTTGTGATGTCTCTACGGACAGTTCAAAAGGTCTCTACATTGATGATAAAATCACTATTTTAGTGCTGAAGTTGTCTGTAGGGCATGCTTTCATTTTCAGAATATCAAGGTAATGTCCTGGAAAGAAAGGGTACATCCAAAAAGTCACTACACAATCTGTACATGTTGAAGAAAACCCCTAAAAGTCCCTATGTGTAGGGACAAATCCCTATAGTTGGCAACCTTTCTTGGAGCACATTAATAAATTAACAGGTTTTGATACTCTTTTTAGCCTGATTATTACACTTGAATGTATTCAACTTCTCATTCTGCTTTTATCCCATTTTATCTCATTGTCGTATTTAAAGCACAGCTGAAAAATAGCATGCAGAAATCAGTATTTATTTCGTGTAAATATTTTGTCAGCTGGATGCTGGAACATGTAGAGATATATGTAAGCTTCTGCTAGCATTAGTTATGTGTCTCGCCTCCTCTTGCACTATATTGAAACTTTAAGTAAATTAAATACCTTATAAATTTCATCCTTTTAAAAAGTGTGAATATATTTTGATTGCCTTCACAATCATCTTCAGAGCACATTAGTGGCATTGTCCTTCACTGGTTTATTTTCACTCTTCTTTTCTTTGCCGATCCTCTTCATTTTTCTTCGTTATTGTTAGCAGGTGTTGCCATTCATTGGGAATAATGCTATGTTCTTGGCAACATCTGCTAACAATATCGAAGCGAAATGAAGAGGATCGGTGAAAAAAAGAAGAGTGAAAATAAACCAGTGAAGGACAGTGTCACTAATGTGCTCTGAAGATGATTGCGAGAGCAATCAAAGTATATTCGCACTTTTCTAAAGGATGAAATTTATAAGGTATTTAATTTACTTAAAGTTAATAGTATCCTTTTATTAAGTAATATAATGGAAACTTTATTTATTCCTCACACTAGTCAGTGGGGTTTGCACCTTTATGTTTGGAGAATTCATTTTCAGTTTACTTTGGAACTCTGCTGTAACTAAAAAAGTATTTTTCAAATAAAGTAAAACTTTGTATTCAGAAATTGCTTTTCACTATTGAAGAGAACACTCAAATATATACTGTGTTTACTTGCATAATAGTCACACTTTTTTTTCCAAATTTTTTATTGTGAAAGTAAAGCTGAGACTATTATGCAAGGAAATCTATTGCACAATATTATACACTCTAATGCTAAAATATTACTAGTATATAAAAACATAATAAAATTAGTGACTTAGCAAATATTTGTAGTTTAAGTACTGTTTATGAAATAGTTTTTTCATCAGTTGCACACTGGGAAACTGATGAAACCATATAAAATGCCTCTTTTATGAGAGGAAAGTATTTGTATGATTTTTTCTGCTTCAAAACGGACATGCGACTACTATGTGAAGGTGACTATTACATGAGTAAACATGGTCAGTGCAAATTTCACCCCTTTGATACCAATTGAAGATGGGTCAAATTTCTTGTATATAATATGTAATATTTTTTTCAAATTTTGTTATATTTTGTTTGTTTAGGTTTAATTAACCTTAGAAAATATGAATATTCTCAAATTTAAACGAACTAAATAAGTCAGATTAAAAAAATTGAAATAAATCTTTTGAGTGATTGATTGAAATGAATCCTTTCTGCATCTTTGAAATTTTTTTTCAATTTAATTTAATTTAATATGTAATATATGTTCTAAATTGTACTATGATTACAGCAAGTTCATTTAATAATTGTAATAAATGTAATAGCTATATTGGAGAATAAGCAATCATAAAAAATAATTTCTTATCCCTAAAAAAATAAATGGAAGCTAAAAAATTCCTAATATTAAAAGAGTATATTTGAAAAATTTATGTTTTATAGATTTTATTTTAGCATTGATATTAATGAAACAGCAAATTTGTGTTATTTAAGTTTCAAGGAAACTTATAACAAATCTCACTGGAAAATTAAATCAAATATTCACCACTTTTTGACCATTATATGAACATTGGTATTTAGAACCTTTTTTTTTTTTCTTTGAGAAAATGATATTTTTAAATATAGAATAGCAGATATCTTAATAACTTAAATGAACATGTTGATAGTAGTTTATTTTACTACATGGTTATATGAGAGGTTATCTTTAAGAGAATTGATTGAACGAGAAATAGATTTAACCATCTTATCTTGTTTTCCAAATCTCTTTTTATGTTTCCGTTCTTTAATGGCAGATTAGTAATCAACAACTAATTTTTCAGTTATTAGATTTTCTAGTATTACACCAACTTTATTTTATTGGTTTTATTTTGGTTTAAAAAAATAATAACATGAACACTTTAATGTAGTTAAAACTGTTAGTGGAAAAATGCACTTAAGAGAATATGAAATTTAAATTTGTCTATTCCAAATTCTAGACAATATTCAATATCAATCTCAAATTCAACTTTTTTTTTCTTTTAATATGGAAATTTTTTTTTGTCAACAGAACAATAATTATTAAGTCTTATATAATAATTTAGTCTGAAACAGTTGGGGAAAAATATATAATATTAAAATTTTATACATGTACTTATGGATGAAGCTAATAATTAAAGTTAGGATTTAAAAATGCTATAATTTTGAAACTACCCATGAGAGCGATTTGATATTTTACGAAAGCAATTGTGAGGCAATGGAATTTTGTTTGGGTGAGGAAAAAAGTAGTTCCAACATGTTCCTGTAAATTGTGCTGTAAGGGTAATGTCAGGGGAAACGCCTAAATGGACTCATTAAACACAGGAATGTTGTTAGCAACACAATGGAATAGCAGGAAACAATAGACTTCAAGGGTTTACTACTATTTTTTATTATTATTATTATTTTTTTTTTTTTTGCAAATAGACAAGAATACGTGTTTACAATGGAAACAGTCATAGTGAAAAGAGAAAAAGAGGAGCTTCATGAAACAAATACTTTACGAATAATCAACGGCCCCTTTTAGAGCTATTTTTTTTTTCTTTTGCCAAACAAAATTTCATTGCCTCATAATTGCTCTGGTAAAATATCAAATCATTTTGATGGATAGTTTTAAAATTATTGCGTTTTGAAATCATAACTTTAATTGTAATCACCCTGTATAGTTAAGACCATTTTTTTATTTCTCTGTATGTTATATTTTATACCGATACGGTCATCTTCATTAACATAAGTAACAATTTCTATAATTGTTCTGGTGGTGCTCTAATTTTTGTGGGACAAAGAAGTCAGCAAATCTGCATATCATGTTTTGCCAGTGGACACTTGAGAAGCCTCACCTTTGAGCATGGTCAGAAGGTTTTTAAGACTTACACCAAGTATATGGCTGCTCAGGTGTTGCCTGTTGTTCATATTTTAAAGTGTCTTGGTATTGCTTTGGACAAAATTCTTTTGAAACCTACCCTCTTTTTAGACTTTTTTATAGACTTAAGGGTTTGATCTAATGGGCTATTCCCACCTGACGTCAGAGGTCACATGATTGAGGAAAAACAAATAGCAGATGAAGTCTTGTGTATCTTTAGCGATTACTGAAATAACATATTTTCTATTCTGATTTTTGATCAATCGTATTTAATCTGTGTTATTTTTTTATACATCATTATTTTTAAGCCATTTTATATCATTATTCATCATCTTTTGTTTGCTGCATACATTTACAATCATCATTTAGTTTATGTCTGTTATTGATGTTCATGAAGAACATGCTAAATACTCTGATTTTTGGTACTTAAATCAGTGACAGTGCAATACCGAACTGTGTAAATCCATTTAGACCAGTAACTAAGTTAATTAACTTGTATACACACCTTTATGCAATTAAATTAAATGAAAACATTTTAAAATTTCAAATTATAATCCATAAACATTCCACAAGAACAAGCTATTATTTATTGCTAGATCAGTTAATGTAACAGTTACACTAGAACATATAAAAATCGATTCTTACAGTTGAAAATAAATAAACACATAAAGTGTTTTTAAAAAATTATAAAATTTACAAATACAACTATTCTACTGTTTACAAATGCACAATATTACTTTTATTTTATTTTGCATTAAATATTAACATTTTTGTTCTTAAGAACAATATTTAATTGAATTCGATTATTTAGCAATAAAAATACCTTAAAAATATCCTTAAAAATGGAGACAGCATATTAATTTCAGCCACCATCGTGGCCATCATCAGTGCTGAAACACAACCTAGACGTTTTCTCCTAGTTTCCAGGCGTTGTTTTGTTGTCGCTGCGATTCCTTCGCTTCTCTTCATTTTCTTTCATGAGTTGTTGCCATTCCGGCAGAACTGAATAGTGTTCTCGGTCATTAACAGTTAATGGGTTATTGATAATTTCAATGGCCTCCCTTTTTAAGGCGTAATTGTAGGAGTTATAAGGAGCTATTTTTTTAATGTTTATGGTATTAGTATTAATTGGGTTATTGTTGTGGGTAGTGGAAAAGGCGGTGGAGGATTTCCACTACCCACTTTTCCACTACCCACAACAATAACCCAATTAATACTAATACCATAAACATTAAAAAAATAGCTCCTTATAACTCCTACAATTACGCCTTAAAAAGGGAGGCCATTGAAATTATCAATAACCCATTAACTGTTAATGACCGAGAACACTATTCAGTTCCGCCGGAATGGCAACAACTCATGAAAGAAAATAAAGAGAAGCGAAGGAATCGCAGCAACAACAAAACAACGCCTGGAATCTAGGAGAAAACGTCTAGGTTGTGTTTCAGCACTGATGATGGCTGAAATTAATATGCTGTCTCCATTTTTAAGGATATTTTTAAGGTATTTTTATTGCTAAATATATTTAGTCCTTAATTTTAAAATAATTTATAATTTGAATTCGATTATTCGTTTTCCTCTATCACATGATTGAGCAGACAAAACTGGGAAGAGTCCATTCATTTGTTAGGCCATTTTGAGGATTAAAATCAACAATAACAACACAATTCCTATTCTTTCTTTTTAATAGTTAATTGTATTTATAATTCTTTATTATCTGTCTTATTTATTTTTAGGCTGTGCCCATAATGAATGACTATGTACTAGGTATTTTAGAAAACAGTCATAAGATGTCAGTGCTATTTGCTATAATTGCTCAAACCTTACAAATGGGAGATAGACTTTTAGTTTTTAGTCAATCCCTATCAACCCTTGACCTGTTAGAGCAATTTTTAAATAAAAGCCAAGTTCCTAGAAGAATAGATCAGCCGGATCAGATGATGGCTGAAACCTGGTCTCGTAACAAGAATTATTTCCGTAAGTAATTTTTTTCCATTTTCATTTGTTTTTAAAGTTTTCATAATATTGTTTCCAGTGTAAATTTCCATCTATATCTTGTATCTCAGGTCTTGATGGAGGAACTTCAGCACAAGATCGTGAAAAATTGATAAACGAATTCAACCAAAATGATAATGTTTCCCTTTTTCTGTTGTCAACTAAGGCTGGTTGCCTTGGTATAAATTTAGTAGGTGCTAATCGCATTGTTGTAATGGATGCATCTTGGAACCCATGTCATGATGCCCAGGTCTATAATTTAAATTTTATTTTTTCATAAACATTATTAAAGAAATGTTAACTGACTGTATTTTACATATTTTGTCTAATTTTAATTGCTTTCAAATTTTATGTTCAATTTAGATATATTTTTTGAACATCTAATGTTTTACGTATTTTTGTTTCTCATAAAAACTAGCTCTTTAAATATTTCTTTATTCTTTGAGATATAGTTTAACTAATTTAACTGCTTTATGGTGAATGATTATCTTATACTATTTAGTGAGCAAGATTTATATATATATACGTATGTATGTTCTCGAAAACAGTAGCTCAGACAGTCATGCAATTTGACACAAAAGTGCCCCCGAGGGGTCCTTGTACATCTCAAAGCTGGATTTTTGAATTTTCATTTAGTTTTTTTTAAATTAATTAAAATAAGAAAGTAATAACTTCATAATAGCTTTTACCATTTAAATTTTATCCCTAATTTAATTGTTGCAAAATAATTTTACGAGTTTATTTATTTTTTGACAGGAAAATAAATGCATTTATTTAAACGTGAACAGTAAAAAATTATAAAAAAATAAATTATGCATCTCAAAAAAATTCACGTCATTATCACTTTAAAGAAATTATACACATTGATAAAATGCTAATGTAATTTACAATGCTAATGTACATTGTACTATTTTTTTTTTTTTTATCTGATTAAAAAATCTTCTAGAAAAAAAATGCAGTTTTAAAAATAAAAATATTATTTCAACAAGCACTATTTTAAACTTAAAAATCATTAAAAATATAAACAGAATATAAAGGATTCTTATGTATCAATGAAAAGGTGTCCGATAAAAGTATTAGCAAAATAACTTCCCCTTTTTATACAAGAAATTATACAAAAAAAAAAAAAATCCATCTCTGATATGCCTAGCCTTTTATTCTGTTATATAATTTTCTTAAATAAAATGTTTATGTGTATTTTAAATTTCTTTTTTAGTTTTTTAAAACTGATTGTGATTAAAGTTTTCTATAAATTTCAGGCTGTTTGCCGCATTTATCGCTATGGTCAAAAGAAGCAATGTCATATCTACAGATTAATTGCAGACAATAGCTTAGAAAAACGTATATATGATAGACAAGTTAACAAACAAGGGATGTCAGGTAAAAAATATATTGTTTTTAAACTTTTTAGTTTTTGTTTCGAATTCATATTGTTAAAAGCTATTATTGTGTAGAGGTAGTGTGGGTGGTTATATTTAATGTTACCCTTTTAGATCTACCTGCAACCAATTCGTAGACATATTTCATTGAAACTTGATATAGACTTTATTTGGACCATGGAAAAAAAAAAAAAAAAGTTAAAAATATAATTTAAATAAATTTAAAAACACAAATTGAAAACAAAACATTATTTAATCATAGCATATACTTTCTATTTATGTCAATCACATATTCAAGTTGTGCAGGGTCATTGAAACTAGCTGGCTACATTTCTAAAGCTCATAATTCTAAAACGAACTGAGGAAACATATTTTTTTCAAACAACCTGGCAAGCATTCAAGATTTTTAAATATAATTGGTACACAACCTTGAATATGAATGTTGCACAGTCGTGGTAAGGTACAAGAGGTTTTTGTTCAGCATTGGTGCAGTGGTAACTGTTCTGGAGAAAGCACACTGTGTATTGTGGTCAGCCTCTGAGAGAAGTCCCAATTTAACACATCTCGACTTCTTTTAATGGGGTTATGGCAAGAACATTGTTTATAACGAAAAGGTACAACACTTGACACATTCATGGGAGTGATTTGTCAAAGCAGTTGCCACAGTGACGACAGACAGGCTTTTTAACACATATGGAGAGTTTTAACACATATAAAAGATTGATTATCGGCTTGATATGTGCAGAGCAACTAACAGTGCTCATGTTGAAACTTATTAAGGTAAAATTCTATTAAATTTCATACATGGCAACAAAATAATTGTCTATGTTAAGTATTTCATTAAATATGATTATATGAAGTTTGTTCAATCTTTTTTTGATGACCCTGTATTAAAGCATGTTCGACAGTAACAAGAAGGGTTTCTGAATTAATTGCAGCAACATGATGTGTTACGTTTGCTTTTAATTCAGACTTAGTTATGTTTCCTTCATAAACACAAGTCACAGGGATTCAAACAGAAAGGAGAAAATCAGGTGATCAGAAAACTTTTCAAAATTACCTAATCATCTCTAAAGTTGATATATAATAATGAAACATACAAGATCGACAAAAAAGCACAAAAACAAGTAGGCAACAAAGCAATGAAACATGTTAAAAATGAGCAAGTATCTTTTTGAAACTCTGAAGTAAAAGTTTCAGTGGTAGTTAAAAGTCATTTCAGGGGTCATTGAAAAAAAAAGGTGGAAATGCAGAATAAATATTAGAGTTTAGGAGAAGAGGCAGGAGCAGAATATTAATGGAAGACTTGGCGTGGGATCATAAAAATTAAGGCAAACAACAACGTCTAGAATGCAAAAAAAAAAAAAATGGACAGCAGACAGCTGTTTTGGTAGCATTTAGCGTACCATCTTCAGTGCATGAAAATGGTACTCATGTACTGAATGGTCTCATGCACTGAAGACAGTACGCTAAATGCTATCGAAATAGCTGTCTGCTTTCCATTTATTCATTTTTGGTGTTCTAGACATTGTTGTTTGCCTTATTTTCAGGAACAGAATGACTGACAGCAAGTACCTATGAACTTGTTGCTATGATTGGTCTCCTCAGAAGTGAATAGGCAGGGCTTAGGATTTCCAGTTCACTTTGCGAAGATCTCCAGTTGTACGATGGGAATGCAGGAAAGAGAATCTGTTCACATGCTGGCTCTGAAATAAAAAGATTGTGATGTAATAGCAAGATCATAGTTCATTTTTTTCTCTTTTCCAAAATAAGGTAATATTGACATATATATATAATTACACTGCAATTGCTGATAAAAGATAAAGTAAAATAAATCTTGGAATTCAATGGATGTTCTGCTTCAAATCCAAGGTTTTCCCATAGCACAGACAACAAATTCTAAAAACATAGGATATTTAGAAGAAAAAAAAAATCTTTAGACACGCCACCATAACTGATGCCTCGCAGATATTAACCCTATGCGGTACAAGACAATTCGGATCATTTAAATTATACTGCCACCGGAATTCATGAACTAATTTAAACTAAAAGAAATTTTAAACTTTAAGCCTAAAAAATCCGGCTTTTTCTGCTATGTTATAAACGTAAATTTTTGCTAAAAAAAATTCCGGGATGAATTTTTGCAGCTAGATCTTAAATTTACTTCCTCGCAGCGAGGGCAGCACATGTTAAGGAGTTAAATTTGAACTTTTACACACACACACACACACATAAGCTGCAGATTATCTACCAAAAAAATTAGTGCTGCACCGAGTAGCCGAATACCGAGTACTCGGCCTTTTACTACTCGGCCGAGTACCGAGTAGCCGAGTACCGAGTAGTTGTAAGAAAGAATAATTGATGCATATATGAAGAAATTTGCACATCTTAAAATTAAAGAAAAAGGCTTTTGAACATAAAATTTAGTTAAATGGTAAACAACATGCTTTCATGCAGAACTTTTGTAGTGTATATACATAATTAGGTTCCTCACCAAAAAAAAAAAAATTCAAAACTGGTGTACAATCAATATTAGATTTTAAAACTTCTTTATACACCATAAATTTTAAGCCAGCATAACCGGTTTCGAAAGGACGTAGCCTTCCTTCATCAGGTGCAAATCTAATATAATTAGGTTCATTGCTATATTTTAATACTTTCAGCTTAGTGGATTACGAAAACCATAACTGATAACTTTATTCTTAACATCTTTTTTAGATGCGAAATTATCATCCTCAGATAATTCTTAGAGAATATAAAAGTTGCTAGGCACTAAGGTTTAATTTAAGATACACGAGATTCACATATGAAAGGGGAACATTAAAATACATAATTTCAAACATAATAGGCTTTATTAATCTTCAGATCGTAGAAATGTAAAATGACAGGTGGTTTTGGGCCATAATTTGCAAAACAACAGATTTGATTATGAAAATAATTTTTAAATAACATTTTAGTGTATTTACCTTTTTTATATATAATGTAAAATGCCATAAAAGCCTTTACGCGGTTAAATGCCCCCTCCTCTTTTCACATTATTATTATTATTTTTTATTTATTTATATATTTTTTTGTTCTTAAAATACTAAATAAACGCACCTCCTGCTCAACGGTAGACTGTATCCGAACAGGTGATAGTTTTTTATGTTATTTTATAGTATAAAATTCAAAATCAATCTTTTCTTACCGATTTGAAAGTGTCTTAATTTTATTTGCACAAATGTATAACGAAAATTTTTTGTTAATATTACATAGAGGAAGGTTCTTTTTTTTCTAAAATATTTTATTTCTGTCTGATTTATAGATACAATTTCATGTATTAAGTTTTTATAAAATAATGCATATTACATTCATACAAGATAGTTACAATTAAAAGCTCATATCATGAATCATCTCTATACTAAGTTTGGTAACAGCCCTTTTTAACTGCAGAAAGCTGTTAAAGCAAAAATTTTAATTATAATGACTCTGTATTTATATTTTCATATTTTTTTAGTTTAGTTATAAAATAAATATCTCTCATTAACACATTTCTTTCAGTAATGCATGAAAATAGTGAAATTCCCACAACTACTCGGTATTGGCCGAATACATAGCCTAAATTTGGCCGAGTACCGAGAACTCGGCAAATAGGCCGAGTAAGCCGAGTGCCGAGTATATACCGAGTACTCGGTACAGTTCTAAAAAAAATATAGTACTAAGTTTCAACAAAGTATATCTACCAGAACAGGCTTATTTGAGTTTTTGTGCAATTTTATTAAAATATTTATATAATTTCATTAAAATAATAATAGCTGGTGAAAGACATTAGAAAAAAAACAGTTTTGATGCATTCCTTGTGAAATCCTTTAATGTAATTCTTATTCTGTATTCCACTTAGATCGAGTAGTTGATGAACTGAATCCTGAAAGCAATTTCACATGGAAAGATGTCACCACTTTGATACAAGATAATGAAGATGATGGTCCTGTTCAGGAACTTTCAAAATTTTCTTCCTCTTACACTGACAGTGTTCTGAAATATTTAGTGTCTGAAATGGGTGCCAGTTTGAGTAAAGTAAGTGTGCTTTTAATTCGAAATTTGGTTTTGATTTTGTGTGCAGATTTTTTATAGTTAATTATTTATGAAGTATGGAAAACTCCCGATTATCTGCAAGCAGATTATGCATGTTTCAGATTATCTGTAGACACTGTAAAAGTGGGATAAAAAAATTTTTTTCGCAACAATAAACAAAAACAAAGGATTTATTTCTTTAAAGAAAAAAAATGTAAATATAAAGAACAATTTTAAATGAAGCATATTTAACTTAAAATTTTTAAACTTTACTTGAGAGCTTCATAATTACAGAGATGGTGTTTCCGCTTTCACTGAGGAATCCCCCACTTTGTCAGCAGTCTGCATAGTGGTTGGTGGTACAAAGTGATATTTTCATTTGCTCTTTGATCTTTCTTCCAAAGACCACAGTCGGTCCAAGCCAGCCTTTGATTCATGCCCATTATATGAATTATTAACTATTTCAATGGTTTCATGAAAGAAAGCGTAATTGGGGTTATTATAATTTGCAATTTTCATTGTTTTATTTAATTTTATACCTGTGTTACTGCTTTGGTCAGTTTTGGTTAACACAGTAGGGGTTATTAGTTATTTTTTATTGTTCAAGTGTTCTTTAAGCATGGTGTTAATTTCTTATTTCAATACTCAGATGCTACATTGGAGTATCAAAACGCTAAATCAACACCAGGCTGAACACATCAACAATATAAAATATGGAAAAGCCACCGTCACCTTAAGGGGCCGCTTCACTGACCGTCGCCGGAAGCTCAAGCCAATGTTTTCCTATGGAGAATTTTGTTTAATTATAGCTCATTAATAAATTCATAATTTTAAATTCTGTTTTCACATTCAGAAAATTCACAATTGTTAAATTGGCCGCCGTTTTATGAAAACAGATTTTTTTAATTTTTAATATTTTATTTTTATGCAGTAACATGCAAAATTTCACATATTAAAAATTCGTATTTTACAGCTTTAAAATAAAACATTTAAAATTTTAAAAATCCATTTTTAGAAAACGGCGGCCAATTTAACAACTGTGAATTTTCTGAATGTGGAAACATAATAAAAAAATATGAATTAGTTAATGAGTTATAATTGAACAAAATTCTCTATAGAATAACATTGGCTTGGGTTTACGGCGACGGTCAGTGAAGCGGCCCCTTAACCGAAACCTACCAAAGCAGTAACATAGATATTAAATTTAACTAAACAACAAAAATTACAAATTACAATAACCCTAATTACACTTTCTTTCATGAAACAATTGAAATAGTTATGATTCCTGGCTTGGACTGAGTTTGGTGCCACCTTTTGGAAGAAAGATTAAAGAACAAAGGAAAACATCACTTAGCATCACCAACCAGTGTAGAGATTTCTAACAAAGTGGAGGAAGCACCGTTTCTCCATAATTATGAAACCAGATCTTCCAACCTAATCTGGCAAATCGTTAGTACTGCCCCTTTTTCTACACCACTTAATTTTTAGAGTATTTGTTTTCTTCATTCATCGTAACTATGTTTGAAGTGAATTACTCTAAACAGATTTGGTTGGCAGCTCTGTGAAACTTTCAAGTAAGGTTTAGAAACTTTAATAAACAACAATGTTACTTTTGTTTTATATTTTGTACAATACACTATGGTACCAGACATGGCTGCATTTTAATCTATTCTGAAGCAATGTTAGTACCCGCTTTTTTCTTTTCACACCACTTTTCTTGAAGGGTATTTTTTTCTTTTTTTTCATCATAATTAAATATTAAAGAAAATTACTCTACAAATAAAGTGGTGTTGAAAAGGGGTAGATTTTTAAAATTCCTCAGTATAAATTAAAATATTGGCACGTTTATGGTACTTTTTAATTTAGTGCATAAATTAGCCTACAGATTCTCTACCTTGGCGTCATCATAAAAACACATTTTTGTTTATTATTTACATCCTTTAATTTATAAAATACAAATATTTTACTTTATTGTGAATATTTCCATGTGTTGCATTGTTTTTATATACAATTCCTTTTTTGAGATAGAGAGATTTTGAGATAGGTCTTTTTTGTGTCGTTTATCCCTCATTTATGGTCTTTTAGTGCTTTATGATAAATGAAGCACTAAAAGATAATGGATGAAAGGATCATGGATGAAACCTTTATCCATGATCTGCATTATCTACAGAACCTGTGACACTCAATTCCACAAATAATCAGGCGTATACTGTGCCACTGTGTTACGATTAGTAGACTTAAGTGCTATAATATATATTTTCTGAATGCATGAAGTGCCAGTCTGATATTGTCAACTAAAAATTTAAAGCTGCATAACAATAAATACACAGGTCTACATTTTTTTTTTTTTTTTTTTCCTTTTTATCAACTGCATTAAATTAATTTTTTTTGCTTTTGAGAATGTTAAAAATGATCTAAATCCAAAAATGATTTTAAATTCTGCCCTTTTATGTACTTTCATTTTCATTTTCATTTTTTTCCTAAAATGGTTTATAATAAATAAATATACATAGGGTAAGTGCACCAGTGATTGATACTTTTAGAGCAATCTCTGATATTTTAATGTTCTAGTCATCAGAAAATATTTTTAGCAATCTTAAGTTAATACATATGGCATGAAAGACATTCAGAACCACATATATGCTAAAATATATACATTTGATAACAATTATTTTTTATTATGAATTTTTATTTGACACCCACTCAATGTTCCAGTAATGGACACTGCCAGTTTTTCATTTTATCAGTAACTGGCACCCTATGTTCCAGTGTTTGACTCTGCTAGTTATTCATTTCACCAGTTATTAGCACCCTATGCTCCAGTGTTTGACATAAAATGTTAAAATTCTTATACATAAAATATATGATTTTATTATTTTTCTTATTTATTATTTTTTTGGGATAGATGCCAAGCACTGGAGCACCTACCCTATTTTTATTTATTTATGTTATAGTATTAAAAAAAAGCTAATTAAAAAAAAAATAATAATAAATAATGCTAATTTTATTGCATTGCACTACACATATTCATTCATATGTATAATTAAACAAACAAGTCCGTCATGGTATATATTAAAATTGTGTGTTCATTTTTTTTGTCTGTGAAACCTTTATAGGATGGAGAACTATTAGTTTCAATCTGGAGTTTTTGTAGACCAGTTTTGTGTAACACCAAAATAAATTAGAAATATCAGTCCTGTCATTGCAAAGTTGTTACCAAATGAAAGAGACATTTTTTCTGAATCCGGGGGTGTATTTCGGCAAAATAGTTAGATTTTTTTAAATTAACTATAGTAGGAAATTTAGGTGTCAACACTTCATTTTAATTCATTTTAGTCATTTTAAAAAGTACATGGCCTAGTTTTACAGTCAAAAAATGAGATAAAAAATAAATAAAAAATAAAATATTTTTTAACAGATTGAAATTAATAGTCCTCTGTACTAAAGTAAATATGTCTTTGACAATTTTTTTATTTTAAATTTTCTTCTTTTTGATGCCATCGAAAATCTCTTTCAATTTTACCCATTGTGCTGCCTTCCATGCACTTTATCAGGGCTGCCAACCTCTGGGAGTTCTAAAGTGTAGTTAAAAAATAAGAAAAAGTGTAGTTTTAAGCTACAAAGTGTAGTCGCTAAAAAATAAGGAAATGCTTAAAATATAAATAAGCATAAAATCTTTTGTTTACATTAAAACTTACTTTCTGAAATTTATTGACTTTTAATAATCCAACATACAAAAATAATACATCAGCTTGTTGCAATATAATGCGAACAATCATAAAGTTCATCATGATTTATGCGAAAATTGCTGTTACATACTGTACAATAATATGCCTGTTGGGGTGATGAATCTACAGATCGCAAACATGGAGATTTAGCAGAATACTCTGATAGAAATTTTTTATCAGGAAATTTTTTCTTCTTCTTTGGATTAATCACCATCATCGCTCATTTTAACTTAAAATGCTATTAAGTAAAAAACTAAACAAATTTGTCCACTTTTAAGAAAAAAATAAATAAATGCAGAAATGCGAGTCCAGCCGAGAACAAACACACAATACCGAAAAACGAAAGTAAACAGATTAGACTTCTAGCGATAGAAAAGGACTTCTCCAAACATCCAATCACCAAGCGTTACTGACGTGCGCGTACACAGTCACGCTATCATCATAGTTTATGAGAAGGAAACGAAACAACCTACCAACCTCCGGAGTTTTCAAGCTACTTCATCCGTAACTGTGATTTGCAGATATGGTGCGAAATCGGAGTTCACTCGTTGTAAACAAGATAACTGTTAGCTGGTGTGAAGTAGATCCAAGGCTAAGTGAATTAGCAGAGGAGCTACTCTAGACATAAACACCAGCTTAACAACATTTAAAGTTAATTAAATGAATTTGATAAAATGGAAGCTAGAGTAAGTAAATATGCTGAAAGATAAATATGTAGAAATTGTTAAATAAATGACCATAACAAATTTTAATTTAATTTGTGTTTTAATTGAAACAATAAATTCAACAAAAGTTTATATAAATATAACAATAAGTTTATATGAATAACAATAAGATAATTGAAGTAGACAAATACTTTTTATATATAACAAACATACCAAAGCAGATGCTGGATGACAAACAAGGTGAGTACGAAGACAATATTTAACATCTTTTTATTTCCCATATAGGTTGCAGAAAAGACTACTACGTGCCATTAGAAAAAAAGCTGGTGACACTTATGTAGAAGACGTGACGTTCTTGTTTCCACTTGTTATTGTCGCGATATGAACACCTATAAATTTCATTTAAATTTCGAACTCACAAAAAGGATTAACGTGAGTTATAACTAACTAAAAATGAAAAGATTTTATTTGACTATAAAAAATAAACGCCACATATTACGGCGATATCTTATGAAGCCGGCATCGGCGAAAAATGAACAGAGGCAAGGGCAAGAGCAACCGCAAAGGCAACCACGAACACCCACTACCATCGCCGTTCGCTATTTATAGCTTCGCGGGAGAAACGAAGTGATCTTCCGGATGTACGTTGGGGCATGTGCCGGCGCGACGCGGCGCGTGCGTAGTCTTCGGCTATCGTTCTTAGAGATGTTTTATGCAAATTTTTTAAACTTGGCTCAGTTGGAACTTCCGGAAGGTTAGCTATTGTTTACGTTTCGCGTTTGAAAAATTAAGATGGATGATTTAAATTTGAAAACTCCTTAACATAGCATTTCATTGAACGATATATTTATTTTCCTGGTAAGTAGAAAATATATTAAAAGGAAATTAGGATTTTTAATAAATGTTTAATTTTTTTCAACTAACGTTTTTTTTCTTTAAGCTTTATTTTAAGAGTGATTAATTTTTAATATATTTAATTAGCATAACGATAAGAAAAAACGGCAAACTATAGGTTTACTATTAACAATAACAATGAGGAAAGGAAAAGCGCAGCTTTAAATATACGATGCGTAGAGTGTAGCAGAAGCAGGCTAAAGCGTAGTTACTACGCCAATTATGTAGTTGTTGACAGCCCTGCTTTATATTCTATTTTGTATTATTTGTTTTTAGATTGATAGTGTATTTATATAATATTTGTTTATAGATATTGTTGTTTTAAAGTAAAAAATAATTAATGGAAATGGTTTTTATAATCAGCAACAGAATACAAAACTTCATGTTTTCACATAAAATTAAACTATAAATATAAGTTTTGAAAAATAAAAATGTGATAGAACTGTTTTACTAATATTTTTAGTTTTAGTGAGTCAGAATCTCTAAGAAACAGTTAAAGTATCTTACGTAATTTTTTGATTGCAGACGTGTGGTATCATAAATTAGACTCATTTAAAAATTTATGAGTTGTAATTTCCATTTCAAAATTATATTAAGTATTATTTGTAATGGTTTCATGAAAATTTTAACAAAATAAATTTTTGTTTCACACAGATTAGAGTGTAAGGTTGATTTTTTTATACCAACTATGTGAAAAATGCCATACCCGGGAATCAAACCTGGGCTCTCCACTAAACGTGTGTATGCTCTGCCTCTGTGCTACCTTGGCTGATATCCAGCTCAGCATTTCTCACATAATACCAATTGCAAAGTGATCATGCATGTAAATGCAAATATGACAGGTGAGAATATTAATCGTGATACAACTCGATTTCTGACTCTGGCATTTTTCATATAATTAGTATAGAAAATCAACCTTACACTCCTATCTTTCTAAAATGCATTTTCATGGAAAGTGACTTAACAGATAAAATTTCTAAATAAAACTAATTTTCTTTCTAAAATACTAATTTATAAATTGAAGAAAGAAGAAGAAAAAAAAAATATTTCTTAAACATGAAGAATTAATTGAACATTTTATATACAATTAAAATAATTTTGCTTTTTTTTTTTTTTTTTTTTTTACATCTTTATTCTTATGCATCTTTTGTTTATAAAAAATCTCTAATGTATAATACTGAAAATAACTGTTTGTATTGTTTTTTTTTAAAATGAAATCTTATTACTAAAAACATTTGATAAATAACATTTCAATTTTTTGCTTTATTTTTAGTAATAAAATCATGTTTATAAGAACACATTAAACATATAAATTTTATTTATTTTTCTTTTAGGAACCTTTTGAGCATGAATCTCTTCTTTTGGATCGCAAAGATCTAAAACTGACTAGATATGAAAAGCGTCTAGCTAAACAAAGTTATGAAATGGCTAAACGGGCTACTATGATTGATATAAACCCAGCAAATACTTACCTACCAGCTGGATCTGCATATGGAAGCCAGTTTATGATGAATAACAGGTACGATTGTTTTATCTTATATTGAATAAAGCCATTATAGTTCACCTTTCACGAGATGGCCCTTCGCCCCTCCTCTTTTTAGAAGAGTTTACTTGAAGGAAGGGGTGCGCGAATGAATGGGGGGGGGGGGAAAGAAAGGTTGCTATGAGAATAGCATCAAGCCAATAGTTTTTACTTCTCGCCAGCTGAAATCCCGTTTTGCCTGTTAAAGAGAACATGTGTTAACATTTAAAAATTAATGACATAATAAATAATAACAACAACAAACCTTCACTTACGCATACTTGCCAACTTTTCCGGTTTTTTAACGTATCTTCCGGTCTTCTGGACAGATGATGAAATCTTCCGTTTTTAAAAAAGTCGCGGATATCGTTCGTTTTAAAAAGAAAACCCAAATGTTCTACGAAAACTCCTGATTCCCAATCTTTTCCCATCCATAACATAAATGTCAATATTCATTTCAAACTTGCTTTATGACATTCTAGAACATGTAAAGAAATAGAATTGTTAAATATTTCTTGCTGATGTAATTATTTTTTGCCCTCCCCTCCATTTCATTTATCTCCAACTAGTGATCAGCAATCAAATGTTCTGCAGAAGTCTTTTGTTTCCTAATCTTTATTCATCTGCAACATAAATGATAATATTAATTTTAAACTTCTTCCATTAGATTCTAGAAGTAGAGTTGAAAGAGTTTAATATTTCTTACTCTGTAATTATTTTTGTATCCCCCCCCCCCTTCCCCAGATTGTGATCAATGTTCAATTCTAGAAACAATAAAGCAATGGAAGTGCTCAATATTTCTCAGGTATGTAATTATTTTTAGATCTTTATTGCTGAATTTAATGAATCTGTTTATTTTTCCTCAATTAAATTAAATATTTGTATGTCATATTTATACCAAATGTGTAAACGTGGGGAAAAAATGAAGAATAATTTTTTCAGGTAGGAAAATTTTTTCCAAATCAATTTAAGAAAATTAATACTCAGTTGGTTTTATGCATGTTTGAAACTGATAATTAACTACTGCTACTTTTTTTTATATGTATAATTAATGTACATACACAAAAATCATATTCTATTTATTTAAAAAATTAGTTATACTTTAACCTAACTGTAAGTTTTTTGTCTATTATTAAGTAAATTTCTTACAGATTCTGTTTTGTAGATATTTATATGTTGAAGAGGAATAACTTCATTTAAAACTTTTTTTTATTCAGTATAATCAATCTATAGTAAAATGTTTTTATAGATTGCTTCTAAATATTAAAGTTGTAAAATTGTATTGTTTATTGTGTATTAAGAGAAATAAAAAAAAAAAAAAAAAATCTTCCCTTTTTTTATGAAATCTTCTGGTTTTTCAACAAAAATCTTCCCTTTTTTTATTGAAATTGGTTGGCAAGTATGCTTACGCTTGCATTTTCGATAGGCACTAATACCTTATCTAGATAAAGGTGTTAGCAATGCATTTAAACAAGAAAGAAAAATCGTGCTGCTAATATAGATTATAAATTACTGCCGGTCTACTCACTTTAATTTCTATTTCAGAGAAAGAGAATTTAATAGTCTTACTTTTAAAGATAAAGTACAAATTAGAATGCATTTCTGCAATCCCGTTGTTTCGTATAGTGTTTAAGAAAATATATGCATCATGTATAGCACATTAAATATTACAGATATAGGTAAATAATAATAATAATAATAATAAATTACAGCTGAAAATGTTTCGAACAATTTTCACTTTCATCGTATAATGTATTTGAATTTATTGACTCCCCACTAGCAGCTGGGAAGTTCAGTATTCAGAGTTGGAGGTACTGAGATCGAATCCATTGTCAACAGATATTCTTTTATAATAGTTACAAATTTTGAGGTATTTATGCTAATGTAGTTGTTAAAATGCACTTAAAAGGTTTTTTTTTTTTCATTAGGTATAATTTAATGTCCTGCAGTAATGTATCAAATTTATGATTACCCCAGCATATATAGTAAAGTTATCTTTAGGACTGATAGACAGACGACACCAAGCCATTAACACTTCTTAATTTTGTTTGAAAATATTAAAAAAATAATAGTAATACTTTTTTTTTTAATTAAGGAAAACATTTTTTTAAATATTGAATGAACAAATGGGGAAATTTATTAAAATAAATTGTGCTGTACACATAACTTACAGTATTATGTACAATACCTCTCAGAATATTTGCATTCAAATCAATTATAAATAAATGAGATAATTTCTTATATTATTGTTATGATGGCTTTAAATTTCTATGTATTCAGTCCAGTCTAAATATTAAAAAAAGAAAAAAAAATCAAATTTCCTAGAAATCTAATTATTGGAAGGTAATTCTTTATTCGATTTTTAAAATAATCAATCATCTTTCTTCTTTTTTTAAATAATGATTTAAAAAAGAGAAAAAAGAAAAATAAAGAAATATTACTTTTATAATATAACATACTAGAAAGTCCAGAAGTTCTCTTAATTTGGAAATAAATAGATAAATAATAATAATTTAAAAAAATCGCCAAAATGTCGCAAAACTTGTAAAGATAGCAGACGACCTCCTTTTCCCCCCCTCAACCGATTTCAAGGTAATAGAATCGTCGCTGCCTACGTCACGCATGATTGACAGGTGCCAACTCATGAAAGTAGAACTATACTTAAAAAGAAATACTTATTTCATATGTTCAAACATCTATCCCTTTTATTAACATTGCATTACAGTATAGCCTTTCCCCCAAGTCCTGCAGATCACCTCATCATAGCAGGGAGGGGTGACCTTGGTTGAAATTTACAATTTACATCTTTATGCACGGAGTGCATGTTGTATATGGAGAGTATGGCTCTTATGGCAGAGTCACCCATGATGGGGAGACCATTCCAACTTGTGTAGCTAAGGTTTGCAGGTGAAAAATTTGGTGTCATGGACAGTTCTTTTAAGTCTTCTCATTCTGTATCTCGGGGCCGTAACCAGCTAAAGATACCAAAGGGGGCTCTTAAATTTTAACGGAGGGTCTGAAAAAAAATCTTATGCAAATGAAATTAGTTAACTATCATAACATTTTAGTAGTAATTCTAAGCATCAAATATGTCAAAAAAACATGTATGTGGTTTCCAAACATCATTTTGAGGAAAAAGAACCCTAACCAAAAATGGATGGTCTGTCATCACAGAATACTTTAAACATTAAATGACTTTATATTTTGGGGGAAAAAGTTGAGAAAAAGTTTTTATTCTTATACAATACTTGTCAGCAAAATCCTATTACAACAGAATAAGGAATTTAAAATTAAATGAAAAGCAGTGCCAGGGAAGGAAGGTGGGTGGGTGGGGGGGGGGGGGCTCTCAAGAAGTTGCTAGAGGGGGCTCATCCCCCATTGCCACACCTATGGTTATAGCCCTGCTGCATATTTTGTTGTGCAGGATAAAAAGGGCCACATTCAATGATTTAGGCAGAGGGTCCTGTTCAAAAAAACCATTACAGTCTGTAGCATCTGATTTACCTTCAGGCATAACTAGTGCAAATGCTACTCGGCAACTGGTTTACCTTTAAGTATAACTGGTGCCACAGTTTCATTATGAACAAAGCATAAAGTTCAGAGCACTGACTGGATTGGTTGAGACCAGTAATTTGGGTTTGTCTGCTAGTGGAGGGACTGGCTCCTACCAACAGCCCATGTAAGATGGTTTATCTGTTGTTAAGGTTCTGAATGAAAGCCAGAGAAAGAATCTGAAGAAAATGAAGGCTTGAATGGTGGTGGCTTAGGCACCGACTTTTCAAAATTTCAGAGAGGGGGCACAATAGCTCTTTTATTACTTTTCAATCATTGAGTGACAATGCTTTACTCACCCCAATCTCCTTTTGCTTTTCAATCAGGTTAACATTCTAATTTAATGTTATTTCTCCATTTTGTTTTTGTTTTTCATTAAAAATTGATATCAGAACTAAGAAGCCACTCCTGCTCTGGTACTTTGCTGTGTTCTTTATGCCAATATTAAATGAAAGATTGTTATGACTTAATGAAATTGGGTTTGATTCGCAAATATTTCACAATAATATGTATATTTTGTGTTCCAAAATGTAACATGTGATAATAATATTATAAGTCATCATCAAGCAAAAGTGCAAAAACATGCAGCAGATTTTTGAGAAGAGATAATTAAACACAATTCTTCTTTAGGAGATAAAAGTTAGGCATGTGGGCAGCATGACAGCTGCAATGTATCAATGTTTAATACAGTAGACTCCCGATTATCGGCGGTCGGATTATCCGCGGTCCTCAAGGGCCTGAATTTAAAAGGAAATTTAAAAATACAGAACAAACTTATTACAAAAAAAATCGAAGAGAGTAATGACCTTCAAGGCTTTTGAAGATATTACTCGATTCTTGACAGCATTTATGGCATACACACTGCTTGGGAGGCAGTTAAGCAGTCTACATTGGTAAGGTCTTGGAGAAAAATTTTACCAAATATGGAAACTTTGGTAGAGTTTATAAAGGAGAAAGAAATTTCTGCTCAGGATTTGGCAAATTTAGCTAAATCTGATACTGGAGGAGAAAAAGTCAATGAAGGAAACATTGAAGAGTTGATTAATTGTGACGCCAATGATCTAGGTATTGATCACCTTACAGATGAACAAATTGTGGGCCAAGCATTAGACCCAATTTCAGAAGATAGTGAAGAAGAGGAAGAAGCAGATGAAACTCAGCAGGGGATGAGGCAGCCCTAGCACATGCAAATGGACTTATAAAATATCTCGAGGAACAGGACGATGTATCACTTTGTGACAAAATGTTGATAAAGAAACTGCAATCGCAATTTAAGAAAAAGTGTTTTAGTACAAAAAAAAAACAAAAATGCTTGACCGATTTTTTTGTTAAAAAAGAGCAAAATGTAAGTAGAAATTTTTATTAGTAAGTTAAATTGTATATGTAGACCATGCTTAACTGTTAATTAAATAATATTGCTCAAAAGGCTTTATGTGTTGATTTATATCCCCTTTTCGACCATTTTGCGGATTATCCGCTGATTCGATTATCCGCGGTTGTCTATTCCCTGTTCACCGCGGATAATTGGGAGTTTACTGTATTTTGAAAATTCCAATTTAACTTTTGAGCAAGGGTACATAATTTTTCAAATTACAGTAACTTAAGTAGCATAACTGCCAAGTGTTACGATTTTTTGATAGTGATATTTTAAAGAATTATTTTAGAAGCTTTTGCATCAATTTTCTAAGCTTAAATAAGTAAATATTTCTATTAAAAATATCGGTAACCAATAGTTATAATACTTGGCAGCTATGCTTAAATTAGACATAACAGGAAAAAAAAATTCAAAAGTTAAATTTATTCAAGTATTTCCTAGGATTAGATTGTGAAAGCTAACCATCAAGTCGTTTGAAGTGTTAACCCTTTGCAGTGCAAGGCAATTCAGATCATTTAAATTACACTACCACCAGATTAAACAAAATTAAATTAAAAGAAATTTTAAAATTTAAGTTTAAAAAGAAAACGGCCTATTCTGCTACATTATAAACCTAAATTTTTGCTACAAAGTTTCCTTTTGAATTTTGCTAAAAAACTTTACTATTGAATTTTTGCTAAAAAATTTCCGGGATGAGTTTTTGCAGCTGAAGCTTAATAATTGTGTCCTCACAGCAAAGACAGTGTGCCACAAAAGGTTAATAGGAAAGTGGACATGCATGAGTGTGTTTCAAATGCAGCACATCTATGGTAAAAATTTTAAATGGAATTTTCTGTATTGCTCTCATATTTATTTCCTTTCATTTAAAAAGAAAATGTAGAAACTACTTTGACCTTTTTCTTTTGCTGGTCTCATATTATTTCCATTCCATTTATTAGGTTCTATTTTACATATAAATATTTATTGTGGCTTAGAATCCGCCATCCATAGGTCTAATGAGCCTTAAAGGGCTGAAAAAGGACCACACAGCAATATACTAACCCCATACCTTAGAGACTGACAAAAATTCCAGTATCTTACTAAGGAGCTAGAAAGTTTCTAGAAGCTAGCAAACTATTTCTAAAAATCAGCATTGGCAGCTAAATATAGCAATGCTAGGGATAATATTTCATTATTCCATAATTAATCTTAAGTCATTTATGTATTATTTTACAATCGATCAAAAATATTATCAGTTAATGATTTTTTTTTTCCTGAGTGCAATAACTGGTTCTCAATAGGAAATTTTTAGTCGAACAGACAACTTGGCACACAGGATTTGTCAGACCCTGCCCCTCTTTATTTATTATCACAGTTATAAATTTATAATTTTACAAATGCATCATTATATAAAATGCTTTATAAAGACTTCTGCTTTAATAATTACTGTTTTTCAGGCAATTCCATTGGATTGATGGCAGAACTGTTAAAGTATTACCAAATCAAAATTTTGTTGGTAGTGCAAATGCTGATTCTGGAACTACAGATATTCCAACTACTTCTTTTCCAACTCCCATGCGTTCTTTGCTCAATCAAGGAGTTGTAGTGCAAAAATTAACATTGCCTTCAAGTTAGTAGTCTTTATTTTGTTTGCATTTTTTAAAGCAGTTGTTATTATTGTATTGTTTTCTAAACTTACCAGTTTTCATTTAAGTTATAAAGTATAATCATATGAATAACATTTTACATTGTATCCTCCCCAGTGGCAGAAACACGGCGACATACTCGCGGACACAGAAAAACTGCTTGCGGACAGGTTTTGTCTGCACTGATTAAAAAAAAATTCCGCAACTTTTGGATAACAATTCTTAATTTGGATAACAATTCAGATAACTTATAAGAATTTCTGTATCAAAACTAAAACTAATACTTTTATTATTTATAATTGTTTATATTGTGTTGCGTCAAACATTACTATAAGATTGAATGAATACAATTGTTTATACTATATTGTTCTGTAGTAAAATTGTATTCATGTATTGTTGCATGAGATCACCACTGATGTTAACCCCCCGCCCCCTCCATCAGCTTTCAGGCTTTTTTATTGTAAGCCATTTTCACCCCTGATTACATGCAAATTTTGCAGACAGATTATGAAATTTTAAAAGCCTGTTGCAGACAGCTACAAAACCTTCTGCCACTGGGGTAGCCTCTCCTATTTTATGTATGTAGTCACCATAAATCATCCTTCGTACTGATTTTAGCAAAACAATATTATAAATAAATATGGTAAACAGAATATATGATAATGATTACACATAATGTCCTGTCTCAAATGCAAATGTCAAATAGCTCCTCTCGCTACCACACCAGAAGTAACAGGGTTGAAACCATAGACCTTATGTAGATAGTATTACTTACAAACTTCGAATAAACAACATAAAATGCAATAAACTCGCAACAATTGTTTCGGGTCAAAAAAACACATGACCCTTTATCAGGCGAATAAAGTAAGCACGTTGCCGCTTTGACTGCAGCACTCGTGCTTACTTTATTCGCCTGATGAAGGGTCGTGTGTTTTTTTTTCCCGAAACAATTGTTGCGAGTTTATTGCATTTTATGGTGTTTATTCAAAGTTTGTAAGTAATATTTTTTACAATGCCAGTTTTGTGGTGCTTTTTTATTAAACTTATATAGATAGACCACGCATTGCCCCTCATTATTTGCTCACAACATGAACCAGCTTCCCCAGCAAAATTGTCACATGATAACGAGACATGCCTAACGAGAGAACGAAGAATGATCACTGTGTTATTTTTTCCGTAGAAACAAATTTTATGCTTTTTAATATTTCTATTGTACACTTACCTTTTACTTTAAAATTTAGATTTACACATGGGTGGAAAGCTGAAATCTCATAGAATAATTATATAAAAAATTATTATGATGAACCAATTTGCAAGTGAAAATTTTGCACTTGTAATCTTACTCTAGTCAGAGAAATATGTGATTGTACTTGTTAATAGTCCGTCTTCTACTTTCAATAGGTTTTCATGTCTAATAGGTTGTTAAATGAAAATTCTTTGATCATTGTTTATTTTTTCTTTCTCTTTAAAAATTTGCTGGTATTGACAATATGTGATAAAAGCTTTACTGTTGACCGTAAAATGTTTTTTTTATATCATATCTCATGAAAATCTTTATATGTAACATCTCTACTTGTGAATGTGGCACAAAAAGTAATCCAACTACATTCGAAAAATATGAAAATTAATAAGATTTAAAGCATTATTTTGAAATAAGATTTTAAAGGGACAAAAGTATTTTTCAAAATCAAAATTTGTGCATTTTGACTTATTTTTTTTGTTGTTGTTGTTTTGTTTTTATTATTATAAATAAAAATCTTTTGCTTAATTTAAAATGAAATAACTTAAGAAATATGGCAGTACATTTGGATATCTAAATATGACTTCGAAATTAAGTAAAAGTATTTTTTAAACAGCGTAAAATATCAATATAATAATGGTGATAATAATCGATCCTGTTTCCAACAAGATAACTTTTTAAAAATGTACAGTAAACCATTTTTTTTTTATACCAAATTAAAGCTAAGTAGTGTCTTTACTCTTTAAATCCCAAGCTTGAAATTTATCTGATGTTTCAATATTTTTTTAATATAAAATCTTCATGCAATTTTGAAAATATTGATTATTATTATTATTGATTGATTGATTATACCATAAATTAAAATATTTTTGCCACATTATTAAAACTAATATTTAAGGTATAAAAATTCATACATATAGGTAGAATTTGATCTATTTCCATTTTTAATTTTTTTTCCCCTTAATATTGTGGGAAAATGCAAAAATAAGAAATTTCAAAAATCAAGCTTAAACAATTTTTTTTTTTTTTTTTTTTTTTGTCAAGGATAAGTCTCAGTTACTTTTTGCATTTACAGTTGTTGTGGGCATAATTTTCATTTGATTTTTACGAGATTTTTTTCTTTTTTTATGTTTCTAAAATTTTGAATTATGCATTACAAATATTTTTTTTTTTAAATTTATGTTTTGAAGGTGCATAGGTCTTTTCTCCCCTTAAACAGCAGATGTCTCGAAAAATACTGCAAAATTTTATGCTTGAGCTTAGCTGCATTATGTTTTCAAAGTACCAGGTTTGACCTCCAACCACACTTGTCTCCCTAATTGTTTAGAATTTTTGGTGATTTTCTCCTAAACTGCATAAATACGGACTAGATTCATGGGATCCTAAAACTTGTAAATATAGCAAAAACTAATTTCAAAAATTTGACTCAAAAGCAATACTTTTTCTACCATATATATGGGTAACAGAATGTAAAAAAAAGGAGGGGATATATTTCTCAATAATGAATGAAATATTATTAATATTAATATTTTAATCTCTAATAATATATTTTTTAAGAAAAAAAAGTTCATTAAATATTAAAATCCATCGTGGTTTTTAATTATTTTTATTTTAATTATTATTATTATATTGTCCTTATAACATACATAAATTTATGTCATATATTAAATGTAAGCAATATAGTAATAATTAAAAATAAATAAATGCAAAGAAAAATATGCCTTCACGCTTTCTTTCGGAACATTTTGTTGGTGAGAAATAAACTCAAAATGACATTCTTTCTATAATTACAAAAACTTTCTTTTTCATATTATTCTAAAAACATTTCATTTTACTCTTTTATTTCTTCATGCATGTATACATCTACACTGGAGCGTCGGTGTGACGCATTTGTTCTGATTGGCCGTCTGTGTTTCTATGTACATGTAATGATGTTTTGTTCGGGTTTTTTTTCTCCTTCTTCGATGTTCAGTTTTATAATAAAAATGTGATTAAAAGGAACACATGTGGGTTCTTCTTTTTATTCCCACATATTTTTTCCTATTCATAAACCAAGCTAAAGAAGGCTGGTTTAATTCAATTAAAACCATTATATAATTTATTTCAAATTATATATTTTAAACAGCATCAGTCAACTCAAATGATAGTTCCTGAAACTCCAACTGATTTATTTTCATTTATGAAATACTACGTCTTAATACTGAAAGCTGAAATAAAAGAGGATACTCACAACCAAGGTGACTGCATTTTACTTACCTTATAAACCTTGAACTATTTTTATAAAATATATAAGAATAAGTAAATTGAAATATTTGTCAATAATACTTTTGTCAATTTTAATAGATTATGTCAACTGACGCGCTGAATTGAGTTTTTAAATTTATTCTTGACAAAAGTTTTTTCTTTGCATATTTGAAGAAACATTTGCTACATTTAAAATAATATTATTTTGCTACATTTAAAATAATAATAATGATAAAAAATGTAAGCGAAAATAAATAAATATGTTTTTTTTTGTTTCTTGAAAACGAAAGTATAGAAATCTGTATAAACATTAAAAACGAAAGAAGTGAAAATATATGTAAGAATGTTTAAAATAAACATATGAATGATTAAATATAAAATTTCATTTATTATAAACTAGAAAGAAAACAAAATTGAAATATTAAAATGAGTATCCTCAAGGACACTATAATTGAAAAACTTAACGCACAAAATTACGATGTGTGGAAATTCAAATTGGAGATGTTTCTCCAAAAGGAAGATTTATATTCTGTGGTTATTAACGATGCTCCGAATCCCATTACGGACACATGGAATAACAAAAATAGGAAAGCACGCGCTATCATAAACCACTTAATAGAGGATAATCAAATAATCCATGTCAAAAATCTCGAGACTGCTAAAGAATGCTGGAACGCATTAAAAGCTGTACATGAGCGTTCAACCCTCAGCAGTAAACTATTTTTGCTACGAAAGCTTTACTCTACGAAATTAACTGAGGGTGGCGATATGATCGACCATTTAACGTACATTTATCAATTACGAGATAAGTTAGTATCAATCGGAGAAGAAATTAACGACAGGCACCTTTCAGCCCTAATGCTCTGTTCCTTACCTCCAAGTTACGATGTTCTCATCACTGCTTTAGAATCGCAAGATGAAAAAGATCTAGTACCAGAGTTTATACGCTCGAAATTGATTGATGAATTTTCTAAAAGAAAAGAAAACAAATCTGAAAATAATTCAGTGTTAAAGGTTAAATTTAAACCGAAACCAGAAAATTCAAAGTTCTGCCGTTATTGTAAAAAAAAATCGCATACAATTGAAGAATGCTGGCATCTTAAAAATAAAAATAAAGAAAAGACTCCGAAACAAACAAAAGCCAGCAATGCCAGATCAACTTTCAAATCTGGTATGTACTCTCAAGACAGACATAACGCGGATAGGGCTCTTATTGCTGAGAGTGAAAATAAAAAACCTAACGATAAAATATTCACTCTATTTATCGGTGAGAAATCTAACAATTGGTATGTAGACTCAGGTTGTTCAACGCATGTATGCAATGATAGGAGTAAATGCATTTAATTTACTAATTTAAATTCATGAATTTAATTATAATAATTCACGCGTAACAATCGCGAATGGACAGGAGATAGAATCCCTGGGTCATGGGTCTGTGAAATTAAACACCATAAATTCCAATAACACACATAATACTATAATATTGAAAAATGTTTTATATGTACCAGAGATAGAGACAAACCTCATATCTGTAAAAGAGGCTACTGAAAATGGTTGTGTAGCAATATTTGAAAACAAATCATGCAAAATAATGCATGAAGGAGAAACATGCATTGAAGGTTACATTAACAACAATTTATACGAATGCAAAGTTAACTATGATACAACACACACTATAAACATGGTAAAAACATGCGAAAATAAAAATTGCATTGATAAATGGCACATTAAATTAGGCCATAGAAACATTAGTCATATAAAACAATTGGTAAACAACAACATGGCAGTTGGGATAAAATTAGACAACTGCAAACATGATAATGCATGTGAAACTTGCATATTAACTAAATTAACGGACAATCCTTATCCCAAAAAGGCTCAGTTTAGGGCAACTAAAGCACTAGAGTTGGTACACACTGACTTGTGTGGACCAATGACAACCCCCACGGTCGGAGGAAAATACTATTTTTTAACTTTTATTGACGATTTCAGTAGATTTACAGTTATATACCTACTGAGAAAAAAGGATGAAGTTTTCACAAAATTGAGGGAATACATCGCAATGACATCAAACAAGTTCGGACGAACTTTGCATGCAATCCGCTCCGACAACGGAGGGGAGTATACTGGGACAGAATTAAATGATTACTTAACAAAATTAGGTATAGACCACCAATTCACTGTTCCCTATTCAGCTTCTCAAAATGGAACTGCTGAACTTAAAAATCGTACTTTAGTTGAAATGGCACGTTGTTTATTAAAGGATGGCAATTTACCAAATTCTTTCTGGGGGGAGGCAATAAATACCGCAGTTTACTTGCAAAATAGACTCCCAACATCTTCGTGTGAATTGACACCTTATGAATTATGGACAGGTCGAAAACCTGACCTTTCGATGTTAAAACCATTTGGTTGTCGTGCCCATGCATACGTACAAAAGGTACACAGGGGAAAATTAGATAATACGGCACAGGAAGGTATATTCGTAGGGTACGACAATAGAAGTAAAGGATATAGGATCTGCACAAATGGGAAAAACATAATTATTAGTCGAACCGTAAAATTTGTAGAAAATGAAAAACAAGCGATACTTAAATATGAAACATCACAAAACAATGATGAGAAAAGTGATAATAAAAATCCATCACCAAATTTGCAAATAATAGACTCAGAGATAAATGAAACTAATGATAGTGTTGTGTCAGATAATTCACAAAATACTCCACGTAGATCACAAAGATCTAATAAAGGGGTACCACCAGATAGATTCGCATTCACATTACACAATGAAAGAATAAGTGAACCAAAATGCTGGGATGATATAATAAGTATGGAAAACCCTGTAGAAAAGGAAAATTGGATCAATGCTACATTAGATGAAATAAATTCACTCAAGCAGAATGACACCTGGGATTTAGTTGAGGTTTCACCAGGGATGAAAATAGTAGGGTGCAAATGGGCATTCAAAGCAAAATATAACAGTCAGGGCCGTGTTGAAAAATACAAAGCTAGGCTGGTTGCGAAGGGTTTTTCACAGAAATATGGAATAGACTACGATGAGACTTTCGCCCCAGTGGCGTCTCACACAACTTTGAGAAGTTTTTTGGCAATGAGTCTTTATAAGAATTTAAGTCTTAGACATATTGATATCAAGACTGCATTTTTACACGGTAAATTGAGAGAAGATGTTTATATGCATCAGCCAGAAGGATACGTGGCATCCGGGGAAGAACATAAGGTGTGTAAATTAAAAAAGGCAATATAGGGGCTAAAGCAGGCCGCAAGAGCATGGAATTTAAAATTTAATGAGTCATTACTTAACTTAGGCTTCATTCAAAGTCAATTCGACAAGTGTCTTTATAAACGTAAACGAAACGATGTAACTACTTATGTACTTGTGTATGTTGATGATTTGTTAATAGCGGGGAATGATCAACAAATAAATGAAATTGTAAACAAACTAAAACAAGAATACCCGTTAACAGACTTGGGAGAAGCAAAACAATATCTTGGGATAAATATTAATCGTCCTAATGAAAATACAATGACTCTTGATCAAACACACAAAATACAAGAACTTATAGTCAAATACGGTTTAGAAAATTCAAAACCTACAGACACACCTATGGACACAGGTTACATAAAATTAAATGGCGAAGAAAACCTTTTACCAGAAAATACACAATATAGACAGGCTCATGCGCGTAGCCAGGGGGGGTGCCCTGGGTGCCCGGGCACCCCCCCGTTCATGCACTCCCAGGTATGGGGAATTCCACCAATTTACTTGTCACTGGTAAGTAAAATTTTATGCAAGAGAAAAATATACCAAAAACTTCAATGTATATTCATAAAAACAGACTTTCGTTTGCAAGTTTCTTAGAATCAAAAAAGTTTGCGATATCCTCCCGTTTTAAACATCTTGAAAGCGGAAAATGACTTTTTATTTGTGTGTTTAGGGGGAGGGGGGGGGGTCATTGTGTGTCAGTGCATCTCTTAACTATTTTTGTCCGGGTTTCACGAGAGAATGGCTGGACGCAATTCAACGACATTTGGCAAGAATTTAGGTCTGTACCCAGTTTAAAAGTATACCTATCAAATTTTCCAAAATTCCCTCTGTTCCTCCCCTGGGGACCGAAAGTCAAAAACTCGTTAGTAAGCATAACTCGGCTTCAAATTACTTTACGATGAAGAAATTGCACATGAAGAGACTAGACTTGAATACGAAAATAAAATTTTCTGAGATTTTGGATTTTTCTATTTTTAAGGGGGAGGAGGGAGAAAAATTGATTTTCAGAAGGAAATTTCTGAAAATCCGGATTTTTGAGTTGATACCAAAAGTGGTATAAAGTAATGAAAAACAACCATGTGTCTTCTTCAAAAAACCCGTTTTTAGTTTCTCGCAACTTTCTTTTTTTTTTTTTTTTTGGGGGGGGGGGGTGCGTTATTAGTAGGCAAATTCGAGATCCCTTTGTAGAGCTAAATTTGTCCTGGGAAATCTATAGAAGCTGCAGTCACAAATTTTAGTGCGTGGATTCTTTATGAGCATTACTAGGTTTTATGAAAATCCCCTCCTTTTCCTCCTAGGGGTGGGTGGAGGTAAATAAACACATTTTTAAATTATATCAGATTAATTTTTATGTGTGGTTCAATTATGCGTACCGAACGCGTACATCAAATGGATTTTCTGAAATTTTCCCTACCCCCCACCGCTTTTTAAAGGCGGGTGAGACGCCTTTTCAAGAGTAACTCTGCTCCAAATTATCTCAGATACACGATATTTTGATGTGTTGATTAGTTATACGTTCCCAATACACACACCACAAAGAGATTTTACGAAATTACTTTCTAACTTCCCGTACAGGGGGAAGGGGGACAAAAAACACGCTTTTAAGCTTAAATATGCTCCAAATTATCTTAGAATGGCGAATTTTGGTGTGCGGTTGTTGTTTAAGTGTACGCAATATGCATTTTGGTGGAATTTCGTGAAACTTCTAACTTAGAGAAGGTGAATTGCGGGTAAATCGCTGCCGATGGTAATGTAAACCCGAATCCTTATGTTGCGAGCGGAAATATCCCTACCTAACGCAGTGGGAATTTTAGTTGAGGTTTTGTCTAATTTCAGTGATTTTTTTTTTTTTTTTTTTTTCATTTTGGATTTTGTGAGATTCTATTAATAATGATATGGAAATTTGAGAATTCACTTAAATGTAGATACCAGCGAAGCGGCGAAGTCTACTAGTATATATATTCACTGTATTTCTTGCTGCTCCTAAATACCAAAGCGGCAATGCTCTCAGAGCTGGTACATCAGAGGTGTTAAGTTTGAACAGAGCGTTTCGGTCACCTAGCAGTTTAAAGCTTTCCTCCCCCCCCCCCACCCAAAAAAAAGCTTTGCATGAATATAAGCTAGGAACCTTGATAGTCCCCTCTTCGTGAGGAACACTTCACCCAAGCCTAGACACTAATGCAGTCGCAAAGAACTCGCAATCGTATTTAATCCCAATATCATGGAACTATGATATTGCATGATATTTCTCACTGAGATTGGACAAATGGAACCTGTTTATAAGGATGTGCAAAAGAAAATTCAAATATTTTATTGTTTGTTGATGCAACTTCTCATTGGTTAATTTTATTTTATTAAGTTTTCTGAATGTATATTATAAGCGGAGGAAACTTGAAATGATAATTGAAGTTGGCCTTTCGTTGCTTCCCTCCAATTCTATGGAATGTTTATGAAATATGTGCGATCGTCATTTGGCAATTCGTTCAGCTGATGATCAGAGACCAATCGGAGACAGAAATGCTCCATCTGTGTTCATACCCTTCCCTGCCTTCGATAATATCACCTTATGAACTTATTTATTGCGATTTTCTTAAAGTTTTCATATTATAGTCTAGTCACCACAGTTTACCACAATATAATTATATTCTAGTAAGATTCACATATTACCAACGGCTAATCTGGGTAAGATCTAATACACGGGTAAGATCTGGCTCACACTAATCCCTCATTATGTAAAGAAGCGTAGATTTCTATTTGCAAATCAGATGAAAATTTCCGTCTTATGATTGGTTAGTGTTGGTCGTATATCAACCGTATAGCTCAGTTTGTCGAGCACTGACGGGTTATATCAAAAGTCTCAAGTTCCATTTCTGACCTCGTCCCTTACATTTTGTTAAATTAAATTCTGCTTTTCCATCAAAAATGTGTGCAAAACTCTATTTTTCAACTTATTTTTGAAATTATACATACGTATAAATCTATATCTGTTTATGAATCAGTTTGGATTTCTTAGTTTTCGATGCAAAACTACACTGTTCGTTCAACCTATCACTATTGAAAATTGTACACTAATTAATCATGACAAAATCTAGCTAATCCTATATTTTTTAGTTCAACCGGATTAGTTTAAACAATATTAATTAAAAAAAAAAAAAAAAAACCTTATTTAACCTCTTTAACATTATAAACAAATATGGAGCTAATTATTAAAAAAAAAAAAAAAAAAATACATGTCCTTTATTTATTATAATTATAATAATAGTTATCATTATTGTACAAAAAAAATTAATATTTTTTTACGCGTGAAAAATAAAATGAAAATAAAATAAAATTGATGTCACTATAGCTTCACAATATTAAACATTTCTTTTTATTTATTTATTTATTTTTAACATCGGCTTTGAACTTTTATTTAATAATTTTAGGTTTTGAATTCAGTACTTACATTAAAATCAAAATTTTTAATTTTTATTGATTGTTTGGGATTCATATTCAGTTCAAATGGCTATAATATAAATTTTATTAAGACGGTTTAATTAGTTTTTTTTTCTTCTAAATATCAACATTTTATTCTAAAACTCAACAGTTATATAAATAGTTAAAACTTACGTTTAGTACCTATAAAATATGAATCTGTTATACCTCCAGAAAAAGTTTTTTCTACGGAAAGACTTCTACTGTGAAAAGAGCGAATATGACAGAGGGAGAAGAAGCAAGAAATTATTCAACAACCACATCTTATATTAATTCAAGAAATATTTCAGGAATAACTAGGTAAAAGGAAAGCTGTAAGAGACTAGAAAGTACTACTGTATTTTGACTAGACAGGTATCGTGCAGATGCTCAACAGACAGAGGTGAGAAAACAAGAAGAAACTGAAGAGCAACGGCGTATTTGAATTCAAGCTGATGTCAAAACTTCATCAATGATACAATTTATCAAGCATTGGATGCTGCTAATTATTTTTTAGTGTACATTAAACTATGATTCTACTTTTGATTATGCGTTTCAAAGTATTGTCAGCGTCAGCGTCAGCGCAGGAAAATGGTAAATGTTTGTGGAAATTGTAGTGCTAAAAATTGTCTCAGAGCCTCACCTGCAATGTTTTGTTACAATGAAAAATTTCATTTACCTCAAACTTCTGAACAATCAGAATCTTTGTAAATTTCTCTTAGATTCTTTAAACACTACTTCAACCCAAGCATCGTTGGGTAGTTGAATTATATCATTATTCTTTATATATATATATGTTTGGGCACGCAATAACATAATTCATTTATTGATTGTGTACATTTACCGACATATATATGAATACACGTATATTAAAATACTCATACGCACGCTTACGTATATACATATGCGTACTATGTATGTATATCTATGCTGAAAATTTCAAATTAAAATTTGGGCACCCCCCCCCGCATGAAAAGCTGGCTACGCCTATGCAGGCTGTAGGCGCATTGTTATATATTTCAACCGTGTTACGTCCGGATATTAGCGCCGCGGTAAATATTTTGAGTAGAAGAAATGAGCGCCCAAGAGCAAAAGATTGGGAAGCGGTAAAAAGATTAATGAGATATTTAAAAAGTACAATTAATCTTAAATTGACATATAATAATATTGAAGAGCCTGTCTTGAGGGTATATGCAGATTCCGACTGGGCAAACGATCCCAGTGATCGTAAGTCTACAACAGGAATGTTCTGCATAGGAGCAAATACTGTATACTGGACAAGCAAAAAACAAAAATCTGTATCAATGTCATCAGCGGAAGCAGAATATATTGTTGCGAAAAAATAGTTTTCTTATAGTTTTTAGCTTGTTCGTACATGCCATTGTTATGTAATCTTTAATACATTTATCATTCATTAAGTTTGTTTTTATTAATTTAAATTGAAGCTAAATTTTCATTAAAATAAATCCTAAGTTAAAAAAAGTTAGTTTACTTATTAAGAGTCTTTAAATTAGCTTAGATATTAAAGATTTTTTCAATATATTTGTTAATTTCTTAAATTGATAATCTAAGACATCTTGTAGAAATGTGCCACATGTATGTGTCCCTTAAATTAATATTGAGATCCGATTCTCTAAAACGTAAATTTTTAACCCATTAATTATAATTTTTAATAATTCCTTCCTCTTTTCTCGCCCCACCAATGACCAAGCCATTCTGCACTCACAGCTAGTCGGTGGGAAGTGAAGGGTTCGATTCCAGGTCATGCTCGTTGACCTACCTATTCAAACTTTTCTGTGGTTTTCTCTGAAACTCACATAAATACGAGCTAGGATCCCTTGAACCCCTACCATAGAGGGCATTCCATCTATAGCCTTGGACCCTAGTATAGTCAATTGACCTTAAACCTTACAATCAACAATCAACATTCCTCTTCCACTTTCTCATACAAGACTGAATTTATTGATATTGATTGGACAGTAATGAAAAAAGATTTTTAAAAAATGAACAGACATACAAATACAGATCAGTTTAATTTAAATTAAATAGAAAAAAAAATAGTTGTAATTTTAACAGCATTATCAGTTTGCTTCCTTTGAACATGAGGGGGCACATGTCCCCTCAATCTTTCAGAGCATAAAAATTTTTTAGACTAGGATATATGATAAAGTCAATTAAAAAATTGTCTTATCACACACCGTGAAACAAAAAAAAAAAAAAAAGACCCAAATAAAAAAGAAATAGCTATTATGACTTTATGCAATTAAAAAATGTATATGAAGTACCCCAACGTGCACGAAAAGCGGCACATCTCTTCTCTATTCCATAACTTATCGACCTAAGAGGCAGTTGTATCAGCATTATTCTAGGCTAATCAATGATTTATCGTCATCTTTCCTTTTTTTTTTTTTTTCAAATACTGCATTTTTGAATTGCGTAATTTTTCTTGCAATATATAGGTTAAGTAGCAGAATCAGATTTATGAAATTAAACATACACTTTTGGTTTCAACTCCAATTTCTTCATTGTTTATAGCCTTATTCAAGAAAATGGATAGTACGGTTGCTTTCTGAAAAATAAACTGTTTAGTGTTTGAATTTGCTATAGTTTGTATCCGTGCATTGTTTAAAATTTATCTCGATCAGTAAAGTAACAAGAATAGTTTTTCATTGAAGCGACCAATTTAAATCACGTAACCTTTAGCAATACAACCAAAATATACTCTTTGCTGAAATGAAACCATACCTCCAAGCACCGTTTTAGACCAGGGCACTATTACCACTAATTTATAATGTTAAATTTTGACTTATAAAAAAATTTTGGGATTCATGACTTATTTTACGACTATTTCTTAGATAAATAAAGTCACAGGTGTCTGATATTGTAAATATGGTGGATAAGAAAGCAATTCATATTGTGAACCGAACAATAGAGCAAATGTGATCGTAGATATATAAGCAGTTTTTTCTAGTATAAGTAAGGCTGATATTTTGCCATGAAATTCTCTAATAAATTAGCATAATACTGTCAGATTATAGTTTTTCCCTTTTCTAGATAAAGGATAAGGATTATGCCCGGCGAGTCCTAAAGCCATGGTCATAATAATTTTGGACGATGGAATTGGTTTTGCCTTCTTCGAGGCACATTCGCCGAAAGAAATCTGCTATCTTTAAATTCTTCTTTCATTTCTGGTGTGTTATAATATACAGGAGTTTTATTAACTGTAGTGTAACGCTGTAAAACAGTTATTGAAATGCGCTTAAATTTGTATTAACACTGCTTTGAAAAGGTTATGCGAATTCGCTTTTGATCAACTTCATATCACTGAACAGTAATTGTGCAGAGAGAGTGAGTCTAGTTACCTGGGGCACATCCTCCAGGGTCCACGACGAAAGGGGACCTCAAAATATTTGATACGTTTCACATTTTTCTTCTGCATATGATGAGCTATTTGTTTTAAAACATAGGTATTAGACCAAAATCACAAGCGAGTGTAATTTAACTTGTTATACGTTACAATAATCAAGATTTTTTTTCTTTCTTAATCTTTATTTTATTTTTATTTTATTTTACTTTATTTTATATATATAAGAAGATGTATGTATGAATGGATGGATGGGTTTTACGTCTCACTAGTGCTGCGCAACATGGTCATGCCTGAAGGGGGGGGGACGTGTCCTTCCAAAAATTTCATCTGTGTGGACGGTTCCATCCAAAAATATTTCTAAACCCTTTAATTTTAAACCAAAAAGAAGGTTAGGATAATATCTACAAGGTGTGAAGAAGAGAAGAACAGGTGTAGTCTTCAAAAACCAAGGGATTTTAGCCTGAGGGTCTTCTTTATCCTTTTCTTTCCCTATAATGAATGTTTGCTACAATCGCGGATAGCTTAAAAAAGCAATCAACGCAAGTAGCTTCCATTGAATTGAATAATAAACTACTGATAGAACGCGAAAATCTGGGAGGTCTTTATATCCTAATGATTACAAATAGGATTTTAAATTGTCGGGATATTTTAAATAACCTCTTTGGACATGTCTAAGTTATTAACGAATTTGAATCACGGCAAATTTGACAAAAATATTCACATAAAATGACTTAAATGGATTTATGTCTGGTTTGGTTTATTTTTGACGGGCTATGATAATTTTTTCCACGTTAATGTTAATTAGACAAGGACTTACTAAATAGGTTTAGAGTGGAAACGCTTTACATTTCGGAAATCCAACTTGTTGCATATGATGTATTCCTCTCCTTCCTCCATGCATTTTAAAGTTTTAAAGAAAGGGAGAGAGAAAAATACAAGTGGTCTGCTTAGGCTAATGATCATCATAGGCGACAGTTTGGTGTTTCATAGTATTAGAACTTCCAGAGGTGTAGTTTTCCCATTTTTGTTTCAAAGCGAAAGAATTCCTGAATTTTATGGATACATATGTATATTTTTTAATACGTAATATTAAACTGAAGGATTTATTGAAACGGAAACTTTTAACCCTTAACTACAGACGTTTATTTTCTGTCACGTAAACACAGACGTGCGGTCTCTCAGACCGCGAGCTGTTTTATGCATTTTTAAAATACAAAATTTGAAGATAATAAATTCCTGCTATTTTATATGCAAGAATACACATTCCAAGTTATATTAAGGTAATTCATTCATTTAAAAACTATAAAATTAATATATTAAAAATATGATTTCTAAAAACTATATGAAAAAATCCAGAAAAATGAATCAAATAATGAAAATAAGGACAACTTACTTGAAAATGCGTACAAATGAAATTATTTAATAAATTCCACATGAACAGTGTCTGGATTATATAAAATAATGCAAAAAAGGCTATTATATAAAGAATATTAAAAAAAAATTTGTAATAATCCCGCATCTCCCACAAGCGAGAAAAAGTAACGTAATCGCAGACGTGAGGTCTATATGACCGCGGCACAAATTTAAAATTTATTTTAAAGAAAACTAATGCGTAGAATTTAATAAAAATTTAGAAGTACTTATATTTAATGCCAACATGAAAGTACTGAAAAGAAGGAGAATAATTATATAACTTATAAAGAGTTTTGCAGTTCTAAAATATCGGAGCGGTCATACAGACCGCACGTCTGTGTTTAAGGGTTAAAAACCCATTGTGAGCTGGACAGTGTTCTGAAAAATGATGATGAAAGAAAAGAAAAGAAAAGAAAAATGAAAATGTTGAATCAATTAAAGCTAGTGAGAATTTAGGAAATGCTAATCAAGATCCAGGGAAAAAATGTAAGGTATTCCTTTATTTATTTTGTTTACCAACTATGTACAGCCAACATAAGAAAAAAAAAAAATCTGGAGTGACTCCACTCGACTTTCCGAACATGGAGTAATTAACAGTTTTGTAGATAAAATAAAGAAAGTGAGGAGTTGTTAAATAAACAAAAGAGAGAAAACCATAATAGAGTGTTTGAGTATTTTTCTCCATATATTACACGATGTTTTATTTAACGCTACTGAACTTTGTGTCCATAGATCATAATGATAAAGAATTTTCCGTTGTGTCCCTGTAAAAACCTATAAATGCTAGATTCACCAAAATGCTTATAGTTAGTGAACAGTGATTTATAATATTCATATAAATTTTCAGCTCAATTGAATAAGGCGTTTAGATGCTATCGCACTTTTAAAAATTTGGTCCATAGGCCATAATGATAAAGCATTTTTCTTTGTGTCCCTGTAAAAACCTGTAAGTGCTAGATTCACCAAAATCTATACAGTTGGTGCAACTGTGACCTATAATATGTATACAAATTTTTTGCTCAGATTAATAAGGCGTTCAGACGCTATCACACTTTTAAAAATTTGGCCTCATAGGCCATAATGATAAAGAATATAATTACAATAATTTTGCCTTACATAAATCCTTACTAAGTCCGAGCTTCATATATATTTCGGCTACCTAACGGTGCCATCTTCAGATACACTCGGTAAAAAATGATTTGAAGGTGCTGTTTGGATGACTTGTTTATCTTTTGTAGTTTCCTCTTCGATTTCTTCACTTCTCTTGTTTTCCTTATACAGTAGTTGCCACTCGGTGGGAATAATACTATGTTCGATATCATTGATAGTGTTATTATTGGTTAGTATTTCGATAGCTTCTCTTTTGAGAGCATAATGGTGAGAGTTGTATGGGGCTATTTTTTGAAAGTTAATGGAATCAATGTTAATTGGGTTAGAATTGTTAGTTTTTGAGAAAGCTGTGGAATGTCTATTGTATTTTAAGTCGGTTATGTGTTCTGAAATACGTTCTTTTATTTTCCTTTTAGTCATTCCTATGTATGAGGCTTTATTTTTATTTTGATATTGGAAATCGATTTTATAAATGCCGGCTGTGTGTTTAAAGTCTATGGGATCTTTTTCATTGCGAATTCGCTGGTATATATTTTTATTTGGTTTTATTGGGATGTTTATATTGTGTTTGGTGGCTTCATTTTTAATTTTCACAGCGGCACCTTTGCAGTACGGGATCGCGGGGGTAAAAAATTTTTTAGATTTTTGAGCATTCGGAATACTGTTTAGGGTTTTTATACGTTTTTTATAAAATTTATCAACTATGGAGGGATTATAATTAGCTTTCTTGGCGATATCTTTTATTATTTTTATTTCTGATTTTAGATATTTTTTATTTGAGCATATGAGTATAGCGCGGTTAACGTAGGAGCGAATAGCGGCGTATTTGTAAGAGAGGGGTGTGTGACATTTATTATTTATGATTTCGTTGTTACTAGTAGGTTTTCGGAAGACGGTGGTGTCTAAGGAATTATTTTTGTTTTTGATAAAATGGTGACGTCAAGGAAATTCAAAGTATGGTTATTTTCTATTTCATGGGTTAATTTGATATTCGGATCGGTGTCATTAAGTTTTTCAAGAATGTTGTCGGGATTAATCGTGGGTGGGGTGACAGAAAAAATATCATCTACATAGCGTATCCAAATTTTACATTGGTTGATTAAGTTGCTTACAGAATTTTCGAATATTCACATTTTGAGCTCGGCGATGATCCCCGAGATGGGGGACCCCATGGGCACGCCTTGTGTTTGTTGGTAATAGCATCCGTTGAAAAAGAAATAAGAGTGGTTGAGTAGAAGATTATTTACGCGTATTAAGGTATCACTAATATTGTTGTTGCCGAAATGATTTATTATAAGTGAGTTGATTTTGGGGTTAATTTCAGAAATATTGATTGAGGGATATAAGTCTTTAACGTCAAAACTGCATAGTGTGTCGTTGTATGAGATATTAATATCGCGGATTTTTTGAATAAAGGTTTCAGTTGAGTTTATTGATAAGTTAGAGGGGGGAAGGAGAGCTTTATAGATATCTTTCATGTAACGTTCTAGACAGTATGTCGGGCCTTCGGATTTATTAACGATAGGGCGCATTGTTGGAGGGTTTTTATGATCTTTGTATTTGCCAAAAAGACGGGGAATAATTGGAGCATGGTTATTGTAAATAGGGGGGGGGGGTGTTATTAGGCCATGTTCCAGTTTTTATAATGGATTTAGTTTTATCAATGAGTTTATTTAGGGGTGGGTGTGTGAGTTTAACAGCGTTGAGTTTTTTGATAGAGTCTTGCATCATTTGAATGTATTGCGTTCGGTCCATAATTGTGAGAAGGTTTGTTTTATCGGACATTAAGCAGGTTATGTTTTTATTGTTTTTAAGATCTTGAAGGCATTTAATATCTAAGTAGTCGGAAGTTTTTTTGGTATTTTTAAGTGAATTTATAGCGGTATTACGAATGTTGGGGCGTTTTTGTGGCGGTATATGTTCAATCGCGGTTTCCAAGTGGGCAATAGTGTCATTAATATTTATATTGTCGTTTAAAATAAATTTAGGTCCAAGTTTTAATATTTCATCTTGATGGCTATTGAGTTTGGTGTTAGATAAATTTAAATATGGGTACGTTTTGGGATGATGTATATTTTTTAATGACGGTTTATCTCTTGATATCCAGTAATTTAATTTTTTCTTATGTCGTTGAATAGTTTTGAGATGTCTATGTTTACAAATAAGTTAACTTTACTTATAAAGATTTCACATTTAGCTTGGGGGTATTTGCATTTGATTTTTTCTAACATTGTGTTGTAGGATTGTTTAAGTCTATAGATATATATTGATTTTTGTTTAATGCATTTCTTTAGAATGTTCATTTCAAAATTCTTGGTTTCTTGTTTATAGTGATGATTGATGTACTTTGATTTAATTTTGATGAATTTTGGAGTTAACTTAAAATAAAGACAGTCGTTAAGGAAATCCCTATGAAGAGTTTCGCGATTAAGTTTGATGGTGGATTTTTTGAAGTTTCGAAAATCATCTTTTTCATCCATTAAAGCAACTTACAAAGTAACACAGTTTAAGCAAAGCGTGCGGAAATAAGAGTAATAACAGTTGAAGCAACAAGCTCAAATTAACAAGCATGGAAAAGGCAAGAGAAAGTATACGTTAAAAGTTTCAAGAAAAAATTTTAAGAGTATATATTAAAACGTTAAAAGCTGAAAAACAGCAAAAAGATTAAAATATCAATAAAAGATTAATAAAGGATAAAACAATCTAAAATTAGTGTATCAATAGAAGTTATTTGATATCATAGCAAACCAAGATGAACCACATCCAGTAAAAGCACCTTTAGTTTCATCATATATAAGTTGTTCAAATTTTGAACTTTCATGTCCGGTATTGACTTTAAATACTTTACAAAGATGTTGAAGAAAGGATTATTAATATAATTACAATAATTTTACCTTACATAAATCCTTACTAAGTCCGAGCTTCATATATTCAACGGCATAAGAAAAAATTAAATTACTGGATATCAAGAGATAAACCGTCATTAAAAAATATACATCATCCCAAAACGTACCCATATTTAAATTTATCTAACACCAAACTCAATAGCATCAAGATGAAATATTAAAACTTGGACCTAAATTTATTTTAAACGACAATATGAATATTAATGACACTATTGCCCACTTGGAAACCGCGATTGAACATATACCGCCACAAAAACGCCCCAACATTCGTAATACCGCTATAAATTCACTTAAAAATACCAAAAAAACTTCCGACTACTTAGATATTAAATGCCTTCAAGATCTTAAAAACAATAAAAACATAACCTGCTTAATGTCCGATAAAACAAACCTTCTCACAATTATGGACCGAACGCAATACATTCAAATGATGCAAGACTCTATCAAAAAACTCAACGCTGTTAAACTCACACACTCACCCCTAAATAAACTAATTGATAAAACTAAATCCATTATAAAAACTGGAACATGGCCTAATAACACCCCCCCCCCCCCTATTTACAATAACCATGCTCCAATTATTCCCCGTCTTTTTGGCAAATACAAAGATCATAAAAACCTTCCAACACTGCGCCCTATCGTTAATAAATCCGAAGGCCCGACATACTGTCTAGAACGTTACATGAAAGATATCTATAAAGCTCTCCTTCCCCCATCTAACTTATCAATAAACTCAACTGAAACCTTTATTAAAAAAAATCTGCGATATTAATATCTCATACAACGACACACTCTGCAGTTTTGACGTTAAAGACTTATATCCCTCAATCAATATTTCTGAAATTAACCCCAAAATCAACTCACTTATAATAAATCATTTCGGCAACAACAAAATTAGTGATACCTTAATACGCGTAAATAATCTTCTACTCAACCACTCTTATTTCTTTTTCAACGGATGCTATTACCAACAAACACAAGGCGTGCCCATGGGGTCCCCCATCTCGGGGATCATCGCCGAGCTCAAAATGCGAATATTCGAAAATTCTGTAAGCAACTTAATCAACCAATGTAAAATTTGGATACGCTATGTAGATGATATTTTTTCTGTCACCCCACCCACGATTAATCCCGACAACATTCTTGAAAAACTTAATGACACTGATCCGAATATCAAATTAACCCATGAAATAGAAAATAACCATACTTTGAATTTCCTTGACCATTATCAAAAACAAAAATAATTCCTTAGACACCACCGTCTTCCGAAAACCTACTAGTAACAACGAAATCATAAATACAGTCAACTCTCAAAAATCCGCAACCCTAAAATCCGCAATTCTCTAAAATCCGCATATCATTTACAATGTAAACAATCATTGTCACAATTGATTTGTTGCTCAGTGGATTGCAAAAATTCAGCTGTATTAGGAGATAAATCAATTATTAACTGGTGCTGATGAATCACCAATCACTCAGCATATTAGAGACGAGGATAAGTGTAATTACACTGATGGAAAAAAAAATCCCAACACCAGAAAGGAGCTGTGCTAGATAAACGAAATTTGGTAGGCGTGTTTATACTTCTGAAAGATGACATTGATTCAAATTTCGAGCTACGCGCATAAGTGTGGTGCTTGCAGCGACACTATGAACATGCAAATGAGGTTTGCTTTAAATAAGCGCTGTAAGGTTCATGATCGTTATTTACAGTTGAGATTTGACGTAGTGGGTTAATGTTAGTCAAGGATGCCTCTAAGAAGACGAAGAAGCCATTATCAGCAGCTCACTGAATTTGAACGAGGTCGTGTAGTAGGGCTACGAGAAGGTGGGTTTTCTTTCCGCGATATTGCAGAAAGACTTGGCAGGAATGTATCCACTGTGCATGAGTGTTGGCAGCAGTGGTCAAGGGAAGGTACTGCCTCAAGAAGACCGGGTTCCGGGCGGCCACGTGGCACTACTGAGAGGGAAGACCGCCATGTTCAGCGTATGGCTGTGGCTAATCGTACTGCGTCTGCAGCTGAAATTCGAGCTGCAGTTGGCACCACAGTGACACAACAAACTGTTACAAATCGGTTACTTCAAGGACAGCTCCGAGCCAGACGTCCTATAGCGTGCATTCCACTGACTCCAAACCACTGCCGTTTGTGACGTGAGTGGTGTCAAGCTAGAGCTCATTGGAGGACGGAGTGGAGATCTGTTGTGTTTTCTGATGAAAGCTGGTTCTGCCTTGGTCACAGTGATAGCCGTGTGTTGGTTAGAAGGAGGCCAGGTGAACGCCTGCTAGCGACCTGTCTGCGGCCTAGACACACAGGGCCTACTCCTGGAGTTATGGTTTGGGTAGCAATTTCGTATGACAGCAGGAGCACTCTCGTGGCTATCCCACGCACCCTGACTGCAAATTTGTACGTCAGTCTAGTGATACAATCTGTTGTGCTGCCATTCATGAACAGCATTCAAGGGGTGTTTTCCAACAGGATAACGCTCGCGCTCATACCGCTCTTGTAACCCAACATGCTCTACAGAGTGTCGACACGTTGCCTTGGCCTACTAGATCACCAGATCTTTCTCCAATCCAGCACGTATGGGACATCATTGGACGACAACTCCAGCGTCATCCACAACCAGCATTAACCGTCCCTGCATTGACCGCTCAAGTGCAACAGGCATGGAACTCCATCCCACAAACTGATATCCGACACCTGTACGACACAATGCATGCACGTTTGCATGCTTGCATTCAAAATTCTGGCGGTTACACCGGTTACTAATGTACCAACATTTCACATTTGAAATGGCTCTTCTCGCCAATGGCTCTATCTGTGATCTTGAAACTTTAATCAATTAAATATGTTACCTAGACAAATGTATTGCTGAAATTTCATTACTGTACAATAATTTTTTCTTGGTGTTGGGATTTTTTTTTCCATCAGTGTATATATAATTATCAAAAAATAAATGATATTAATTTAGAGGAAGAAGGAGAAAGACAATTTTTTATAAAAGATTTTCTCTCATGAAGATAAATATTTGCATTTTCTCATAGCACAAACTTTCTCATAGCACAAACTTAATAAACTTATTGACTAAGAATCGGACTTTTTTGCAGGTTATAGGAAAATAAATATGTATGAATATTCTTACTTAAACTACTATTGATAAGACTTTTCAAAAATATACATAATTTGCAACTCTAATAGAATATAAAAATTGTTCTTTAAATTAAAATTTCATGAAATATTTGTACTTTTAATAGGCACACTTTATTTCAGCATAGTATATATAACATATAAATTGTTTCTTAAAGATTTTCTACTCAAATGAGGTTTTAAAATGTAAATAAAAAAAATTACTCTAAAATCTGCAAAATTCAGAAATCCGCAAAGCACTTTGTTTTAAGCTGTGCGGATTTTTGAGAGTGTACTGTAATAAATGTCACACACCCCTCTCTTACAAATACGCCGCTATTCGCTCCTACGTTAACCGCACTATACTCATATGCTCAAATAAAAAATATCTAAAATCAGAAATAAAAATAATAAAAGATATCGCCAAGAAAGCTAATTATAATCCCTCCATAGTTGATAAATTTTATAAAAAACGTATAAAAACCCTAAACAGTATTCCAAATGCTCAAAAATCTAAACAAATTTTTACCCCCGCGATCCCGTACTGCAAAGGTGCCGCCGTAAAAATTAAAAATGAAGCCACCAAACACAATATAAACATCCCAATAAAACCAAATAAAAATATATACCAGCGAATTCGCAATGAAAAAGATCCCATAGACTTTAAACACACAGCCGGCATTTATAAAATCGATTTCCAATATCAAAATAAAAATAAAAATAAAGCCTCATACATAGGAATGACTAAAAGGAAAATAAAAGAACGTATTTCAGAACACATAACCGACTTAAAATACAATAGACATTCCACAGCTTTCTCAAGAACTAACAATACTAACCCAATTAACATTGATTCCATTAACTTTCAAAAAATAGCCCCATACAACTCTCACCATTATGCTCTCAAAAGAGAAGCTATCGAAATACTAACCAATAATAACACTATCAATGATATCGAACATAGTATTATTCCTACCGAGTGGCAACAACTGTATAAGGAAAACAAGAGAAGTGAAGAAATCGAAGAGGAAACTACAAAAGATAAACGTCATCCAAACAGCACCTTCAAATCATTTTTTACCGAGTGTATCTGAAGATGGCACCGTTAGGTAGCCGAAATATATATGAAGCTCGGACTTAGTAAGGATTTATGTAAGGTAAAATTATTGTAATTATATTAATAATCCTTTCTTCAACATCTTTGTAAAGTATGATAAAGAATTTTTCTTTGTGTCCCTGTAAAAAAACTATAAGTTCTAGATACTCCAAAATCTATACAGATTGAGTATCTGTGACTTATAATATGTGTATAAATTTTTTGCTCAATTGAATAAGGTGTTTAGATGCTATTGCACTTTTGAGATTTTGGTCCCATAGGCCATAATGATAAAGAATTTTTCTTTGTGTCCCTGTGAAAAAACTATAAGTGCTAGATTCACCAAAATCAGTAGGGTTCATATTATGGTGACTTACAATATACGTATCAACTTTCAGCTTACTCGAACAAAGCGTTTATACGCTAGCGTGTTCACTCACAGACATACACACATACATACACACACACATACATACATCATTGCAAAAATAGTGAAAACGGACTCAGGGGACCTCAAAACGTAAAGAAACATCAAAATCTCAAATTCGGATTTTTGACATTGTTACAATACTTTCCTCACTATAGTGTTCGGAAAGTAATAACAGAGAGAGGAAAAAAAATTAAGAGTCTACTGATCCCAAAGCCGTATAAAATATTAAAATAGTCAGAATTTCATTGGTTTTTTTCTTTACTCAAAACATTTTTGGGCATTTGAAGACGTAAATTAATTCAGAAATTGTAAATTTTTATTTCAAAATTGTAAATTTTTCACCTTTACCCAATTATTTTTCGGTTTCGATGGGAAATAACACTAAAATTTTAAATGTTTTGCATCGTTACTATCATTATTTTCTGTTTCTGAAATATCCTGAAAAATTAAATTTTTCTCATTGCCGTTTTTAGTTCCCCATCATACTATAGGTATGGGGAACTTAGGTAATCATGAAAAATTTTGACCTCGGTTTTTTTACTTTTTTATACATTTTTATACATTTTCAGGTGTGAGGAATCCGAAAATGACAAAATTTGTAGGGTGTCTGTTAGTGTGTTAGTTTGTTAGTCTGTTTACACGATATCTCACGAACTACTGATCGCAGAGAGGTCAGATCAGTTTTAAAATATTACTTTCGATACAGGCAAGAACCTTATTCATTTGCAACATTCGAATTAAACAACTTCGTAAGTTATTAGAAATTTACGATTTTCTTAACATGGGAGAATAGGACAAAAATTCACTTAAACATGCATTAAATGGAAACTTTTTACTGTAAAAATGTCGGACCAGTTTTAAAATATCAGTTTTGATGCCGGAATGAACATCAGTAACTATAAATATGCTACTTTGAAAATTTCCTAAGTTATTGGAAATTTACGAATTTCTTAACATGGCAGTATAGGGCAAAATTTCACATAAACATCAATTTTGAAAGATATTTTCATCGTAAAGATGTCAGACTACTTTTGAAATATTATTTAGGACACTGGCATGAATATTAATGACTATGAATATTTCAATATAAAAATTTTGTAAGTTATTGGAAATTTACGAATTTCTTAACATGGCAGAATAGAGCAAAATTTCACATAAACGTGAATCTTGAGGGATATTTTCATCGTAAAGATGTTAAACCACTTTCAAAATATTATTTAGGATACCGGCATGAATATCATGGAGTATGATTTTTCCAATTTAAAAAAAATTCGTAAGTTATTTGGAATTTACGATTTACTTAACATATCAGAATAAGGCAAAATTAAGCATAAACTTCCATTTTGAGGATCGTAAATACATTAGACAAATTCAAAATTACATTTATGATATTTGTTTGAACATGATTGAATACAAATATTCTAATAGGAAAATTTCGTAAATTATTCGTAATTAACGATTTTATCAACATAGCAAAATTGTAAATTTTTCATATAAGTATGAATTTTGAGGATAATTGCATTGGAAATACTAGCATGAAAACTAAGCAACGGAATTGATAAAATAAATTACTACATTAGAATAAGATAAATATATCGAAGTGAACGGTGGATAGCCTATTATGCGGGGATTTCATTCTGTCACTGTATCAAGCTTTGGTCAAATTCATTTCTTTTAACATGATTATAATATTTCTCGCACTAGAAATTTATGAGAACATAAATATGATAGGGAACTGAGCAGAGTCCACCTATGCCAACTAGTTTCTTCTTACATTTTTCGGATTTGAAAGTTGGAATATTGACGAAATTTAGAAAATTCATGAATTTTCTGAATGTGAAAATAAAATTTAAAATTATGTATTATTTAATGAGTAATGACAGGGATTTTTCAGGTCTAGATGCCGTAAAATAACATTTGAATTGTAAAATTTTTGTCCTAATTTCTGAATTCATGAAAACTAAAATTTGCCACTTAAAATTAGACGTTTTCACGATTAATCATTTTTAAGTTGATGTCTACACAGACACTGACACCACATGAATTTATGATTTTTGGATTTCTCATACCCTAAAAATTATTTAAGAATTGAAATCTAAAATTTTCATAAATATCTAATATTTCCATACTTATAGTATAGAAGAAAATTTTTAAAATTTTTGATTGGTTTTTCATATATGTATGCCCCCCACAAAAAAAAAAAAAAAAAAAAAAATTTGTTCATGCTACGCCTATGTTAGGTACTAAGTATTAGTATATTGCATGAATGTTACATAACCCTCTGACCACCTTGTAAAGAGAAAATCTGTAATGTTGTTTTCACTGCACAGTTTCTTCAGTGTACTAAAATAATGCTTATTTCAACTTGAGATTGAAAATTTGATAAAGCACATGATTATGATACTCATGACTATAAGACCTTCACACTTGAAAAACAAACTGAAATTCCATAAATATATAATTTTAAATTATAAGTGCATTGTTGAAAAGAGAACAGATTATTGACTGGATATATCACTCAGCAGCAGTCAGATGATTAAATTATTTATAATTGTATAATTGATGTATCATATTGTATTTTAGATGTTACCATACCTACACTTACTGCCGGTGCTCCACCAGTTGTTATACCTGCTGGGCAGGATGTTCTTGTTCTTCGTACTCCAAAAGGAGTTTATCTACGTTTACCAGATGGTAGAATCATTCCTGTTCAATTACCACCTAGCTTACTTGCTAAAACTCAGTTTCATCCTAATGCTGGAACAAATTTTGGAACTGCAATGCCAAAGGGTAATCATGATTATTATATAGCTGAATGTTCACTTTTATTTATTTTATTATTATTGAATTTGCTTATCTCTGATTTATTCCCTGTCTTTGATCTTGCGCTGTTGTGCTTAGGAAGTAAATTGATTAACACAATATTCATCAGTTTTATAATCTTTTCTCTTATAAATTTTCAATATTATCTTCTCTTATTAATTTTTAAAAGGAAATATGATGAATTTATTGTAATTTTTTTTTTTTTTAATTGATTTTTTTTTTTTTTTTTTAAGTAAATGATAACTCTTCATCTTTAAAGAAAATTTTGTACAATGAAGGGTGTATAAAACAGTTTTTTTTTTAAAGGTCACCTGTATATGTACATTTATCAGGGTTGCTGCGGTACCTGGAAAACTCAGGGAATTTGAAAATCTATTAAAAAACGGGGAAAACTCAGGGATTTTCCAAATTTATTGCAAAAACGGGAAAAATTCAGGGAATTTTGAAATAATAATAATAAAAAAAAAAAAAAACAGTGAAAAGTTTTTTCCCAATCAAATATTTTTAAAGATTTTAGTGCTTTATGATGAATCAATTATGTTTTTTTCTTCGACTATAGTAAGTTAATAAAATTAATAAACCCTTAATATGTTCAATTGATTTGTAAACATGTTAGATTCTAATGCTGCATGATTGCGTGTCATCTATTTTACTTCTAAAAGAGACAGGGAAAACTAAGGGAATTTTTTCTCCTGATTTGTGTAGCAACCCTGTTTATATGAAGCATAAATAATATATTTATTTATTTATTTATTTATTTTGTTTTTGTAAGGAACATGACATATGAATAAACATTCAAAAATGCACACAAAACATTCTAATTTCAAATTGGAAAGTATTATAATTTATCATTTACCACTGACAGAATGCATAAACTCTTCATTCATTTATGATTTTTTTTTTTTTTTTTTTTGTGAAATCTTCATTTTACCTACATAGGAAAAGTATATGCAAAAATTGTATATGTTTCTATTACCATAAGCAATATCTCATATAACAATTAAATTAAGTAAAATGTTTCTTTATTATATTTGTTATTATTATTGTTTGCAAGATGTACACATTTTACAATACAAGAATATTTAAGGAAAGCTAATTTTTGGTTTGGAATTAAGTTTTTAAAAAATAAAATTTCTAAGCAAATAAGATTAAAAAAAAAAAAAAAAAAAAAAAAAAATATGCTGTGAAACAGCCACACGACATCTATTATCTACTATCACACATATTATATGCATTTTCTGGAAATAATGTGATCGGAAGACATAAAATTGACCTAACAAAGTAGAAACCTAAAATGTTTCTGGTAAGAGGAATTTTATACATGTATAAAGGCATATAAAACAGAATTTACATAGCAAGTTAAAAAATAAGGGGGAAAAAAAAGAAAAAATTATAGTTATTTTTTGAAACACCAATTTCCAAGATCTAAAACTGACCTACCTAAGTAGGATGACTGTTAATTTTTCTGTAATAACCATGTAATATACGAAAAAGGATATCTTAAATGAATTTATCTAGCTATTTTCAAGAAAATCATTAGAGCCGTTTTTGAGGTACCAACTTTTACCAAAATTTGGCATACTCAATTATTGACAGGAAAACAATAATTATATACAAAGGGATATTTAAAAGGGAGTTAATATGGCAAGTTTGAAAAGAATCTGGACAGCGACGCCTGTCAATTTTTCTGAACTAACCAACTATATCATTCGAAGGGATATCTAATAGAGTGTTTATACAGCAATTTGAAGAAAATCGTTAAAGCCGTTTTTGAGATATGGACTTAAAGCCCCACTTCTGGTTTTCCAATTTTCACCAAAATTTGGAAAATTCATCTGTACACCAGACCTGTTTCATTTCTAAAGTTTTGTAGTTCTATCTTTATTAATTTCCAAGATATAACAGCCAGAAGATTCTCCACATACACACACAGAGAGAGACATACGCACTGACCAATTGCCAAAAACCACTTTTTTGGACTCAGGAGACCTTAAAACATGTAAATCAGGTGAAATCTTGATATTGAATTTTTGGACTGAATACAATACTTCCATTACCTACGGTAGTCGGGTAATGGAAGTAAAAAAAAAAGGAAAGAAAGAAAGAAATTCAGTTGAAAGCAGTATTAAAGAAATACTCCAATTTTTATTCTAAGTGTCATTATGAGGTTTTTTTTTTTTTTTTTTTTTTTTTTTTTTTTCATCTAGTTTAAATCAGTCAAGAGTGCTTGCATTGTGTATCTTTAAAATGCCCATTGTATGTTATTAAAATAAAATTTTTAGTATGAAAGATTTATTTTAATAGTTTTTCATGCAGAAATACTCGAAAAAAAAAAAAAAACTTTTTGTTAAAAAAAAAAAAAACAGACATTATAATTTCAGTTTTGGAAATAAAATTTAAAGAATTTAATTAATTTTTTTAGGATATAAAAAAAAAAAAAAAACATTAAATAATGGGTTACAGTAGGGCAGGTCTCAAAAAGTGGGCACAGAACACACACCATAACTTTAAGCTTTATTCATAAATATAAATGTAATTCTCATTAACTTTAAATTTTTTCACTGAATTCTAATTCTGTTTAAAGACAAGAATTGATACAATTTATTGTGAAAGATTTGTACAAGTACCTTTTTTTTAATTATTTTGGACAAAAAGAGTAAGGCATTGGAAAGTGATGATTGATAACTTTTTCATTAGAAAGTAATATTGGTTTAAAGATTTTTGAAAATAAACAACACTTGTACAGAAGGCAAGTATTTTGTATTGTCTAATTGTCCAAATAATCTAAACAATGCTATTTCAACTGAAACTATATTAAGTAAGAAAGTAAGTAATCTAAACACACTCTTATCTTTCTTTAAAATAATTTATAAAATGTGTCTAAATACCTAAAAAATATCCTTTATAATAAGTGCACTTACAGCTTATTTAAAAAACCAAATAAATTTCAGACGCTCTCGCACCCATCTTCAGTGCATTGTAGTGACACTCCTTCTGTTTTGGCCAGCCTTCGCTTCCTGATCTTCAAATCTCTTCACTTTAAAATTGGTATTTTTCTTAATCAGTTGTTGCCATATGGATGGTATTATGCTGTGTACATTAATAGATAAATTGTTAGTAACTATTTCAATTGCTTCTCTTTTGAGAGCATAGTGGTGGTTATTATAGGGGTTATTTTTCGGGTATTTACGGTATTAAAATTAATAGGGTTAGTTTTATGGATGGTAGATAGAGCAGTAGAAGATCTATTGAATTTTATGTTGGCGAAATGTTCTTTTTCGCGATCATTAATGTAACGTTTAGTCATGCCAATGTAACAGCCTCTTTTATCATTTTCATGTTTAAAATTAATTTTGTAAATGCCTGAAGTGTTTTTTGGGTCAATTTGATCTTTTTCGTTAATAATCCCTATAATAACCTCCACTATGCTCTCAAAAGAGAAGCAATTGAAATAGTTACTAACAATTTATCTATTAATGACCGTGAGCACAGCATAATACCATCCATATGGCAACAACTGATTAAGAAAAATACCAATTTTGAAGTGAAGAGATTTGAAGATCAGGAAGCGAAGGCTGGCCAAAACAGAAGGGGTGTCACTACAACGCACTGAAGATGGGCATGAGAGCGTCCAAAATATATTTGGTTTTTTAAATAAGCCATAAGGATATTTTTTAGGTATATTTTTTAAGTAAATGTAATTCAATCCTTTTTTAAAATTAAGTTAATATGTGTCTAAATATTTATATGTGTTTTTGTAAAATTTCTTTTTAATAAAAACACTTTTCAGAAATAAGAAACTGCAATGGTCTGAATCATGTGATTCAAATGGTGATAATTTTCTTTCAGTAAATATATTAAATAACAATGACCTGATATCTGATAATCTATTATCCTAAAACATATAAAGACATTTAATGTAATTTTCTCTAAATTGTTTTCTCTGAATAAGGCATATATAATACATTCCTTGTTAACATTTAATGTTCTTATATTTTGAGAATTGCTCAATATCATTTTATACAATTAATATATTTGCAGGGATGGAACATGGGCACAGAATTCATACCACTATCAATGTAAGAAAATTTCCTACTTCTTAAATCAACTATATTATAAGTAGAGACATTTCTTAAACGGATTCCGGTATGAATTCTGCGCCCGTGTTCCATCCCTGTATTTGTAAGAATTAAAATGGTACATCTATCTAAACATAAAAGTAAAATTAAATAATTATTTTTTGTCTTACTTTTATTAGAAAATACAAAAAAAAAAAAAAAAATGTTAAATACAGTGGAGCACCTTTTATACGTTTCTCATTTATACGTTTTTCTCATTTATACGTTTTTCAACTTCGGTCCCAAATCATTCCATTGAATTCTAATGTTAAAATATTTCGTTTATACAACACAAGTAAATTCTTATTTTCACTTATATGTTTTTTTTTTTTTTTTCCTTCCTCCTTGTAGAATCCCATGTTTGAGTTTCATTTCAGGATTTAAAAAGAAAAAAATGATGAATGCTTTTTATGTTTTATTCTAATCTTTTCTTAAAACTATGGTAACAAAGTGTGACCTGCATCGATAGCCTGGGGGAAGAGGGGTGTAAGAGAGATTTTCAGAGATAAGCAGTTGGCGACTGGCTTGAATGGTAGGTATACAAGTAACCAGTGACCACTTGAAGACCTCCCAATTTCTCTTTTAATTAATTCCAGGAATGGGGTATGAAAGGAAAAAAAAAATACCACAACTTTTTCGGCATTTTGTAAACTTGAAGATTTATTACTCCCTTCCGTTGGGCGACTTAAAAGATTTTCTTATTTCTTATCATGTTTATTTGACATTACCGTTGGAGAAACAAGTTTTTTTTTCTTTCCTTCCTTTTAATCGTTTGAAAAAATGTCATCTTCGTTTATAGAATAAAAAGCTTTGTCTTTAAAGGTTAAAATCGAAATCTTGAAAAAAAAATTTTGAATTTCTATATTTTGAATTATCATTTAATTTTTATTCTACCTTTTAAAAATATTTTAAATTTAATTAAAAATATATCTTATTCGAATAAATATAAAGGAAATCATGAAAATTGATTAGACTTTTATTATTAATATGTCACTTTATTATGTATTAATGTTAAAACGAATTTTCAGTTGTACGTTTTTTTCAGTTATACGTTTTTTAGGAATGGTCCCTTGAAAAACGTATAAACGGTGCTCCACTGTACTATTTTTATGCATGACATCTAATATGAATATATTTTCTATAGGTGGTAATCACTCTGCAACTGTGATAAGTACTCCAAGAGGACAAAACATTGGGGTTCGTTTTTATTCCTTTTCTAGTATGATCACTTTGAAAATATAATATGAGTTAACCTTCTTTTTTTATTTACTTTTGCAGATTCTCAAACAAACCTTACAATGTGGTGGATCAGTTAGATACTTAGGACCTCAAAATGCTGCTGGCAGCACAGGTCATAATTCCAGTCAAGACTCTGCTCCAGAAGTCATTGATTTAAGTGATGATGAAGAACCAACTACGGGAAAACATGATACTGCATCAAATGCTTCCGTAGTTTTTCCAGAAAGCAGATCAGGAAATTGTGATTTTGAAAAATCTGAAAGACAATCTACTTTTTACACAGGAAAACACAATACTGTTCAAAAGAATTCAATAAATTCTAATTACTCCATTTCTAAAGAAAAATGTGATATTCCTCAGGCACTCTCAAAAACCAAACAACTTACAACATTGCCGATAAGACAAAATCTTAAAAGATTTTCCCCACAATTGGCCAATCCTGTTGTAGTTCAAGATATGCATTTGCAGCCTCTGCTGTATAAACACAAACCTTTTCAGAAAAATGCAACAAAGGTTCAAATATCTCCTTTGCTACAAGGAAAATCATATCACCCTCATATTCCAGCAACTCAATCCACATCTTCCAATTCAAATTTCCAAATGCAGACGATTTGTAACCCTTTATCTTTACAATCTTCTAAAAATATGAATTCTTTAAAAAGGAACAGTGATCAAAGAAGTTCCTTTATAAAGAGCAATTCAGAATCTTCATCAATGAATATGTCTCAGAGAAATTCTAAGACATCAACTGTAATGGTCTCACCGTCTTTTCAAAATAATAAAAATTCATCTGCATTAGTGTCAGAATCAGAGAAGATTCATACAAACATTTTACCTCCACCTTTAGCCGCTCTTGCTGTAAATAAAAATTTGCAAATAACACCTACTTCATGTGCAGCTTCTTCAGAATCTGATTTAATATATCAAAAATCAGGCTTTTCAGCAACATCTCAATCTGAGAATTTACTGGCATCTTACCAGCAAAATGAGAGTCTGCGAGACAGTTATTCAGGAATACCTACTTCACAAATTATCCCTACCTCATGTCCTGAAACTTCTGTTTCACATCTTTTCAAACCAACACAATATTCAGAAACACCAAATCAAAATATGCTGGCAACTTCTGGTACATTAATGGAACAGGGTAACTGTGTGCCATCAAACAAATATGTTTTTCCTATTTCTTCATTATCTGAGTCAACAACTGTGTCGGCTCCACTACCTCAACAAACTTTATTCTATTCTAAGTCACCTATCCAGAAATCATCTGGATTTCAAGAAGAAAAAACACCAAAGGCTGTTCTGTCTTTCAGTAACAATTTGAAAACTACTCCTGTACCACATTCTGAAACATTTTCTATTTCAGATACTTTATCTCAATCGAAACCTGTGATTCAAAGTTTTCCCCGGATGGATTATGATTTTCCTGATACAAATGCTGCTACAAAATCATCTCAGAAATCACAGACTTTGACTTATCTATCTCATTCTCTACCAAATACACAGGTATCACTAACGTCTACTCTACCATCTACATCAGTATCACCGTTTCAGCATACAGCTTCACGTAAAAGAAAATCTAGTAATAAGCACCCATCCAAGAAATCTCAGCAACATCTACTTACGACTCAGAGTCATACTCTGAAGCCACATACAATGAATACATCTCAACCATTTCAACATTCTCACTTTTCAGAAAATAATTTTTCAACTTTTCCACACCACATGTCTAGCACAGATTTCACAAATCTTTCTTCTCATGAAACTGCAGCTCATTTACAACATCCTCAATCTCTGAATCTTTCACAACATACACAACCCAATTTGCAACATATGTCTCATTCATATCCTGTGTCATCTTCATCTTTACCAAATACACAATCTCCTGCTGCTAGATCTTGGTCAGTACCACAGTCATCAGTGTCATCTCTTCACTCATTTAATCAGTCTTTACTTCGTAATTCTGGTCAAAAAGGTCGTCAAGTTTCATTCCAACCATCTTTTCCCTTGCTTTCTTCTTCCTTAACGCCAAATTTAATTCAGTCGGGCTCTAATTCTGATGTTATGCCTGTAAATGAGAAATCTCCCACACTCAACACATCTAACATGTAACTCAGGGTGGCTAACAGTCAGAGAAAATAAAAGAATCAGGGAATTTAGAAAATCTGGAAAAGTCAGGGAATTTCCTTTAAAGCCAGGAAATTTTATCAAATTTTGTGAAAATAAGCTATATTAATCATTAAATTATTAATGATACTTTAAATCACTAAATTTTTTACCAGTGTCGGGAAATTTTCATCGAAAATAAACAGTGACAGTCAGTGAAAAATGGAGGAAAATCTCGAAAAATAGTCAGGGAAAAGTCAGGGAATTTGAAAAGGTTTAAATGCTAGCCACCCTGGGAACTTTTCCCACTTACTATTTTGGAAAGAGTTTATAAACTTGTTAATGTTTATAAACTTTTGGCTGTGTATGTGATGTTATTGCTCTTTTTTTTTTTTTTTTTTTTTGTATCACTAAAACAAAACTGTCAGAAATTTGTCGATGATGTTCACTCCTGCAAAGTCAAAATGTGAAGAAACCTTTTATGTCTTTTTATAAGAGAACAATGTTTGGGTCATTCTCTGAAAAGTGGTCATTTCATGTCCCAGTAGTCTTGAGGGTATATTTTTAAAAGCACAAAAACAAAACGCTGTTTAAACTATCAATATTAGTTGGTTTTACATATAAACTGTTATTCTTTGGTTATTGGAATTCAAATATAATTTTTAAAATGCAAAATATCATTCCCTCACTGTGTCCCCATTCCCACATGTAAGTAAATAAAATGGTTTCTATAGTATTAAAGCATGTATATTTGGATTATTTGAATTAAAAATTTATTAAACATACTTTAATAAATATTTATCCATTATACTACATTTATATATTATGCAATGAAAGAAATTAGAAGACACTTTATTGTTGTCCCTGGAATTAGATATCACACCCCTACTTACTCCATTAATGGCAGCCCGTGCTTTATATAAGTCAAACTTAATTCGTATAGCAGCAAAGTAAAAAGCCATGTTGTGTTCTGTTCGAAACTTTTTACAATGAGTTGCATAAGGCTCTCAAACGCTAGATTGAAATACAGTATTTTTATTATACGTCATTCCCTCACTCATTATAAAGTTAACTAAAATAAATCAAATTTGCTTTTTTATGATATTATATTAATAAAAATATGTTTTAATAAATATTTAGTGTTTGAAAATATAACTAAACTTAATAATATTTTTATAAAGTAGTTTTTAGAAGAAATTTGTCATTCCCTCACAGTCATTCCCTCATTTTTCTAATTAATAAAAGTAATTGCTATATCAAAAATTATCAGATACAGTTTGGTTTATATTATTTTTTTTATTAATTGTAACATATGTGTACATGTACAAAAATAAAAAAAAAAATTTGGAGCAATTTTATTTGGACTAAGGTTTTATCTTTTTTACTTTTTTTTTTTTTTTTAAATGCCCACTTTTCAGAGAATGACCCGTTTACAAGTTGTTGTAAACCAGTTAAATACAATGAAATTTTATTTTTCTGACTGAGTGAAAATAATGCCTGGACCGGGAGTCGAACACCGGATCATTGACTTACAAGGTCAAGGCTCTACCAATTGAGCTATCCAGGCCGACAACCAATCAGCATTACTCCCTCAGACAACCTTTAGGCAGAAATGTCAGCCTGGATAGCTCAATTGGTAGAGCCTTGACCTTGTAAGTCAATGATCCGGGGTTTGACTCCCAGTCCAGGCATTATTTTCACTCCATCGGAAAAATAAAATTTCATTAAAATATGATTTTCTTCCAATCAGTTGATTGTGATTTTAATAAAAACAGTTAAATATATTTGTTTTTCATTTAGTGCATCATGATAATATGTATTGTACAATGTTGTAAGAATTGTGTTATCATTGTGATGTTTTTATCACTGTGAATTGTATTAAGATGTGCAGATTTTAAAAATTTCTTATCTGTCAATTGTTGTACATTTTTTATATATATTTTTTTTTCTTATTCAATAAAACATTCTGTGATTAATCAGATAAAATGTGTATTTTATTTATGTCTATTAATTAGCATAGTCAATCTTTTCTCTCTCTCTTAACATAATTTGGAAGTTTTATTTTTTCACCACCTGCCAAATTATTATTTTCTATAGTAGACATAAGAAAGTATTGTATTTGTGAAACCTTTTGACCTCTGGTTTTTGATGGATTTATACGTTTTGGGATGTCTGGAACACAATATGTCCAGTTTTAGAAAATGTCTGTCTATGTGTAATACCAAAATTTAGTGAATGCTGCATTTCAAACATCAACAAACAGTCCATTTATTACATTTTAAGATATCTCACCCAACAAGTTGTGTTGTCATACTTTTTGTTTTGATAAGTTTTACCATAGCCTCCTTAACTAGATGCCTGTCGCATAGCTCGGAAACTAGGCAACAGTTCAAGCGGTAGACAGTGCCACCTGGTACAGATTGCACGACTTTTTTATTCAACAGCCACCAAAATTTTTTTAAGTGGGATATGATGTACATAGAAGGTGAATAGAATTCAAGAAATGTCTATTATATATATCATGTATCATTTTTTTAAATTATCGGTGACAGATGAATAAAAAAGTCCTATAATCTGTACTAGGTGGTGCTGTTTACCGCTTCAACTGTTGCCTAGTTTCCGAGCTACGCAACAGGCATCTACTTAAGGAGGCTATGGCTTTCCTATGGTAGTGTAGGATAAAAATATTGCTAAAAGTACATGAGGAAAATTATCTTTAATAAATCATGAAATTAAAAAAAAAATAATAAATAAGCTCATTGGACAAAAAGTTATCCTAGTATGAAAGCACAGAATAATTGTTAAGCCTTTACAGATGGTGTTAGTGGTCGTGTAAAAAGTTAACTGCATGGACACTGTGATCATAAGGCAGTAACATTCAGTGAGACAATTTTATTTCAAGCAGAAATTATCCACAAAAAAGGATAAATGTAAAGATGTAAGAGAGTAGTGAAAAGAAGCAATCGCGTTTGACGTGCCCATAGCCAGTGGTGTAATACATGTGACCATGAAACAAGATGTTGAAATTACAGTCGAAAATCATATCCTGACTGACAAGAGATGTGTGAATCAGTAAAATTCCAACTGAAACCAAACCAAGTTCAAATTAAAGAGCATAGTTAAAAACATAGGGTAGAGTGCAAAATTTGTGCAACAACCCCCAATTGAGCAAGATACAAAACTATAAACTTTTAGGTGCTTTTATGAAATTAGAGAAGAGAAGTGTTCAGGGCAAGGAATCATGGTGATGACATAAAGTCTTGGATTTGTGTTCCTCAGTTACTGCATTTGAACCTTGACAGGATACTTATATTTTTTCCCAATAAGTAAACAATTTATGTATTCAGTACAACATTGAAAATCTTGAATCATCTGGACCTTGGCGATTCCAGAATTTAGAAAATCTCAGATAATAGAATATATTTAGTGGCGCCATCTACTGGAATTTTCTGAAATTTAAGTACCTATTGAAATACATATACAATTTTATATTGTTAAAAGGTTCAAGCTTAAATCAGTAAGTATGATCGGATTTACTGTTGAAAATATTATTTTAGTAGGATTTGTATTTTTTTATTTACAGCTGCTAGTAGTTATACTTTTTTTTATATTTTCAAAAATAATACATTAGAAAGTCTCTTCTATTAAGAAAGTAATGGAATTTCTTTTCTAAAAGACTCAGATTTTTCTTCTTAATAATAAAAATGTATAAATCTACAAATATAATATAGTAGGAAAGATAATAGCTAAATAATATTTCATTTTTTATTTATTTAATAGTTAATCAGTAATTTAAAAACAGCCACTTTTTTTTTTCTTTTTTATTCACATTCCACTTATTATAATATTTTTACTCCCCCACCCCCTTCCCTCCCATTCATAAAACAAATAATTATAAGTAAAAATTAAAATTTAAGAAATGGTGAACTGCGAACAAGTACTATTTTGTAATTCATATGAACCCCTTAAAGCATGGTTTTTTTTTTTTTTTTTTTTTTTTTTCGGAAAAACCATATTCTTAATATTGACCTGTGTCCAAAAAATAAATAAATAAAAATAGAAATGTTAAAGTCTGCCAAAATAGCAAAAAAGAAAGAAATTCCGCTTTGAAAAAATAACTTTTCCAACACATTATAAACTCATTTTTTCTATTCTTTATGCATAGACTTTTCATGACCTCATTCAAAGGAATTAAAATCTTATAGCTTTTAAATAAAATTAATTCACTAAAAAATATATAGATATACAGTAAAGCATAAAGCACTATTTATATGTCTCTTGTTTATATGTCTTTTACATTTATACGTCCTTATAGTAAAGTCCCGATTCATTCCTGTTCATTGTTATATAAAAATTTTTTGTTTATACGAATTTTTTGTTTCTTCAATATCGGTTATGCATCTTTTCTACAATTCTAAAATTTGAAGATTTCTCAACCAATCATTTTTTTAATTCAAAATAAGGTCTAAAATTCATTCTAAATATCAATTTTGATGAGTATCTGAGCTACAATTTCGATATCACGGCCGCAGAATTATTCGTAATCGATAGATTAATTAGAAAAGAAAGAAAGAAAAAATGTCTGATGATGATGTAGAATGTGAAGAAGTTAATACACCTTTCTTTAAAGGTAGAATGAACAGCATTGGAAAGATTAAAACTTTTTTTTTGTCAAAACACAAGAAATTAATTCATTTCACATTGCAGTTCTTAGAACTCACACACAATTAGCACATCAGGCAAGTATTAAAGATTTTTCAATGTAATTAAATAGAGTACAAAGCCGAAAATCCGGACAATTTCGACCATGTTAATCATCATAATCAACAGTGATTTTTATTTTTAAATATAAATATATCTAAAAAAAGAATTGTAAAAGTATTTTATTTCTTATTAATCTTCAAAACCAGCCTTTGCAAAATCTGAAAGAGGAAGGGAAGAAAATTATAATAATAGTAACAATTCTTAAACATTTATCTGATTGCGAGATAAATTCTATATTCTATTTCAATTATGCCCAAACTTTCAACTGAAAAGAATCTAAAATACTTAAAAAAAAAAAAAAAAAACAGAAATGATTTTAAAATGGCATGCTTTTTTTTTTTTTTTTTCTTTTCAAGTATAATTTTTAATTTTAGTTATTTGTTAAAATTGATTAAAAAAAAAAAAAAAAAAAAAAAAAAATACAGAATATGTTTAAACATCATAATATATTATTTTTTATTTGAATTTGCATATTATCCAAGTATTTAACCCAAAACATTATATTTTTTTGGCATGACCAAAAATCTGGAAAATTCGAAATTGCCGCGTTCCCGACGATTCCGGATTTTCAGCTTTGTACTGTAATTAACTGTGTAGGCATAAATCGTACAATAGTTACTAAAGATATGCAATATTTATAATTAATACTCAAGATGTGTTTATACAGTATTCAGGATATGTAATACGTACAATGCTGAAGATATGAAATACATAATTAGTACTCAAGTCATGCATTAATGGTTGATTTTTTTTTTTTTTTCCTCACTTTTTATAATAAATCTTTTTTTTTTTTTTTTATTTAATTATTATCTTCAAACCCAAATTCTATTATAAAGTATTAGTTATATCTTAAAAAAAAAAATAAAAAAAATGTAAGTTAACATTTTTATTTGAATTTTGTTTCAGTGTCATTAAATTCTTAATAATCAAAGTTTTATTTTTTAAAGTTCGATTATAATTTCTTTTCGTTTCTTACTTTCTTCTATACGTAATATAGAGAAAGTATTGGATTCGTGAAATTTTTAGACCTTCATTTTTTGATGGATTTACTCGTTTTGGTATGTCCTGAACATGAATTGATAGTTTTTAGAAAATGTCTGTTTGTGTGTGTGTATCACAAATTTTGTGTCCACTGTATCTCATGAACCAATGAATGAAATTTAACCAAACTTGGTATTTAGTTGCACTCTGACATAAACTGGTGCTGATTAGATTTGGGGATCAATCGCTCAACAGGTGGCGCTGTGATCGCATTTTTGTAAACTTTTAACATAGCAGTATAAGACAAAATTTCGTATAAATGTGCATAATGAGAGTTATTTTAAACTTGTGATTGTAAAATTAATATGAATTATTGATAATAGTAGATAATTATAAATATATATATATATAACTAGTATGTTGTGGCCACCACAAGACTTTCTTCTATATTTTCGTATACAAATTCACTCAATAACAGTTTTAAAAAAAAACCGATTTACTTCCAAGTTTTTTTAGTTTTCTCTGTCTGTGGAATATCTTTGCCATATATAAACTTCTCATTACATATTGTAAATTGGTTCCTGGCATAAAGTTGATTTAGAATTCTGTGTTTCGTGCCTAATTTATACAGATTAGCATCTGTTACTTCAAGAACAAATGCCAAAATATTTCTTCCATCAGTGCGACCTCTGTCGACATCTGGGACTCGAACTCTAACTGTGTCACCTTTTTTAGCATCAGGGTATTTTGAATTAGAAGTTTGAACCATTTTTTCAGTTTGTTTTTTTAGATTGCTTGCTGAAATCTGCCTAATTTTTAATATGTCGGCTTTCCTTTTTTTCACATAGGGTTCTTCCGGGGAATCTTCATGCCCGAAAGATTCTTGAAATTCTTTATTATGTAAATCAGGGCTTGGTTTAGCTAGCAAAGTTGAAGTTTGAACATAACTATCAAGAGAAAGTAGTTCCTCCTCATGTTGACTTGGACCTGGTAGCTCCGCTAACAAATGTGACTCCGGTTTATTTTGCAGTGGACCTTCTTCTACAGACTGTAAATTGTTCTGATCTTTTACTAGAACTTCTAAGTCCTCTTCACAATTTATATTATGCAGAACGTCTGTGGGTAAAAAACTTTTTAGACCAACTTTTAACTTTGTCCCAAACATGGCCTCATACGGAGTACAGTTGATGCCACTATGATGAGCTCTGTTCTTCATTAGCTGTACAAAACGTAAGCCTTCTGACCATTTCCTGGTGCTATTGTCTTCTAGCCACGAACAAAGCATATTTTCCACGTCCTGATTCGCACGTTCTACGGAACCCTGACTTTGAGAGTATCTGGGCTTCCCATGCATCATCTTCAACTCGGGCCACATGCTACATAGTTCGCTAATAGTACTGTTAGCAAATTCTCTCCCATTATCACTTTGCAAAATACTGGGCACATCAAAAATTTCAAAAATATCCAAAAGCACATAAGCTACTTATTCTGCTCTTTTGCTTTTAAGAGGTCGAAGTTGAATAAATTTAGTAAGATGGTATACAAGTATGAATTTATATTGATCATCAGCTTGTGACTGCATGTCAATTAAATCGACTTGACATCTTGAATTCATATTCTTACTTAGTATCGGTCTAACAACTAAACCTTTTTTTGGCACACTGTGTTTTTTTTCGCAGGTCATACATAAATTTAGATATGTAACAATCATTTCCCTTGTAATGTTTTCATACTTTGAATTTAGCTCTTTTTCCATACGGTTTCGACCACCGTGCCCAATTGCTATATGTGCATCATGTAAGAGTTGAAATATCTCTTCCCGATGTACGTAAAATCTTATCTGCTCTTTACCTTCCTCTACAGGAACTATCAACTTTTCTTTCTCTCCAATAGTCATTACGTCAAACCTACGTAAACGCTGATAATCCTCGGGTTTTTTATTTACCACTTTGCTTCTAGATGTTTTAACCTTTTCTATTAACTCCAAGTATTGTGGCTTTGTGAGAATTTGTGTATTCTGAGCTTTTGATAAACATAATTCATCCAGACGTTCATTAAAACGATGCTTCATGTCACTGACATCAGTTACTAACTGTTCCTGCATTTTATTTCATAGAAAAATCACTAACACTAAATAAACAGAACCCAAAGTCAATTTAAGACATACATCAATAAGCATTTGTCGCACATAAGCTAAATAACATCCAAAGACAACCGGAAAACGTAAATAACGCGACGCAAGCCACAGGTACCGACACAGGCGACAAGCGACTGAAAATGAATGCTGATTAGCCAGCCAGAATCACACCACACAAGCGACTGAAAATGAATGCTGATTGGCCAGCCAGAATCACACCACACGCACATGGTTGTCCCATTGCTGTCAATTAATCAAAGTGCCCAAAGAAATAATAGCGGTATTTATAATGACCGGGCAATGTGAGAAATTATCGTAAAGTAATTCAAATTTATCAAATTGCCCAATTTTAATGGTCATTATTCATAATAACCAAGCATTATGAATACTGACCTAAATAATTACATTGCCCGTAACATATATAAGCTTCTGCTAGCGTGTTATGTGTCTCACCTCCTCCATCTGGAATCTTTGTTTAATCATTACATTAGTGGGCGTGGTTTATCTTCTCTTTGCGGTTGAAAATTCTTTCCGGACAACTATCATGTAAGTAAGAAAGTATTATACAGATAAAGCAAAACTTTATACTTGGAAAGCACTTTTCATTATTGAAGAGAACACGAAAACATATAAGTGCAAATTTCATCCTCTTTATTTCAATGTCCTGTGTACAAGGTGAATAAGATTTCTTATACAGAATGAATTTTTTTTTTCCAAATTTTGTTGTATTTAGTTTATTTAGGTTTAATTAACCTTAAAAAATATAATTTTTCCCAATTTGAGCAAAATAAATAAATTGGGATAAAATGGGTTAAGAAATGTTTTTTATTAAAATCTTATGTGAACTGTCATAAGTAACTGTTAGTTAATGACAGTTCTTATGAGTAGAATAAGGAAATGATTATGTGTATGTTCTACATCCTTACGTAAACAAATGTTTTATCCATTAAGCTTGCATTCTATGTTTTGTGCATGTTTTACTTAGCACTGATGCAGTAATAGACATAATATCCCAGGCAAGAAAATTTTAACTTTTATCCCTTTGGGATGAAAGTTTTTATGTATAGACCAATATCACTCATAAAAAGCATGTAAAAAATTACTATTTTAAATTTATTTAAAATCATTTTTATTAAATAAATGATACGCAGAAAACATCACAAGGGAAACATAAAACTGATAAAGTAATAAATCCATTATGCTCTAGTTTCAGCATCAATTAAATTTTGGTAATTTATAAGTATATATATTAAGAATTTGTTTAATTTAAAGTTATTTTTAACTGGAAGAGAAAGGAAGTGTTTAATCTTATTTGTTTTTGCTTTTTGGAAAAATTTTGTTTATACAGTAGACGCCCAGAAATCTGCACTTCTAAAATTCCAGAAGTCTGCATACTACAACAAATGTAAACAATTAAATTTATAATAAAGTTTTCAAGGAAAGAAAATCAAGATAGTATTTATTTTAATGGTGATTTTTTAGAAACTGAATCTATTGAGATAAGGAATGATAATTTTAATTGAAGTCCAGGCCCTGGGGGGTGAGTACCTAAATTTTTGAGATAATGATTAATAATAATGAAATAAGAAATGGTAATTTTAATTAAAGTCCAGGTCTTGGTGATGAGTATGTAAATTTTTCAATACATCATTGTTTATTTATGTTTTAATGAAAAATAACTGTTCTAAGACTGCAAGGGGGGAAAAAATGTTTACACTTTAATCGATATTTACAAATTGTAATAAAATTTGTAATTTTATAACACACAAGTCCACCATGTATCAGATGTTTATATACTTAAACTTTGCATTTTTATTTTATAGGGCAAATTTTAATTTGTTAATTGAATATATATATATATATATATAAGTTTATATTTTTATTGCATTTATTACTCTTAAATTACCTTAAATAATTAGTTTATATTTTAAAATATTTCACATGCTTACATATATCAATATCATTTTAATGTGATTATAACATTAAAATTCTTCAAAAAAAAAAAAAAAAAAAAAAAAAACCCTAAAATCCACACAGACTCTGGTCTCAATTTATGCATATTTTTGGGAGTATATTGTAACAATAAGAAATAGAAAGAAAAATAAATACATTAATTTTTTTTGAAGACTACAATTAAATGTTTGACTCTTTAAGTACCACATTATAAAGCAGAGAAAAAAGTATTTGAAATAGATTTTTTTTTTTTTTTTAATTATTTAAGAGTATTTTTTAGAGATAGATGCAATAAAAATTATGCATATTACTTTATTAATAGTGCATATTAATTATGCATATCACTTTAGTAATTAATGAGGGTTTTAAGAGGTGAGACTTTAGAGTATCACTGGTACATAGAGGTCAAAGAGATATTTAGATATTCGAATAATATCATCAAGTAACAAAAACCTTTAAAAAAATTCAATTTTTAGAGATTTATTCTATTTCACGGAAAGAAATTTCAGTAATTTAGTGCTGATTATCATTTTTAATTCTTCCTGTCTTTTGTCATTTTAAATAATTCATCTGTTCTGAAAAACACTTCCTACACTCTATCTCTTTAATTGACCTATTTTTAATTTCTCTAGAAAAAAATTCAATGAATCTGAGTACAAATATATAACTTTACTGAAGTTATTTGCTTAACAACTGCTCTCAGATACTAAAATTGAAATATTGCTTGATTATCCTTACTAGTAGCACCAGAAGAGATGTTGGTCAGCTCTTTTAATAGAAAAAAATAAATAGTGCTTTGACAAGTCTTACTGCCAAACTAGTAAGTGCTAGCATGTTCCTATTCAGGTGACACTTAAAGAGCAACTATTGCTATTGCTGGAGAAGTTGAAAAAACAAACCAGTAAGAGGCCTTATGAAGAGAGTCGGTACAAAATTTTCTATAATGATGATATTGAATAAAAAATATCCCCAAATCTAATAAAAATCCCCAAATTGAATAAAAATATCCCCAGCTCACAATCAACTTTGTTTATTTCATATTCTGCTGATAATCAAATGTTTCTTGGTATGGTTACCGCTTGGCCCATCTCATTTACACATCAGATGTCACTTGTTTAACTTCCAAATCCAAAAAAAATAATTATAATAATAATTTGGTGCCTTTTTTTTTATGATGTGCCTTCCAATAAGATGTATAAGAAAAAGATAAATTTATACCTGTTGGAGATTGATCTTTCTACATGCTGTATAACAGTATATTATATTAGGTAGAAATAAAAAAGTGAGAAAAATTGATGTTTTCCAATTGCTCTTCAAAATCCCCCCCCTTCCCCCATTGAATCTAGACCCAATTAAAAAATAATAATAAATAAAAATATTTCCCAAAGGGCAAATATGTACATATATCAGGCCTCGCAGCATTCTTAAAATTTATGATATTGTCACCACTATCATCAATAAGAAACTTTTCTCGAATATTTTTTAATGTTTTAATACTGCAATAATATGTAAAAAAATGTTGTAAATTAGTGGTGACAATATCATAAAATGAGCATAAAATTATAGGAATGCTGCAAGGCTTGATATATATATACGTATTTATAGTTAACGGCCCTCTTCACTTACCGTCGCCAGAAGCCCGAGCCAATGTTATTCTATGGGGAAATTTTCTTTACAAATAACTTATTAATTAATACATATTTTTAAATTCTATTTTCACATGCAGAAAATTCCCAACTGTTACATTTTTAAAAAAGGTCCGTCAATTTAGATTTTTTTTAATTTTTAATACTTTATTTTAAAATTGCAAAATGAAAAAATTTCACATATTGAAAATTCGTATTTTGCAGCTTCAAAATAAAATATAAAAAATTTAAAAAATAATTTTTTTATAAAAGTCCGTCAATTTAACAGCTGGGAATTTTCAGAATGTGAAAACAGAATTTAAAAATATGTATTAGTTAGTTAATAAGTTATTTGTAATGAAAAATTTCCCATAGAATAACATTAGCTGCGGCTTCCGGCGGCAGTGAGTGAAGCAGGCCCTTAAATATGTAGACATAAATTATGAAAATTTCCATTAAATATGATATATGTGTGTGCTTATTGCTGCATATCAACTGATATTAGAAACATTAAAAAAAAGGCATAAATTGTGCGTTGATTTTTGGTGAAAGAAAAAGTAAAGTCTTAAAAATTATTTGGCAGGTTTTTTTTTCTTTTACTTTTGTTCCATTAAATGAGTTTCAACAAATGGATATTATTTTTCTGTGTAATTCATGCAGTTAATCTCCAGTTTTTCAAGAAGTGACTTCAGTAATAATGTACCTGAAATGAATAAAAATATACAAACATCAGATTATTTTATATTGTAATTAGTCATAACAAACTTTTATAACATCAAAAAAAAATTAAACGAATAATCTAATCCTTTGATCCAGAGGCATTTTTTGCTCTGACAAATCAGCAGCCCGAAACGATTTTCCATATAGTTGGTGAATTACTTACCATTAACATAAAATGATTTCACACACAGTTTAACATTTAAATCTTTATTATGCCATTTTATGTAACTTTATACTTCAAAGAAGGATATTTGTAACGTACATCAAACATTATCGTATCAAATCAGATGGTAAGCGAGAGTTACCTCTCGAGTGCAAAGGGTTAATAACTGAAATTCAAGGGATATAAAGAACTTTATTATAGAAATTGAAGCTAAGAATATTTGTCAAGGTGAAAGTCATTTAAAAAATAAAATAGTGCTATACATATATTTTTTTTAATCTGTACTTGCATAGACCCTCATACTGCAGCCTAATTTACAACCATAGTAATAGCCATGTAACAACATGCTATGGTATTTCTCCTAAACAAAAGGAAATTCATTAGTAATTTTCAAATCATTGTTTATCAGTGTCTAATAAAAATTTAGAACTGAAAAAAATTAGTTGGAGCCATAAAGGTAGAGTTGTGTGGCAATATGCTAATATATCAGTTTTCAAGTCAAAGGGGCAAAAATTGAGTTTCATGCTTTGACCGTATGACTAATAATAATTAAATTAAACTTCATAATTCATAAGCAGTAGTAAAATCCTGTGCAGATGAAATAGATAATGCTCTAAAACATATATTATTGCTGTGACCAGTGGCGGATCCAGAACTTAACTTTTGGGGGGGGGGGGGGGGGGCTAAGACTTTTCAAAATGTTATTCTATACCAATAAAAAAAATTACAATTGAAATTTTCAATTGTGAATGTCAGTGTTTTGGGGGGGGCTTCAGCCCCCTAGCCCCCCCCCCCTTAAATCCGCCACTGGCTGTGACTGCAAAAATATCATTTGTTTTGGCCCCTGTGAACAATTACAAAGACTATTAGAACTGGCTTGTTTTTCACACGAAGTACATCACTCAAGTTATCCCTTTACTTCTGTCTGGAGCTTGGAGAGAGGGGAGAGAGAAAAAAAAAAAAAAAACTAAAGACTATCTAATCCAAAAGATATTTTTTTAGTATGATGTACATATGTTGCTCTATCCATACTGAAAAGTTCTTTTACCCTTACCTTTAGTCAACAGCAACCTTTCGATTGAAAGGTTGCCGTCAAGAGAGAATGCTAATTTGCATCAGTTAATGATAACTATAATGCCATCCAGTGGAAAAATGATTCCCATTTCAACATTTTCTTTTGAATTTCGATGGATGATATAAAAAGATAGTATTCATTATTTTAGGTGATTTATCTATCAATGCAAAAAACCCATAACGGGTTAAAAGTTTGTGACGCAGCACTGTACTTTATGGCTATAAGAATTAGAAATACGGGTCTTAAAAATAATGATATCAAATTTTCAGTGACGCTTTGATATTAATTAAATTATACATAGATTTTCTTATTTGAATTTGCTTTTTTCTTTTATTTATATTTACAGTGTAAACGTTATTTTCAAGATAAAATAATATATAGCATTTACTCATTGATACCTTTCCATTCACATCTCTTATACTATGAAAGCATGTGTTTTAAAAGAAATTATATGAAATTCCAGTAACGCAGTGGTGTTACATTAAATAATTTGTTTTTAAATTTCACTGCAATTATTTTGTTTTGCATATTAAAGTATGTGTGCACATTGAAATATTGCTTTTAATTTTCAAATACGCTGTCAAATATATCACTTTCATTAAGCTTATATTATGTACTGAAATATATTTATTTCAATGATTTATTCTATCTTTTGCGTCACACCATCTAAAACTGTAAGTAAAATATATGGAAATGTTTACTTTGTGTCATTTCATCCAAATAAATTGAAAATGCATGCAAATAGATATTGTGCTGCAAAGAAAAAAATTGTGAAATTTTTTCAGTTTTGGATGGCGTGACGCAAAAGATAGAATAATTCATTGAAATAAATATATTTCAGTACATAATATAAGCTTAATGAAAGTGATATATTTGACAGCGTATTTGAAAATTAAAAGCAATATTTCAATGTGCACACATACTTTAATATGCAAAACAAAATAATTGCAGTGAAATTTAAAAACAAACCATTTAATGTAACACCACTGCGTTACTGGAATTTCATATAATTTCTTTTAAAACACATGCTTTCATAGTATAAGAGATGTGAATGAAAAGGTATCAATGAGTAAATGCTATATATTATTTTATCTTGAAAATAACGTTTACACTGTAAATATAAATAAAGGAAAAAAGCAAATTCAAATAAAAAAATCTGTGTATAATTTAATTAATATCAAAGCATCACTGAAAATTTGCTATCATTATTTTTAAGACCCGTATTTCTAATTCTTATAGCCATAAAGTACAGTGCTGCATCACAAACTTTTAACTCGTTAAGGGTTTTTTGCATTGATATCATTACTTTTTAGGGGTTAATGATCAAAACGCAAAATTAAAGGAGCATGGTAATGAGTTATAACACTGTATAAAAATTGTTGTTTAAAAGGTCATACTCGAACAAAATAACAAACTAAATAAAATTTCAAAATTTTATAAAAAGTGATAAAAAAAAAAAAAAAAAAAACTTTAAGAAAGAATATTTTTTGAGGGATGGAAACATGCAACATTACAAAGACATAATACAGTACATTTTAAAAATGACAAAAATTTCTACAAATAAAAAAATAAATAAAAAAGATTTTTTATTTTATTCAATTTCTTATATAGCTCATTGGTTCAACTATTTCTTAGATAGTCCAACAGAAAATTCAAAATAAATGTTTAAAAAAATAATTTGTGTACAAAAGTTTTTGTAAAAAAGTGTTATGAATAAGTTTCTAAAGAGTTTTCACCACATCGATTTTAGTTAGATAAAAACTTAACAAAAAATTTTTAAATGGTCAATCGACTGAACAAAAGTTAAATATTTTGTTATTTTTAAATTGTAGATGCATAAAGTAAAACTGTTTAAGGATATGACAGTAATTTTCCGAAATACCTAGCACCATTAATATGAGGTTCAGATCCTCCCTTGGAAACTCTGATAATTCTAAAAAAGATGCTTAATCAATTTGGGAGAGATTTTGTTTGATTTAAAATTAATTCAGCTGGGGAAAATAGGAGGGGGTTACCAGTTAGATCACTTAGAAATTTTAATAGGAAAATCGCTTTTTAGAAAAATTTTTCTAAAAAACATGCATTAAAATATTATGCATCTAGTTTTATTCTATCTGATTAAACATACTGTACATAGTCCCCACATTCTTCCTAGTATTTCGGAATCACTTTAGAATTTCTAAAAATTTTCTGAAATGTAGTGTAGGGATTTTGGACTTTGCCTCATTTTCGAAAATTGGGTTATGGGGGTATAAAGTGTATATGAGAGATCTAACTTTAAAATTTTAATTGATAAGGATTTTTTAGCACTTTGAGGAATCTTCTAAATATAATCACTTAAAATGTTTCCAGCGATACTTTTTTAAGGTTGTTTGTTTGTAGGTTTTAAGGCCAATTGACTGTGCTAGGGTCCTAGGCCTATAAGTACATTGCCCACCGTGAGGTCTTTCTAAGGGGTCGTAGCCCGTATTTATGCAAGGGGCAAATATTTATTTCACAAGTTACAAAAATTATATGTGCAAAAACCTACTTGATTTATGTCTTTTACATCTGAATAACTGTTATATTAAAAATAATAAATAAAATCAATAATAAAATGTTGCTTTAAATTTCTGAAGTTCAATTAAATTTAAACTTTTATTTTATTTTTGAGATTAACTTCATTTTAAGCCAGAATATAAATTACAGTCAAACATCTGGTTGGGTCAGGTTGACTAAATTTTTTCTCTTGCATCTCTCGTGAGGTTCGGTTCAGGTTCTCTAGTTTATTACCATGTTTTTATTAACTTCGATTCTTGTGTGTTTGTCAGGGACAAATCTTGCAATCGATTTTTAACTAACTTCCCGACTAGCTAGACATTTGAAACTTTCACAGTAGCTCAGAACCCGGCGACAACACAATACTTCGAAGTCAGATTTTCGAATTTTTGAATAGTTTTCTTTTAATTAATTAAAATGTGAAAATGATAAGCTCCTAATAGCAATAAAAATAGCCATTAAAATATTAACTATAATTTAATTCTTGCCAAAAAAAAATTTAGAGTTCATTTTCTTTCAATCTAAAAATAAATACATTTAATTAAACGTGAGCGTTAAAAAATTGTTAAAAGTTAAATTATGCATTTGGCAAAAATTGACGTCGTTATTATTTTAAAGATTTTCTACACAATGATAAAGTGCTAATGTAGTTCATGATGCAAATATATGTTGTTCGGAAAAGTTAATATTTTATTTTTAAAACCAACTTTTTTTTAAAATTCAAATTTCCGGTAACTCTTTAACCAATCACATTAGAACGTCCATCTTTGGAATATCGATAATAAGAATTTTCTCGCCAAAAGTCGCCAAGGGCAAAAAGTTGTCAAATTTGGCGCCAAATCCATTACCTGCCTATTGGAGCTTTTTAATGCGTTTTAAAGAGAAGTTTAAGCTATTTAAAAACATGGTATATAATTTTTTTTTTTAATCTTATAATTATTTTTCTTATTGGTTGGGTTGACTGATTTTTTTTTTTTTTTTTTTTCCCCGTGGGTTGGGTTTGATTTGGGTTGACTGATTTATTTTTCTTGTGGGTTGAGTTTGCATTAGGTTGAATGACTTTTTTCCTGCTGGTGGGTTCAGGTTCAGGTGGTCGAGTTTAGTTTTCGAGTCGGGTCAACTTAAAAACATCTTTCAAAAAATTTTATCATAATAAACAAAAATTTGATATAATTACAAACACACTGTAAACATACTATATATTTCCATGATTAAATACACATGTGCACAAGTTATTACACACATATACGTATCGGAGAAATGTAATAAATAATAATAATAATAATAAAATCATATATATATATATATTAAAGCATTTTTTTTTTTTTTTTTTTTTTTTTTTGTACTTTGATGTACATAACACACATAAATAGTTAAAAAGTAATTCATTTTTCAGATTTTTAACTTAGTGTAACAGTAACTGCGTTTTTTTTTTTTTTTTTTTAATGATTTACCAAATATGTGGCAATAAAAATGTATTTTGTCTTGTAACTTAAAAAGTTTTGCATGATTTTCAGATGAATTATTAAATTTTATTCCGCTTTTGGGTATAAAAAAATCAGGTTCAAGCTGATAAAATATTTTTTTTTTCTCTTTCGTCAGGTTAATTCTAATTTAAATTGAATTTGTTGATTTGTTCTTAAATTTAAAATATAATAATCTTGAATTGAGTAAGGAAAAGTATTTTGTTAAAATGTTCTTATTGATCTTCAGAGTTAAAAATTTGTAATAAAAGAACATTTCAAAATGTAATAAAAAAAAAAAAAAAAAGTATAACTGACTTTCTCTCTATATGTTTTTTAATAACGAAAACAGGTTTATTAAAACAATCAAAATATAAAGTAGTTAATCATTATATTTAGGATAAATTTTAACATTTAAATATCGATTTTATACTTAAAATTTTGAAAACTATTAGTAGAATATCTTAAATTACTAACAAAAAAATATATATCTCACCCCCTTTTTTTTATGAAAATTTGTTTATTAAGAATCTAATCAAAATGCATATATATAATCAAATGCATATATATATATGAGCAAAATAATCAAAGACAGATGAAAATTTAATCCCAAAACACATGAAGGCCTTCATCAGAGGAGCTCCCCCATGTAGGGAAAGGAATATGAGAAGTACTTCTCATATTCTTTTCCCTACATGAGGGAGCTCCCCTGATGAAGGCCCTCATGTGTTTCAGGATTAAATTTTCATCTGTCTTTGATTATTTTGCTTATTTATTTTAGTTCTATATTTCCTTTTGCTGCATTTGCGCATTGGTTTATAAAAACTTTGTTCTACTTCTATTTATTTAATAATTCAAGTTTTACTCCCTCCTATTTTTAAATTTTATCTTATATATATATATATACATTGCAATTTCATTTTAAAATTTACATATTTATTTATATTTTGATGTAAAATCATTATATTTATAAACAAGATTTTTTTTTTTTTTAAATCAAATATTACACTTGAAAAATTACACAAGATGAGCATTCTATAGAAATGCACACTCTATGAAAATCATGATATGACTAGTTTCTGATGTTTTGTATAAAGAAAGATATTGGCAATTTTGAAACAGAAAGGCTCACTTTTTAATTGTAAAAGTTTTTTATATATTTCTGTTTAGAAAAAATAGCATGGATTGCATGTATTTTTAAATGTTTAACACTTTATATTTTCTATAGTATTGTAATTATAAAGAAACCCTATTTTTATCAGTAAAAAATTCATTTTTTTTTTTTTTCTTTTTTTCTAATTTTTCAAAACTGGTTTTTTTCCACTGCCTCAAAATTTCTGGAAATTTTACATCTCTAAACCACGGTCAAAACCAATTGGTTTAAATCATACAAACCTTGTATAAGGCATTAGTTCACACTGCATTGTCTACATGCCATATAGGTGAAATCTCGACAATTTGGAAATAAGTAGAGAGTCAGAAATCTGCCAACCTAAAATCGGCCAAAGTCCAAAATCCACACAGATTGTCGGATATAAACAATAAAATTCACTATTAATAAGTTACAAACTGCAAATCAGAATTTTAAAAAAGATCTTGAATGCAGATTCTATACTTGTATTTCATGATTTCTAAAATTTTAATAATATAAATGACTGCTAGAAACAAGTTACTGATAATGAAATTATTGACAGTATTATTAAATTCATCAATGAGGTATACAATAATAAAATATATTTTTTTTTAATGTTATCTGATGCAGATATAACTGTAGGGAAGAACTAACTTGTAAACACTAAGAACAAAAAAAAAAAAAAAAAAAAGTGTTACAAAACAAGAACATATGACAATTTAGAATATACAAAAAAATAAAATAAAAATAAATGATATATGTATGTATGTTCAAGTGTAGTGTTTAAAACAAACTACATGTGAACAGATTTTAGCTAAATTTGACAAATAAATTCCATTTTTATTTATTGTTTTCATAATATACATTTTTTTTAGTGTTCAGTGTTATTCTTATGTACCTAATAATTTAATATTCAAGTGAAATTATGTCATTATTCACTAGTATAATCACTATATTACTTGTTTCTCCTTTCATTGTAAAAATCCGATTGTTGGATTCAGTGGCGGATTTAAGGGGCGAGCTAGGGGGCTGAAGCCCCCCCCCCCCCCCCCCCAAAAAAAAAAAAAAAAAAAAAAAAAAAAAACATTGACATTCACCATTGAATATTGCAATTGTAAATTTTTTATTTGTCTAGAATTACAATTTGAAAAATTTCAGCCCCCCTCCCAAAAGTCCAAGTTCTGGATCCACCACTGATTGGATTCAGGAAATCTTAAAGTATGTAAATATATCAACAAAACTGTTTTGAAAATTCAAAAACCAAAAACAATATTTTCTCTACCATACATAGGTAGAAGAAAATATAAACAACAATAAGCATTATCAATGATACATTTATTCAGACAGAAATCAACAAAATAAATAGAATTTACTTTGTGTTATATATAATTATTAATATTTCAGTCAACTCTGAAGTAAGTGGTGTTGAATTTTTGCAATATTAATTATTATTATTATTTTTTTTTTATAGCATAAATTTAAGAAATGTGTATAAACAAATAGAGATTAGATGTCAGAAAACATTTATAGGTTAAGTGGTAAATAAATAAAAAATAACATAAAATTCTTTTAATATTTAAATTGATGGATAAACATTTATGAGCATTTTAAACAGCTAATATTTGTTTAGTTAATTATCATAGGACATCTTTGTAGTTGAAAATATTATAATTTATAGTGATTGTGGATAAATTTAAAATAAAAAGATAGATTTAAGACAGATATTTTAGAATTAGAGATGCTTACACAAATCGATAATTTTTAGATAGTATTTATATTCAATTGAATCTGCTGTATTACATAGATTATATCTAGATAGATTATCCAGATTTCTAAATTGAAAATTACCATACGATAATACAATATAAAATTTTAGACAACAGATTATTAAAAAAAAAAAAATCTTTCTATAAATATTTGAAAAAATAAATAACTTAGAAATGCAATTTTTATCACACGAATCAGTAGATTTATACCAAAGCTTAAAATTAAGCAATTCATATTAAAATTAATAACGATCACTAACAAGTTGCAAAAATCACAGTAAAACTGCCATATAAAAATTCAGAGAGTGAGGAAAATAAACAAATCTGAGTCAAAGCAATCTTACCTGAAGACATTGATCACATCAGTGTTGACAAGACTGTATAAAACTATTTAGTACTTCTTTGTATATGAAAATCTGAAAAAAAGAGTAGTAAGATCAAAGATGTATATTATAGAATGCTAGATGCTTACACATATTGATTATTCACAATTCATTATGCCACATATATTTAATATCTATAACGAAAAGTGATTATAATCACCATGGTAACATAAAAATTGCTATGCTAACGTTAACACATTTCCTCCAATTATTAGGATGAGCTTTGTACAGTGAAAATTACAGCATGATGATGCAATTATAAAATTTCATACAAAAAATAAACATTTCGTTTATGAAAAATATTCAAAGAATTCTGACTCATCAAATGCAAGGATTTTTATCCAAAAGAATTAGCAGACTTACATTGAAGCTTAAACTACAGCATTTCATGTTATAACTAACATTGAAAAGTTGGTATCAGGAATTTATGAATTGCTTAATTAGGAATTCTAACTCTTTTGTGATGGGTGTTTGAAGTTTGAAGTGCCTGTCGTGAAAGAGTTAAAAATAAATTGAATTAAAAGAAGTAGATATATAGTAGCATAATAAAGAGTTAAAAGTTAAAAATAAATTAATTCTTTGCGATTGCCTTCATTTTTATGATGTAAAAATAAACAATGAATTCATATGCGTACTTAAAAAAAAAAAAAAAAAAAAAAAAAAAAAAAAAAAAAATACAGCTCTGCTCTCAGGAATTAAAAAAATCACGGTTATTTGAAAGTTTCATTATTTTAAATGTTAGCCTGTTTTTCTCTCTCTTTTCTTTTAATATTGGACATCTTTATACAGTTACACAATTTTGCAGCTGATTATTAATTAATTCTCATGTTCAGAAAATGTAAAAGCTTGTGACTGCAAAATTAATTATTTGATATAAAAAATATTCACAAAAAATGTAACAATTTTTCAAAAAGTATAACATGTGTATTTATTTATTTATTTTTTATTTTTTAACTGCATTTGCATTATTAAAAAAGATTATCTGTCACTCAAGAATAGAAAGGTCTATAATCGTTTCACTTCATTTCTAAACACATATTTTTATTACAGAGATTCTTTACTTTGGACTACTTTTAATGAAAGTTCTATATAACAAATTTACTACTCTAGAATAAGGAATAAGAAACACAAGAATCATTAAAAAATTCTCTGCTAATGTTTAGAGGGTGAAACTACTTAACATGCAAAAACCCTGAAATCTGCTATTTGCATGCAAATAGGGAGGGCTTAATAATGTATATCATATAGCTACCTCTAATAAGTAATATTTAAAGAGTTCTTAATACATTTTAAGGCAAATTAAACAATCAAAATGACAAATTTCTATAAAAACAAAATAATTTAAAATGAAATTCAGAGACAGCAAAAATTTTAAAAACCCTGATTTCAGGGGTAGCCCCTGAAAATTTTCACCCCTGTGTTTATATTATGCTCCTAATTCTTAGATTATTTAATATATATACAGTAAAAGTTATGTTAAAACTTTGAACTTTCAAATTACACAAACTTGCAAGATAGGTGTGGTAGAGGTCTGCACAAGCCCGGGCAAGTACTAAGGCCAAGTTTGCACCAAATTTTTCAATTTGATTTTAGGTTTTTTGTAAATGAGTATTTAAAATTTTCAGAAATATATATATTTTTAATAAAATTGACAGTTGGCATTTTTCCGTAATTTACTGCTATTTCTTGACATGCATTTCTCTGCTAATTGACATATTTCAGTAACATTTTCGGAAGGTTTTATAAAATCCCCTTTATCTTTCATTAGCAGAAAAACATCAAATTTAGATGAGCTTTGATCACAGCATTTCAGCTGTAACATTTCTAAATACTATTATGTCATTTAAAAAGGGTGAAACTGAAAGACATGGCAAAACTTTGTGTCATCCTGAGGAATTACATCAAAATATTTACTCATTTTTATATTGTTGTGTACCAATAATTGCTTATAAGCAATGCCGATAGATTGTTATTCCATCCACCTTGCCACCAGATATGGGGGATAAAACATCTCCAAGTGATCTTGGCTCATTTTATATGCCACTATATATTTAAGCTCTTCACCTATAATTAAGTCATGAAAAATACCTTTCAAACTCTTACACAGGCATAAAAATCCTATAACGTGAATTTTACGAGTTCTTTCAAACAAAAATTTATCAGTTTTTAAATCTTTCAAGTAATTTTCAAATTTCTGCATAGATGGTCTCCAGTATTTTTCATTACTTGCTTTTTAGAGGTGATTTCTAGAGGTGATTTCTAACCAATGGGTTTTTGAGTTGCACATATCAAACAATTTATCAATTTTAAAAAGAAATTCCATTGTAGCTTCACAATCGATAAACTGTGGCAACTTTAAAGACAAGATATCACAGCGCCTCAGCTAGTAAATAGCAGCTAAAGACACTTTCATTTTATTGCTATAAAAATTCAAATGAGAACTGTTTAACTTAATGGCTAAATGCAAACCCTCCGCATTCTGCAGAATATGTAATTCTTTTATAAATTCCCTTACCATTAACTAGAACACTATCAGCAAAAAAAAATTCCTCATTAGTTTTAACATGTGACATGTATCAAATATAACATGTACCTTTCTGGAATCGTATTGGGTTTGAGGGAAATGGGGTTTTATTTTGTGTGGATCAAAAAAGTTTCGCTTCCAAAGTTTCAGCTACTGAAAAATTAGTAGATGTACTATCAAATGTTAATGAAAGAAAATTAATTTTAATATCATTTAAAATTGAAATAGCTAACAGAACTAAGTTAAGTTTTTCTGCTGCATTGATTCTATCGATTAAAAAGTAAACAATTGGAATGGATGAAGTCAAATTAATACTAACAACATAAAAGACTAAAGCTTGTTTTACTTTGGTGAGTTGCTTGCTTTGCCATATACTGTATCCAGATGTAACATATCCAAAAAATTCTTCTCCATCCCAATCTAAATGTTTTCTGATTTCATTGAATATTAAGACTACATGGACATCAATGGTAGATCCTCTGGGTATGTTAGGCATGTGCTGCATACCTGCGAAAAACTATTTAAACTTCAAAAATATATTGATTAAAAAAAATGTTAATCAGTCGCTTTCAAGTTTCAACTATCCACCTTTCAGATTTTGGAAACTATATTCAATAGAAAAGTCTGTTCTGCTGCTACATGAGATAATTTCTAGAAAAATCAGAAAGTCATTTCATCGCTCTTTATAACTTTGTTTAACAAATGTTTGTTGGCCGACTCGTTACTGACCGATACGGAGTCGGGGGTGTAATTTGGGTATAAAAATGACCCATTTTAAAATTTCAATCCCTGTAATATGTATTTTTTTTTTCTTTTAAACTGTTCTTTTTCTTGTTCTACCTTAGCACTGCGACCTTATAGAACAGCTTTGTACAAATTTCATGTTAATAGACACATTTGTATAAAAATGGCAAACATTAGTTTCACAATACCCAAATTATCCCATGGATGGGGAAATCTGAGTATAGTACATGCTTAGAAAGCAGAATATGGTATTAAATAAGTATCTTAATTTTTTAATTTTTTTCCAGCTTAGGTTGAATGTAGACATAATAGAAGTAATGAGACATTAGTAACATTTTTTGTTTTTTTAAGTATTAAAGATAAAATTAGTCTGAAAATTATGCAAAAATAGCACAAAATGTCAACCATTTACTGATCATAAGCAATTGATTTGACAGATTTCTTAAACAAAGTTTTAAAAAATCTTCCATTGTAATCAGGAACAGGAAATACATCAGAAATCTGTCCCATATTAATCCATTCAATGCCATCTTTGTCTGAGAAAATACAATGTACAAAATACAATCACCTTTTCATTTGCTTAAAAATTTGGCCCAATAATGTTCTCTATTTTAAGGATCATGAGCAATTATTTGCTCAAAAGAATGGTGTCTGACGACGTCTTGCAAGAATGGTGTCTGACCTATGATTTTGTTATTTTTACTATTTTGTACTTGATAAGTTTGTTTGTTTAAAGAACAATAAAAAAAGGTACGGAAAAAAAATCCTATTAAAAATTTTTATTATTGTTTTGTTCATAAAAACATTTCATAGGGTTTGGCACAGTCTTTTTTCTTTTTAACAGAAAAACAATTTTGTATTTGTTTACAATATTTTTCAAATGCTAAATGCAAAAATCAGTTTATTTATTATTATTTTTAAAGCGACTGTGTCAAGCTCTTTTAAAAAAAGAAAAAAGGGGTCGGGGAACCTGATCTAGTTATTTCTAATTTAGTTTGCAAACATAAAGGAAAAACACAAAAGTATGATAGAGAAATTAATGTTTCTTATTATAAAAACACTATGCTGTTAACCAGCTTAAACTTTTTGAATATGTTGTTTTCTTGATCTTGCTTGTTATTTAAATTTTTTTAAACAAATAATATTTAGATATATACATACATTTATTTTACAATATGTACAAAATATGTGCATACAAAATAATATTTATGATTTTAAAAATCTGACGATTTGAGGAGTAATGTTTTTCCATAGTCGACATTAGGAGCATGCTCAATATTATTCACCTTTTCTTTCAGAACAGATAACGCTTCTCCTGTAAATCCAAGGCATCTATTTATAGCATTTCACGATCATTGAATAGTCACAGGTTGTATAAGTTATAATAAAACTGACTGCCAAGAATATTCATAAGCTTTAGGAGAATAAAAAATAAAGGGTCGAGGCAATCACTATAGGTACTCTGTTTTCTTTTTTGTATTCATGAAAGAATAATTTTACTAAATTTTCCTTTTAATCTGAAAAATTTAGAAAAGAAAATAGAAAAGCCAGAGTTTATTAAAAGTTTTTTTTCCTTCAAATCATTAATGATATTGCTCAAACAATTAATCTCTTTTATTTTTACATGAGGCTTTCAAAATTTGATATTTTAAACATTTTTTGTAAATATTATAATTTTGCATATTTCCTTGTCTGATATTTCATCATATTTTCTCTTCACGTTCCTAGGGCTGTCTTCCACACAATATGTATGATCGGTGGATTCATTACACACATTTTGTCCATTTTGATTATTTTCTAAAGTTGAAGAACTCTCTTGTGGTGGTTTGCTTGGTTCTATCTCCTAAAATTTAAAAAGAAATTTTATTTAAATATGTTTTATACAAAATAGACAATAATTCTGAAATTTAAGCATTCTGACAAATCAGACACAAAATATAAGAATGACTGCATGCAGTTAAAACCCTACATCTTATTGAAGGAATGATGGACATAAAGTTTTTGTAGATTAATATCTTACAAATATAAAAATTTTCATACATAAGCAATGATATATAAAAACATTAAGTATAGTAACATTTGTCAAAAATTATTTAAAATTAACAAAATAGTTTTTAAAAAATAATTAAATACTTCCTGCAAGCTAATTTCTTAAATTTTATTTTTTTCTTTGCTTTCATTATTGAATAAAATAATTTAACTTAATAGGCACATAAGAGATGATTAAGATTGTAAATCAAATAAAGATCAGCTGAATACAGTATTCTATCATGTTCACCCACATACATACAACCATAAATATAGCAAAAATGCTATTGGATTCTTCAAAATACACAAATATATATATATACAGTACACTCTCAAAAATCCGCACAGCTTAAAATGAAGTGCTTTGCAGATTTTAGAGTAATTTCTTTTATTTACATCTTAAAACCTCATTTGATTAGAAAATATTTAAGAAACAATTTATATGTTATACATACAATGCTGAAATAAAGTGTGCCTATTAAAAGTACAAATATTTAATTAATTTTAATTTAATGAACAATTTTTATACATTCTATTAGAGTTGCAAATTATCTAGATTTTTGAAAAGTCTGATCAATAGTAGTTTAAGTAAGAATATTCATACATATTTATTTTCCTATAACCTGCAAAAAAGTCAGTAATTCTTAGTCAATCACATAAGTTTGTGCTATGAGAAAATGTGAATATTTATCCTCATGAGAGAAAATCTTTCATGAAAACTGTCTTTCTCCTTCTTCCATCAATTATTTTTTTATAATTACATATAATTACACTTATCATTTCCTCCTCTGTAATATGCTGAGTGATTGGTGATTTATCAGCACCAGTTAATAACTGATTTATCTCCCAATACAGCTGAAATTTTGCAATCCACTAATCAACAAATCAGTTGTGACAATGTTTGTTTACATTGTAAATGATATACGGATTTTAGAGAATTGCGGATTTTAGGGTTGCGGATTTTTGAGAGTTGACTGTATATGTATATTTTATTTTTCACGATTATAACTCTTTCTTTAAAAATAGTATATGTTTGAAACAGAACAAGCAAATAACAAATAGAAATCTGACCTTATCCAATTGCGTAGAGTAATCAAAAATACTTGGAACAGCATCTTCCTTCAATATACGTCTTTGATGATTTACATAATAACACTCTGGTGCGAAATGTTCTGAGCAAATGACAGAATATGGAGTGGGTGTAAAGTTTTTTCTGCGCAATGCACACAACCAACGATTCAATTTTTCTTCATCAGAAAGTGGAAACCTAAATAATACAAAATAACCTTTAATCACATTAAAAAATGCAATAATTGTTGTGATATCATAAATAAATAAGAAAGAAAAATTATGCAGTTCACACAAATTGCAAATACTTTAGAACTGCACTTACCCCTAATTATCGTTTTTTGCCTCCATAATGATGCCTTAAAATACATTTTTTTTTGGATATACAACATGAACCAGTTCCACTGTTTACAGTATTTTCACCAGAGAACATGTTGTAATATACTTGAATAACATACATAACAATTTGAAGAAAATCAAAATATATTTACGGCAGTTAGAATACAAACAGACGTGCAAGCAAATAGATAGACAGACAAAGTAAAGTCATAATTACTCTTAAATATAGTTCAAGATTATATATATATACGAGAGTCATTTTTTAAGTAAGAACCGTTTTGCAATGGAGTAAGAGAAATGAACATAAATTGTATTACAAACTAAAATATGAACATTTTTTCACTTTTCAACATAGTCACCATTAACATTTAGACGCTTGTTAAGTCGTGGCACCAGCTTTTGGATCCCATCATCAAAGAACTCTGCCGCCTGACCGTTAAACCAGTTAGTAACAGTTTCTTTCAACGTCATCATTTTCCAAGCGCTTTCCACACGAAATTCCTTAAGTTTTGGAAACAGATGAAAGTCTGATGGTGCTAAGTCACGGCTGTATGCTGGATGATCTAGTACTTCCCAATGAAAATTTTCCAGTTGCGTCTTTGTTTTTGTCGCAATGTGAGGCAAAGCATTGTCGTGACGCAAAACGCTGCCGCTAGGGAGCAGTCCTCACCGGCGATTTTGAATAGCACGTCTATGCTTTAATAACGTTTCACAGTACCTCTCAGTATTTATTGTCATTCCTCTTGACAAAAAGTATAGCAGAAGAATGCCTTTTCGGTCCCAAAAAACCGTGGCCATAATTTTTCATGTTGATGTTTCTCGTTTGAATTTTCGTGGTCGTGTCGGAGAGTTTGAATGATGACACTTACTGGATTGACGTTTACTCTCTGGAGTATAGTACGAAATCCACGTTTCATCACCAGTCACAATGTGAGTCAAAAACTTGTCACCATCCTTGTGATAGCACTCCAAAAAGGACAAAAAATGTGTCATTCGCTTTGACTTGTGTTCTTCTGTCAACATTTTCGGCACCCATCTTGCACACATTGTTTTGTAGTGAAGTTTCTCGGTAACAATGTGATAAACTACTAATATTGAAACTTGTGGAAATTTCTGATGAAGCTCGTCAATAGTGAAGAGCCTGTTTCGGCGAATTTCCTCATCAACTTTTTGTGTCAAGTCTTCATTCATGACAGTAGTCCCTCCAGATCGTTCTTCATCCAGTGCCAGATTTAAGGGGGGGGCTAGGGGGCTGAAGCCCCCCCGCCCAAAACACTGACATTCACAATTGAATATTGCAATTGTAAATTTTTTATTGGTCTAAAATAACCCTTTGAAAAATCTTAGCCCCCCCCCCCCCCCAAAAAGTCAAGTTCTGGATCCGCCACTGTCTTCATCATGAATATTTGTCCTTCCTTCATTAAAAAGCCTACACCATTTACGCACATTTCCATCATTCATTACACCTTCACCATAAACTTCAACAAGCTGTCAGTGAATTTCAGCAGGACGAACATTTTTTGCATTTAACAACCAAATAAATGAGTGAACTTCACAGTCGGCGGGATTACTGATTGACATGGCAACAAACAAAGCAGTTTAACCATACAACCAACACCGGCAGAGATGTGAAACATAATGGCAGTGTAGTGAGAGACTGGCAAAGAGTGGCCAACCTTGAACTGACGTCACTTGACAGGATGCGCAGACACAATGCACAATCCGTTCTTAAGGTTGCTGTGTAGTGACAAAAAAAAGTCCTTCTTAATCATCACTTCACTTCAAAAAAGGAGAAACGAATATACACTGACATTCTGACAGCTTCCCGATCCCCCCTCTCTTATTACTAATTGAAACTAGAGCCCTCGGTGTGAATCGGGGTCTCTAATTGAAACCTGAAAAAACTACTTGTAAGTTCCCCGAGGCATTTGCAAAAGTTCCTTATCGTACTGTTGGTTACATTTTGAAGATTTGGAGTATTTCACAAACATGTGAAATGCTAACCACAGAGGAAGGAATACGATCAAGAAAATTTACATTTTGGACTTTTAACAAACAAAGAAATGAAATTGGTAATATAAATACAACAAACCATAAATTTTATTATCAAATACAGGGACAACTTCACATAACTAACAGGGAATATTGTGTCTTTATAATGTGGACAAAGAAAGGTTATAAAATAGAAAAAAATGACGAATTTTGGAAAAATAAAATGGAATCAAAATTAAAAAATTTCTATTTGGACTATCTTCTCCCTGAACTAATAGATCCTCGTCATCCACGATCAATGTCAATCAGAAATCCGAAATATATTATTGAGGCCCAAATTAGGAAAATGAACACTAAAAAAAAAAAGGAAAAACCTTCAAAAATGTTCTATATATAGTCATAAATTATAACCATTTGTAAAATATAAGTATTTTTTTTTTTTTAAATATAGTAACATGTATAATTAGTGCTGATAGCCGCCTAAGTATGTGGTTAGTATATGCTTGATTTTTCGAATTTAGACGTTTTTGTTAAATATCTAAGAAAATGCTTTAGGAATTCTCTTGAAACTTTAGAAGTATAAAGAACCTGTAAAACCTCATATATTTCAGCAAATGTTTTTTTAGATCACCCTGTAAAAGTAAGGCTTGAAATGCGTTTTCACTGTAGTATGTGATTATGCGGATGCTTTTAATTACCTGTATAACTTTTTATGAGTCTGCCATTTATATTCATAGAAGTATAACAGTTTCTTTGTACCATGTATTAGCAAGACCCAATCACTCAGTTTTTTTGCCCTCACTGTAGAATTATAAAAATTCAAATAGAATAAATTTATAATTTTACTACAATTAATTATGTTAAAAAAATTATGCATAAACATAACTGTTATAAATATATGTATATATATCTTATTTAAAATTTAATATGTTTAGTTTTTTCTACTGTATTGCCATTTGATTTCAGTAAATATAATGTATAAATAATAATAATAATAATAAATCGCTTTCACATGTATGAATGAATTAAATAAATAAAAAATAAAGAGTTTATAGCCTTAAAATAAAATTAAAAGGAAAATTAATAAATAAAAAAATAAAATAAAATAAAATAAACACTTAAAAGTCGTTAAGATACACAGACGATTCAAATGTAAGAGTAAATTTTAGGAAATGAAACCGAAATATGAATACATAAGATCGGTAGAAAAAAAAAATTCAAATTCAAAATTCGAAAAAAATCTCGATGAGGTGTACACTTGCAGAATCCCGGCTATCCATTTGCCGAGTTTTGTAACTCTGCGATCAGTTGTGCAAGCACCACAACGCGTGCACACACACATGCTCACAGAGATGCACACACGCAGACACCTCTCTTCATTTAAGTAGATTATATTTATTAAAATCAAATGACAGTACATTAGAAATCAGAATACCATTCTAATATATTATTTATAATTATACTGCTATTTATCCTTTTTAATGTAATTACAACTACGCATACTTTAGAAAAAATATTTTTTCTTCTTTACTCATTGTGAAGCAGACTTCAACTAAAAATTTTATTTTTAGCAGAAATACTAAATAAAAATTTGTAATACTATTGGTATGCTTTATTTAATTTTATTACTTCTATCTAAAACCGTTTGATTTATCACTCAACAGGAGTTGGAAATAGCTTGCAAATTTTCAAATATCAGTACTAAGTGCCCCGAAAAAGAAAAGAAAAGGAAAAACACACACACACACACACACACATTTTAATTATATTAAAATATTTGTCGAACAGATTTTCATTGCACATAGCTAAGAAATACACCAGTAACAAGCTTTCTAATAAAAATATCACACTGAGAGCGGCCTATTCGTTTTGGAGTTAAAATGTCTGACACATCTCCTTTTTGGTCGGAAATTAATAATGGACATGGAGTTAAATAAGACAAAATAAATTTCATTCAAAAGACTGCGTCTCTATTCACAGAAACAGAAGGGAAAATTCCGTCTCTTGTGAGAGCGATTAGTGTAGATTAGGTAGGCACTGGGGAGCTTAGTTTATGAGCACATATGCTAAGAAAACGCAGGTTCGAAACGTGGGATCACTTTTTCTAGCATTGCTGAAATTATTTTGACCTTTATATCATAAAAGTGTGTAATATATATTGTCAAAGTTATCATTTAAAAACTATAATTTGATTTATTTAATTTATTTTTTATTTATTTTATTTTTTTTCATTTTAATGTGTTTGTAAGAATCTAGCGTTGCAGTGGAAACTTATTCAAAGACAGTTCTGTTACAAAATGATAGTTCGGAAATGCTCAATAAATAATATTGCCATTTCATATCCAGATTCAACAAAATCACTACAGACTTTTGAAAGTGATACTGTAAAACATGTTATGCCCCCTCTTTCCCTGATAGAGGGGGAAGAGTTTTAATCTTAAATATGATTCTTATATATGTATAGTTACATATAAAAAATCAAAGTTTTATGGGTATATTTTCTCCTTTGATTTATGAAAAGACATATTAAATATCTTGTTTTTCTACTCTAGTGATTTTTTATTCATTTATTTATTTATAGGGTGGGGGAGGAATTTAAAGTGTTTGAAATTCGTATTTAATACATTTTAATGAAATGATCCTATGTATATAGTATGTGTTTCATTTCTTTTTTTCTTTTGACATATGATGGATTACATGAAAACAAGTTTTACCCCCCACCTTCACCTTCCCATTTCTGCCACTACCCGCCTCACCAGTGGTCCAGCAGTTTTGCGCTCAAAACTCTTAAAAGAGAAGTACTGGGTTCGATACCAGGTCACGCTCTACGATATAGCCGTTCAGAGTTTTCCTTGGTTTTCTCCAAAAATCGCGTAAATACGGCCTGGTACCCCGTACAAACATGGTAGGGTGGTACCAACTACGCCTAGGAACCTAAATTAGCCGTGAAATTTATTGACCTTAATCCTAACACCAAAACATCTCCTAACTCCTTTGGAAAATGAAAAAAAAAAAAAAAAAAAAAAAAAGAAAAATATATAAATAAAAATAGGATTATTATTGTTAAATATTCATCAGTTACTTTTTAAAATAAGAATCATATGAACATTTATATAGAACTGTATATGTATATATATATATATATCTTTTTTTCCCTGGAGATGGAAATGAATATATGAAAAAAACGCTTTATTCCTTATCTTCTTTTGAGATTCGGGGTGAGGGGAAAGAAGGAATGATTTGTTTAAAACTCTGAAATCGGTAATTTAAGTATTCATGCCTGTAATATATATATTTAAAAAAAAAAAAACTATATATATTTCTTTCTTTTTTTTTTTTCTTCTATTTATTTTTCTTGACATCTAAAAGCTTATATGAAAAGTTCTTGCTCCATATCCTATTATTTTAATTTAGAAAATTCTTGAAATTTATAAATTTTAATTCTGTAATAGCATTTGTTACATTTTAAACGAAGATTATTATGCATATCATTAAAAAAAAAAAAAAAAAAAACTTCTTAGAGGGAATATAGACCTGTTAAAAATCACTCTTTGCTACACCCCCTCCCCTTTAACTTTAGAGGACGAATTACAAAAGATCCTGAAATTGATTTTTTAAATTCGCATTTTGCATTTCAAAAATAGAATTTAATGGATGTATTTTTCTTTCTTTCTTTTTTTTTTTTTAATATAAAGGATGTGTGAAAAACTATTTTTCTCTGTTTACGCCTTTGAACAAAACACACTATTCTGCTTATAGTACAAATACGTAATATGATTTATTACACTATACCTGGAGAAACATCTTTTTCTACAAGAAATACGAGTGAAAAGTGCTTACGTCCTCTTCCAATTGTCATTTATAGCCGAAGGGTACACGAGTAAAAATTAGCGACACAGGAAGTAATTTATCAGGATCCATCATTTTCCCCTCTACAGAGATTGAAAATAAAAGAAGATCGCAATATTTTTTTAATTTTTCGGCCGTTTTATAAAAAATGAAATGCATAAAAGTGAATAAAAGTGGTATGACACTAAACAAAAAAAATTTTTACATCTCTGAAGAGTTTTTCTTTTTAAATTTTCCTAATTGAACTAAAGTTATCGCTGTTTAAAGTAAAACATATGCAAATTCGCCCAGAATAAATTTAATTTAAATGTGTTAAAAATCATTTCTTCAAAAAAATAAAACTGTAGAAAGGTGTGAAAAGTTGTCCTCTACAACACTGACAAATATTTTGCAGATCTATTGGTTTTTTAATTAATTATTAAGGGACAAAATTTCCCCATAGGTTAACATGGAACCTTCAATATTCAAGATGGCGGGTACACAGCAACCTTAATTTAAAATTGATATATATATATAAATGCTTAATATAGTAATTTAAAATACAATTTGATTAATTTTGAACTGAACTATAGCCCCTAATGTATCTGAATATTTTTGTGTGGCCCTCTAAATATTAATGCAAATCGCATCACATTTGGTATAAAACATGCTTTTGTGCATATAAATAACAGTTGTCAGTTTCATTCTGTTTTGTGCAGTACAAAAGTATTGGAGTATGCTTTTTTAGAAATGCTTTTCATAAAATGCAAACATTTGAACTGTTTTGGGTATTCTAGTATATAAACCAATCACAGTGTTTATAATATTTTCACCATACCTCATGCCATAGTATATTTAAATTACATATATATCATTTTGAAGATAGTACGAAATTATTTACTGTAGTTAGAACATGGACAGATGGGCAGGCAGATAGACAAGCAGACTAATTAAAGTCATAATTTTTCTTAAACATAGTTAGAAACTGTAAAAAAAAATGCTTAACACAATTAAAAATATAATTCTAGTAACTTCCAATTCTAGCCTCAATAAATCTAAATATTTTTGTGTGGCCCTGTAAACCTAAATGTTGGTTATACCCTATTCAGTAGAAAACATGTTTTTGTGCATATGAATAATAAATTTAATTACTTAATAAAAATACCTTTTATAATGCTCTGTTATGAAGTTATGATGCTAGAGACCACAGCTATTAATACCACAATTTACAGAAAAACAACAGCAAACGAAGAAATAATTAACAACCGTAGTAAAACCCCTTACACATATAAGATTAATGCAATACAAGCCTATATAAATCGCGCAATTTTAATTTGTAATAACCCCGCCGATTTAAAAGAAGAAATAAACCACATCAAAAATATGGCTTCTAAAGCAGGTTATAGTAAAAATCTTGTTAATAAATTGTATAAAAAAAGAATCAAAAACTCAATAATATCCCAAACTACCAAAAAACCTCCCCAAATTTTACTCATTCCATACCATATGATCAAGGAATTTCAATTAAAGTTAAAAATATAGCCAAAAAACACAATATAAATATACCTGTAAAACCAAATCCTAATATATACCAATTAATTCGAAACGATAAAGACATAACCCCCCCCCCCTCTTAAAACAACCGGAATTTATCAAATCCCTTTTAAATATACAGATGGAAAAAGAGGAAATTATATTGGAGTAACCAAAAGAAAAATATCAACTAGAATCAAAGAGCATCAAAATGACATCAAATATGATAAAACAACTACAGCCCTCACTAAAGTTAATAAAGAAAATAACATAGATATTAAATTTAACGAAACGAGAAAATTAGCAAATTACAACAATCCCGATTACGCTTTTTACCGTGAAACAATAGAAATAATGAAAGACAATTTAGCGTGTAACGGGCACGAGTCATGCGCCGATTTGGATAGAGTGTGGCGCCACATTATGAAGAGCAAGACCGGGAAGGAGAAGCGGGATGAAAGATCAGTTTCGGCAACGGAGACAGACCATGTAGCTACTGAAGAAGGGGCGGATTTCGCCTTGAAAGATTTCTAGCATCATAACAGAGCATTCTAAAAGGTATTTTTATTAAGTAATTAAATTCAAGTTGGTCTGTTTTTTAAAAAGTTTTAAATTTTAAATGAATAATAAATGTTAATGATAGTCGAACCTTGTTAACGTGAATCTCAAGGGGGATAAAAATATTTTTCCATGTTATCAATAGTTCATGCTATCAGTAACTAATCTTCATGTAACTAAACTAATCTTCATTTTGACGGGGATTGTGGAAAGAATTCATGTTAAAAAGCAATTCACGTTAATGAGAATCTCATTACTGTGAATTATATAACGTGACTGTATTGTATACATACATATTGCTGTACAAAAGTATTAAAATATGCTTTATAGAAATGTCTTTCGTAGCACATGGGAACATGTAATTATGAACCTGAATATTATATATATCAGTTTCAAGGCATTTCACAAATTGTACAGACATTAGAGGCAATTCTTTTGGGCAGTAGCAGACTTACAACTCTTGAGGCCCAAGGCGAAAATTTCCTTGGGGACCCCTAACTGGAGCCCCTACTATGTAGAAACCCCCTGCACACTTCTTCACTTAAATTTATTACTATAAAGAGACACTAAAATAAATTTTAAGATTGATTCAGAAGCCAAACACACAACAAGGAGGCCAAGGGTATTGGTACCATTTGTACTGCCTTAATTAGGCTTTACATTTTTTTTTTTTTTCAGTTGTCGCTCAGTGGTCACATTTTGTACATTAAGGCTGTTTAAACAGAAAAATACACCTTGAAGAACTGCAGAGAATTTTTGAGTTAAAATAATGGCATGGCAACTTCACCAAATATATATACTTAAAGGTTAAGTTTTTCCAGAGGCCCCCTCATAACCCGAGGCGGGCCACCCCCTCCGCCCCACCCTTGGTATTGCTTTTTAGGTATTCTAGTATATAAACAAATTACAGTGTCTAGAAGATTTCCATGTTGTAGTATATTTAAATTACATATATACCCTTCTGAAGATAGTATGAAATTATTTTCTGTAGTTAGAGTGCGGCGAGATGGGCAGGAAGATAGATAGGCAGACACACTAATTAAAGTCATAATCTTTTCGTAAACATAGTTAGAAACTGTAAAAAAAAAAAAATACTTACACAACTAAAAATGTAATTTTAGCAACTTCCAATTATAGCCCCCAATATATCTGAATAATATTATGCAACCCTGTAAACCTAAATGTAGGGTTGGTTATGGCCTGACTATCACTCGGACACCCAGGAAACAAAATTTTAATGATTGTAAAAAAAGTTTCCACTTTTTTCTTTAATTCAGCTGTTTTTCATTTGTATGAAAGAATTTTAATAAAATATATTAGTAGAAGCAATTTTATTCGCTTTTGTGGGCAAAAATAGAAAAAGTTTTATCTTTTATCAAACATTTTTTTCTGCCAGCATGTTTGCTGCTGAAATTTGTATCAGAACAGAAGCTGACTAAAAAAAAATTATTACATATATTTTTCTTTTTTTTTTTTTTTACAGGTCAAATAAAATATTTTCTTCAACTTTTGGTTTAGGGGGGGGGGGACAGCTCTCCATTGGCTTTCTATTTGCTATATCCTTGATAGTTTTTACGAATTCTCTTGTTCTAAGGGGGGCACGAAAATTTTAAAGTGCCCTGGGCTCAAAAACTTGTTAGTCAGGCCCTGCATTCTGTAGAAAACATGTTTTTGTGCACGTGAATGTTAATTTCACATTATATATATATTGTATATGTACATATTGCTGTACAATATGTATTAAAGTATGCTGTATAGAAATGCCTCTCATAGCACATGGGAACATGCAACTGTGAACCTAAATAACATATATCAGTTTCTTTTCAAGATATTTCACAAATATGTGCAGACAAACAGTCAGTCAGACCAATGTCATAAATATTCTTGGACTTTGTTAAAAAAAAAAAAAAAATGCCAAGAATACAAAAATTTTAAAGTTGAAACTTTATAATTAGTTCGACTTTATGATAAAAATAAAGTTTAGACAGCACTGGGTAGCAAAAACAAAAGTATTCCATCAAATATGAAAACAGTATTTGTTTCATGATAATAACACAGCAACTGATTATAAAAATTATATTTTTTATAAATTAGTCAAATATAGCGTACTTATGAAAACTTATCCCATTTCCTCTCGCCCACTTGTTAGTACAATTAAAGGCCGCGCAATACATCGGCATCTCGAAAATCTACATTCTATTCACGGATTTCTATTCTATTTCCGAGTTTCAATACCTACTAATGGCTGATGCGAAAATGCTTTTGACATAAAAAATCTTTGGTCGATAATACGGGGATGATAAATTTGTGACGATAGACTATATGGTGCCCTTGGCGACAGTCTGTTTATAATTAGAAAATAACTAATTTCAGAATTGTTTGCTTCGATTTAACGTTACTAAACATGACAAGGCTAAACATCCAAAACTGGCTCTTTGGCATAAGAGATAGCCAACAAGAAACAAATGAAAACGCAACAACCAACCAACGCTTCAAGATGGCAATTATTTATGTTTTGTAGAGATCTGTGGTAGAGATAGAGCAATGTATAAAAACTCTTAACCCATCCGTGATAGAGATATTAGTATTTGATAAAAAATAGAATCTGAACTGAAGAAGACAATTTCCTTAACTGTATACATACATACATCCAATATATACTAAGTAAGTATTTATCCAACGATTTATTTCTGTCTGTTATTCAATATTCGTACTGTGAATTTGGAAAGCTTTTTCTCTATACACAAACTACCGACTAAAAACTGGCGCAAAAGGGTATTTTTAGATGATAAATCTCAAATGTGAAAGCAAACAAATTAAATAAAAATAGCGTATTCTGTGACTGTGGTCTTAGCTTATATTTACGATCGACTTGTATAACGCTTGGGTCTGTTTTACTTATATAAAAAGTAGTGTCCTTATTTTCTAGGGAACAACTATAGTATTTCCCCACAGCTGAATTTGGCGATTATGGCTAAATCATAAATTATATAGCATAAATGATAAAATCATAAGCTAAATTATAAATCATAAATCCAAAATAAATAGCATGCAGGCTGCCATATTATATCGCAAACAGTTCAGAACGACATCGTTATCGTTCAAATCGGCGCCAAAGAAAGATCGCCAAATTCAGCTGTGGGGAAATACTAGGGGAGACTGGGGATACTTGATCCCTAGGGATACATGATCCCTCAGCCAAAAATATACTAAAATCAATTAATGGAGCTTTGAAACCTGGCAACAATGTTAAAGTTATACCTGTACACAAAAAATGGCAACACTTAATCTTTTTCAGGAATTTTGTTTCAAGTCAAGAAAGGATTGTCTGAAATGTTACAAGGACAACTTTTTTAAAGGTCAATATTTTAATCTTTGTATTGTCTGTTACATACAACTTAAAACAATTACGTAAGTGTAATTTTAAAGTATAGACTGTCTTTAATAATTAAGTATTGCCTTGAGTAAACAACTTTTTATTATTTATTATTGAAATCATGTTTTGTATAAATCTCATACGAGGGATACTCGATCCCTTCCTTTGAGGGATACATGATCCCAGGGAACAAGTATCCCTATATACGTCAAATGAAGAAATACTTTTCGAGTCTAATTATAAACAACGTCAGATATTTACAAACGACGAAGAAGACTGGCTGTACCAATATTTGGAGAAAGCAAGCAGATGACATCATAGACTCAAACAGTTACATTTAAAACAGTTAGCATTTCAGTATGCAGTGAAAAATAACAAAGAAGTACCTCAAAATTGGAAAGAAAATGTATGTGCCAGTTATGACTGGTATAGAGGATTCATGAATAGACATCCTAAATTAACACTAAGAGCACCAGAAAGTTGATTTTTGTTTTGTAGTAATTGTTGTAATTTTAGTTTCTTTAATAAAACCGTATACTTTTTTACAAGAAAAAAAAAAAATGAATTAGTTTCAATTATAAAATATATTAAGCACAATTTTATCGGAAAATAAATGATGGTCAACTAACAGAAAGAAACTGATCAAAAGTATCATAGCACATTTATAAAACTTGCATGAATTTTTCTTCAAATAGCAAAGTTGCATTTAAAATAAAAATGTTATTTTGATGTTCATATTGTTATCATACCTAAGAAAGAACCATAATTATTGCTATTTTTTAGAAGTGTTATTTAGTAAACTAAAATACATAGGTAAATTGCTTATCTAATGAATAGCCCGAGTAATTTCTGAGTAGGATCAAGTATCCCTCACAAAAGGATCATGTATCCCTCGGTGTGGGGATACATGATCCCCTTATAAAAAAATAAAAAAAATATATTTTACTACAATTATCGGTTTACTTTTCAATAAAAAAAATATAGTCTGTAAGAGAAAAAAATTACCATTGTTCATGTCCAAAAATTTTTGAAAACTGATAATTTGCTGCAGAGAAAAAAATTATAAACTAAAGTGGGGATCAAGTATCCCCAGTCTCCCCTATAGTTGTACCTTTTCTAGCTCCTTTGAAAGAAAATCGATTATTTCTTTAGACAGTGTTTAAATCTTTAAAATATGTTAATTAAAAATCTGGGCACATTCGTAAACGGCCGTTGCTATTCGGACCATCGGTGCGGTTAGTGTAGAGGCTATTCGGACCTCTTCCTTGTTGCGCTGGACATAATAATAATTTTGCTTGTTTGATCTTGAATTTTCTCTGTAATATACTAATTATTTTGCTTGTTTCAACTGCAAATTCAAACTTTTAACATTTTGAAAGTGTATAATGTGATTGATCTGACCTACAATCCACGTTTATTTCAACATTGCTGTTAAAAAACATTACAAAATAAGTACAAAAGTCATTTTCAGAAAAATCGTACATATATTTGTATAGAAAATTGGGTTTGGTTTGCATCGAATTATATTGGAACGTTTTAATTGTTTAAAAAAAAAAAAATGAAAGAAGGAAAATAAATAAATATAAACAAATAACATATATGTAGTTGAATATGCAGATTTATTTATACATATTCATAAACAAACATTTTGCGAAGATTTTTTTCATAGATTGAAAATACTCATTTGCTCATTTTTTTTTTTTTTTTTATTATTAAATTTTAAAAGTTTTATTATTTTCATTTTTTCTTTGTAAAAGTTATTTTGAGTTATTGCCCTTTTATGAAGAATTTTAGCATAATTTAAAATACAAAATTTCTTTGAAAATAATTAATCTCTACCCCACTCCCACATTCAAAAAAAAAAAAGTAAAAAAGATAATTTTTCATGCACAGGGACGAGGCATATTATTTCTAAATTTTACTCTTTTATCAGTGCTGACTTATTCTCTTTGGAAAAGATGGTCCGAATATCCTGTACATTAATCGCACCGACGGTCCGATTAGTCACTTCGTTTGTAAACTGGGGGCGGGTTTAATTTGTTATACCACGATTCTCCTTCACACCAAATATAGCAACAAAACCTGTTTTTAAGGGTGATAAATATTTGGCGATAGCTATAGCTGATAGTAAGAACTAAGACTCTATATAGGGAGCTGATGCATCCGCCATTCTTACGTTCAAAGGTTACCATAACTACATTCTCCTGTTCAGTAAGAATTGTGCTTGGTTGTTTTTAAACTCTTTTTCAGATAATTTTTTTTTGTGAAATACAGGCAATTGTCAATTGTACAATTCACTCTCGTGACAAATTTTGTTTGTTTAAGTTTCTATGATGAAGCAAGAAGGAGATAATGGATTATAAATTGTGGAAGAGATGTAAAGGGCAAAATTAACAGTCGCCACCGGCCACATAGCGACTAAATAAAAAAAGGTGGTGATTAAAAATTATGCATCGATCGCCACTGAAGTCGCCACTTTTTGTGATCATTAAAAGATTCTAAAAATCGAGCAACGATAGGCAATCGAAGCCTTGTGATTTCCAATCTTTTTCCATCCATGGCATAAATGTCAATGTTCATTTTAAACTTGCTTTATTATATTCTACAACCTATAAAGAAGTAGAATTGTTTAATATATCTCACTCATATAATTTTTTGGACCCCCCCCCTCCCCCAACGATCTGTGATCACACAGCTTATAGAAAGCTTTATAATTAATTTCTAATCATTCTCCATCTGCTGCAAAAATATAAATATCTATTTTAAACTTACTTTATTAGATTCTAGAATCTGTAAAGAAGTAGAATTGTTTAATATCTCTTACTCATAATTCTTGTAATCCCCCCCCCCCCCCCCTCCAACAATTGGTAATCACATGCTCCACTGAAGCCTTATGGATGGAGAAAGATTCTAAATCACAACATAAATGTAAATATTCATTTTAAACTTTTTGATTCGATTCTAGAACCTATAAAGAAGTATATAGATGTATCCCCCCTCCCCCCCCCACACACACACATGTGCACTCCGTTTGAACTAGCAGTTAATGATCAAATGTCCTGCAAAGCACAGTCGTTTTCCATTATTATCTCCATAGTATTTAGTGTATATTTAACCCATTTAAGATATTTGACAAATGTTTGTATCAAAATTTGATTTGGCTTAAATGTGTATTTTTCAAAAGTTTTTGTATTTGCTTTCTTTTGAGTAGAAATCTCTCTATTTTTAAAGCTACAAATTTGGCAGCTAAGTAAATTATTTTTAATGAAAGCAGCTAAGTTTTCATATCTATACTTTTTAAGAGAAAAAATTTTAACTCTATTGAAATAAAATCATTAAAAAAAAATGTGTCTAGAAATAAGAAAAAATAATAAAACCGCTAATTGTATTTACACATGACCATGTAAAAGGTTGTGATGGTGATGAATCAGCTGATTCATTTGCTAGAAAATACCAATGTGAACTGTGAATGATAACAGCTTATTTCACTTAAATAAACTGAAAAAAAAAAAGTACTACTGAATTGTATGAAATATAAAAACTTTTGCTGTTATTATTACAGCCCTAAGCAGATTTTAATTTAGGATGTGCAATTTAGGATTTTTAAAAAGAGCGTAGTTACAAATTACAATTTCAGTGTCCCTGTGTTAATTTATTATTATATGTATTTCTTATTTTCATATTTTTCTTGTGGTAATTATACCGCAAAATGGTGACAATGCTTTTTGCAGTCTGAAAGAAATAGTCTTATCATGAGAAAAGTGGCCACTTACTTAAAAAAGTGGCTACTAATGAAACTGACAGTACCGGCCACTGGCCACTAATGAATTTTCCCAGTTTTGCCCTTTAAAGAGATGGATGGGTTTTCGAGGCTCAAGAACTGAATTGTGAGAAGTAAAATTACCTGTTTGATAATAAGAAACTTTATTTTTAAGATTTAAATACTATAATACGATTCTGAAAGGCATTCAAAAGACTCATTTAGAGATTCAATTTTAAAAATTGCATTTTTGAAACAATGAAAAGAATTATTTGGTTATGAGTTTTACTAGGGTTATTTTATTGGCAAATATTTTGTCAGTGATCGCCAACGTTTATCAAGGTTGGCAAGTTTTTGATGCATGACAGTTTAAACTGTCACATCAAAAACCTTGTGTCAAATACCTTATGTCAAAAACCTCAAATTTTACACATCTTGGCATACTTTAAACATTAAAAAGTCATATTTATTACAGAAAAGTAAAAAACTGTAGTCTTAAAAAAGTGCTTAGTTTATATCTCCCAAGGTTAAAAGTTTTTAGAACAGTGTAATGTGTTTCTTATGAATACCAATGACTTCTATTTAAGAACAAAAAATTGATATTAATTACCTTTACAAAGTACAAAAATTTAAATATAAAATTTTGTATATTCTAAGGCGAACTACTTAGTTATTGCATTATAAGTTGACAGAAATCTTACAAAGTCTTATTTTCAAAGAGGAAGTTCTAGTAAAAAGGTGCTGTAAGTAATTGAAATTACTGAGCTATTGAATAATAAATCATTTCTTTTTATTTTAGGTTATAATCAATAGTATGTTTTAATGTTGCATGATTAAAAATTTCTAAGGTATTGCATGACTAGTTGAACTGAATTTTTAATATGTATTACACAATGCAATTTTAAACTAAATATTTTTAATTAAGGAAATGATGGAGATAATATCTTTTTTGTAAATTACAGTCTTAAAGGTATGAAAATTTGCATTTATATGCAGTGAAATGCAATAATATTACATACATTAAAATTTCTCATACTGTATTTCTTAAAAAAAAAAAAAAAAAAAAAAAAAAAAAATTAAAAATTAAATAAAAAATTAAAATCCTCTTAATTTTTTAAAAATACTCTGTGCTAACTAATTTTTTAAGTTTATACCTCGATTTTATATTATTATAGTTTAATAATATATTCTAAATCTAAAATATCTAGAAAAATATTTTTATTAATTTTTTGAGCAAAAATTTTTAATATACTTAATTGTATTACTATAATTTTAATCTATGAATGTAAATTTTCATAGCTCTAAGACAATTTACATATAAAGATTTATAATGTTCACACTCCCCTTAAGACTATGCCTTGATATATTTCCTAACACAATTTTTCTTTTTCTGGAGGGGGGGGGATATATATAATATATAGTCAGTGTTAATACATAGTAATTGCAACTTAAAAATATGCATAAAATTATTTTAGATTATTGTTTCCATTTTTCTTTTGTGGTTTTTGACGGTTTAAACCACTTTTTGACAGCTGTCACATCAAAAACTAAACTAGTTTTTCACGTCAAAAAACCTAACCCTGACGGGTTTAGTTTGTTATACCATGATTCTCCTTCATGCCAAATATAGCATTAAAACCTGCTTCTAAGGGTGATAAATGTTTGGCGATAGCTATAGCTGATAGCTCCTATATAGGGAGCTGATGCATCCGCCATTCTTTCGCTCAAAGGTTACCATAACTACATTCTCCCGTACAGTGAGAATTCAGGGTTGGCAAGTTTTTGACAACTGTCATGTCAAAAACCTCGAATATTACACCTCTTGGCATATTTTAAACAATTAAAAAGTATAACAAATAAATGAAGACCTTACATACTTCTTGATTATAGCCTTAGCACTTTCGGGAAGGGGCCCCTCCCATCATCAGAGGCTGCACGGTGGCGGCTTGCTTTGCTGTGTTGACGTTACTGACTTGATCTTTAGTAGTTCTGATGGTTCTACACCAGTTACGGTTAATTTCCTGTGCTGGGTCGTTGCCATTACAGGTAAGTGGGTTAAACAAAATTTCGATAGTTTCGCGATTTGCGGCGTATATTGCGTTGTTAAAATCTGCCAGTTTGCGAGTTTCGTTAAAATTTATTTTTATGGATTCGGTGGCGTTTATTTTGGTAAGTGCGGTGGTAGTTTTTCCAAATTTAATGTCAGCTGAATGCTCTTTAATATGGTTTGTTATTTTTCGTTTGGTCATGCCTATGTAATAACCGGTTTCATTATTTGTTTTGGTATAAGGGATACTGTAAATTCCGGAGGTTTCTAAAGGATTTATTTTGTCTTTTTCATTTCTGATGGTTTGGTAAATATTTTTATTTGGTTTAATTGGAATTTTTATATTAATTTTGTTGGCTGCATTTTTAATTTTTTGGGAAACCCCGCGGTCGTACATAATGGCTGGAGTAATGGCTTGAGTTACTTTCAAAATTTAGGATTTTGAAAGTAACTTTCAAAATCCTAAACTAAGTTTCACTCCAGCCATTATGTACGACCGCGGGGGTTTCCCAAAAAATTAAAAGTGCAGCCAACAAAATTAATATAAAAATTCCAATTAAACCAAATAAAAATATTTACCAAACCATCAGAAATGAAAAAGACAAAATAAATCCTTTAGAAACCTCCGGAATTTACAGTATCCCTTATACCAAAACAAATAATGAAACCGGTTATTACATAGGCATGACCAAACGAAAAATAAAAAACCGTATTAAAGAGCATTCAGCTGACATTAAATTTGGAAAAACTACCACCGCACTTACCAAAATAAACGCCACCGAATCCATAAAAATAAATTTTAACAAAACTCGCAAACTGGCGGATTTTAACAACGCAATATACACCGCGAATCGCGAAACTATCGAAATTTTGTTTAACCCACTTACCTGTAATGGCAACGACCCAGCACAGGAAATTAACCGTAACTGGTGTAGAACCATCAGAACTACTAAAGATCAAGTCAGTAACGTCAACACAGCAAAGCAAGCCGCCACCGTGCAGCCTCTGATGATGGGAGGGGCCCCTTCCTGAAAGTGCTAAGGCTATAATCAAGAAGTATGTAAGGTCTTCATTTATTTGTTATATAATTTGCTTCTTGCTTGTTGAAATCTTCAATTAAAAAGTCATTTATTAAAGTAAAAAACTGTAGTCTTAAAAAGGTGCTTAGTTTAGATATCTCCCAAGGTCAAAATTTTTTAGGACAGTATTACCCATTTCTTATGAATGCCAATGACTTCTATTTAAATACACAAAATTGATATTCATTACCTTTACAAAATGCAAAAATATAAATATAAAAATGTGTATATTCTAAGGTGAATTACTTAGTTATTGCATTTTAAGTTGTCACAAGTTTTACAAAGTTTTATTTTCAAACAAGAAGTTTTAGTAAATGCATACTGATTCATAATTAAAGGGTGCTGAAAGTAATTTATCCCAATGAATGAAATTACTGTGCTATTGAATAATAAATCATGTCTTTATTTTGGGTTATAATCAATAGTATGTTTTAATGTTGCACGATTAAAAATTTCTAAGGTATTGCATGACTAGTTGAACTAAATTTTTAATATGAATTACACAATGCAAATTTAAACTAAATATTTTTAATTAAGGAAATGATGGACAGTTTATTTTTTTGTAAATACAGTCTTAAAGGTATGAGAATTTATATTTACATGCAGTGAAATGCAATAATATTAAATACATTAAAATTTCTCAAACTGTATTTCTAAAAAAAAAATTAAAAATTTCTTCACTTTAGTTAGCTCTGTGCTAACTAATTTTTTAATTTTATACCTCGATTTTACATTATTATAGTTTAATAATATATTCTAAAATATCTGGATATTATTTTATTAATTTTTTGATAGGCCTAATATTCTTTTTCATTGTTAGTGGAAGTGTTTTTCTATAATATTTTACCATGTCCAGGAAAGCTGCTTAGGAATTGAAATTAATTATTCATGGCCATATGGTTAATAACGTATTTTTTGAAGCTAAATATTCATTGCTTGTTTTGTTTTGTTTTTACATTTACACGTTTTCATTCAGGCTTCCTGAATACCAAAGTCAAGTTTTAATGCTTGATCTTTGCCTGAGTCACTTACAGTAAATTAAAAACAAGTAATTTTAGACGATCCAAATGTTGTATTTTGAAGTTAATATGTTTGTTAGTAGAAAAATTTGATCAAAATTGATGAGTTTTAAAAAATGTTGAGTGTGAAAGCTGTTTGAATGATTTTAAATGAACTTTTGTATTTAATAACATGCTTGAATTCTATATAAATATATGTATAAGAATGAAATGGGATGTTGAAAGGAGCGGTAGCCCCCCTCCCCTCCACACACCTATTATTAGTCAATTAAATCTGTTCAGAAGCCTAATTTGAATTGTTTTAACATAGGTTTACATAACATTACTCATTTTTTTACCCCTTAATTTCCAATCTGTATTTATAGTATTAAATTCCAGGGTAAAAGAAAGTCGTGTGAGTCGCACACCAGATTATTTAAGTGAGTTTTGACAATTTCTATATGCATATCAAGGCAGACAAAGCACATACTTAAGACAACATTGCACATTATGTTCTATTAACCTAACTATTAAAAGTGACACATAAACATAAGAATTGACATTAAAAAACTAGTACGTTGTGGCCACCACAAGACTTTCTTCTAAATTTTCCTACACAAACTCACAAAGGGCAAAACATTTATTAAAACTGTTATTTATTAAAATTATCTAGCATTATGAATGCAAATGATTTTTATCTAAAAAAAAAAAGAACTATCACTAAATATCCAAAGAAAGACCGTTTTACTGTCTATAAATAACATCTTTTAAAATGCATTTTTATAATGGTTGTTTCACACATCAAGTTTTGTACATTTGTATGCCACACAAGTTGAGATATAAGCTTTCCGTTATCGGGGAAATTTTCAGTATTGCAGCACCATCTATTGCTCTATAAGCATCCAACTTAAATCAGCATAATGGCCTTCAATATGGTCTTCAATGGACAATGTGTCTCATAATGGCCTTCACATATATCAAATTTTGTTTGATGATACGCAGTAGAACTTGAGATATAGCCTTTCCTTAAACTACAGAAATCGCTGGTATAGCAGCACCACCTGTTGATAAGTTGACATTAAAAGTTTATATGCGCTAATTTTGGTCAAGGTGCATCTACATGTAAATTTATATGTAATTCTGTGCAGTAGCTCCTTAGCAACAGCATTCCCTTAAATTGCGGAAATCGCTGTACAGCAGCATCACCTGTTGGACGATAAGCATTCAAATTGAACTGGTATTAGATCTCATAATGGCCTTCTTATATATTAAATTTTCTTTGATTGTACGCAATAGAACCTGAGATATAGCCTTCCCCTTAAATTGCAGAAATCACTGTATACCAGCGCCACCTGTTGAGCGGTTTACAACAAAAGTTGGCAGGCGCTAATTTAGGTCAAGCTGCATCGGCGTATGAAATTATCTGCATTTATGTGCAGTAGTTCCTGAGATATAACCTTCCTTTAAATTGCAGATATCGCTGTATAGCAGTGCCACCTGTTAGCTGATAAGCATTCAAATTGCACCAGCATAATATCTTATAATGGCCTTCTTACATATTAGTTTTGTTTGCTTATACGAAATAGATCTTGAGATATAGCCTCCCTTTAAATTGCGGAAATCGTTGTATAGCAGTGGCACCTTTTGAGCAGTTGACACCAAATATTGATTGGCACTAAATTAGGCCAAGTTGCATCTGCATATAAATTCATATGTAATTTTAAGCAGTAGTTCCGGAGATACAGTTGCCACAAAATTTTTGTTCTTTCTCTCTCTCTCTCTCACACACACACAGAGAGACGGACAGACATTTTCTAAAAATGGTCAAACCATATTCTAGGCTTTTCAAAACGTGTAAATCCATCGAAAACGGAAGTCGAAAATTTTTACGAATCCAGTACTTTCTTCTATTGAATAGAGAAGAACAAAATAAAATAAAATAACTTTATTATGGCTTATTATCCCAATGGCATTTACATTTTTACTTTATTGTGTATGTATATATAGAGAAAGTATTGGATTTGTGAAATTTTTCGAACTCCAGTTTTCAATGGATTTACGCGTTTTGGGATGTCCTGAACACGATTTGACTGTTTTTAGAAAATGTCTGTCTCTCTGTAGTCAGTTTGTGTGCGTGTGTGTATCACAAATTTTGTGGATGCTGTAACTCATGAACCAATAAACGAAATTTAACCAAACTTAGCATTTTGTTGAACCCTGACATAAACTGGTGTTGTTTAGATTTGTGGAACAATTGCTCAACATGCAGTGCTGTGATCGCATTTTTTCTAAATTTTTAATATGCCAGTATGGGACAAAATCTTGTATAAATGTACATAATGAGAGTTATTTTAAACGTGTGATTGTAAAATTAATATGAATTATTTATAATAGTAATAGTTAACATGAAAAAAAAAAATTGTGCATGTTGGAGCATCGCTTCACCCCCTGGAAGTGGAGTTAATACCCCCCACCACCACCCCGGGGGTCAGGAGTAAATTTTCAATATGGGTGTTTTGTTTTGAAAGACTTCGTCATTACCTTTAAATAAATGATTTAAGTATAGATCTATGATAATTTAAAACAAAGTTATAGATTATTTTATCTTTTAACAAAAAAAAATTAGAAAAAAATCTTATTTCTTTTGATAGTGGCGAAAGAATTTACCTTCTTTCGGCATGTAGTGATATAATTCTTTTAGATAAAAATCATCTGCATTTATAATGGAAAATAATTTAATAAATAATTTATGTTCAATGAATTTTGTGTAAAATTATATAAAAGAAATTCATGTGGTGGCTACATCATGATCATACTAATTATGTATACGAATGGAATTCAGTTGTATAAAAACGAAATGCAAATACCTTTTTTACTTTCTTCTATATGCAATAGAAGAAAGTATTGGATTCATAAAAATTTTCGATTTCCGGTTTTCGATGGATTTAGACGTTTTGGGAGGTCTAGAACATGAATTTACCATTTTTAGAAGATGTGTCTGTATGTGAGAGAGAGAGAGACAAAAATTTTGTGGCAACTTTATCTCCGTAACGGCTACTCAGAATTGTATATAAATTCGTGTGTAGATGACCCTTGGCCTAAATTAGGGCCTATCAACTTTTGGTGTCACGGCTCAACAGGTGGTGCTGCTATACAGCGATTTCCTCAATTTAAGGGGAGGCTATATAACAGGTTTTATTGCATATGTTCAAACAAAACTTCATATGTAAGAAGGTCATTATGATACATTATGCTGATTCAAGTTAAATGCTTATCGTCCAACAGATGGCTCTGCTATACTGCAATATAAGGAAGACTATATCTCAGGAATTACTCTACAGATTTGCATATAAATTTATATGTAGATGTGCATTTTGACATAAATTAGTATCCGTCAACTTTTGGTGTCAACCGCTCAGCAGGTGATTCACACGCAGCGATTTCTGCAATTTAAGGAAAGGCTATATATATCTCAGGTTTTATTGGGTATAATTAAACAAAACTTGATATGTGAGAAGACCATTTTGAGACATTATGCCGCTTCAATTTGGATGTATATCTACCTATAGGTTGCGCTGCTGTAGTGCAGTTTTTTAGATTGCTGTAAGATGGAAATCGCCTACATTCATCATGGTGGGTAATTTTAATAAATAATGCTTATCGGCCAACAGGTGGCGCTGCTAAGTAAGTGATTTCTGCAATTTAAGGGAAGGCTATATCTCAGGAACTACTGCACAGAATTGCATAAAAATTTATCTGTAGTTGAATCTTGACATAAATTAGTTTCTACTATCAACTTTTGATGTCAGCCGCTCAACAGCTGCCGCTGCCACACAGAGATTTCTGCAATTTCAGAAAAGACTATATCTAAGGTTCTATGGTGTATAATCAAACAAAACTTGATATGTGAGAAGGACATTACAAGACATTACGCTGATTCAAGTTTAATGCTTATAGACCAATAGATGGCGCTTCTATACTGAAAATTTCCTTGATAACGGGAAGGCTATATCTAAACTTCTATGGCATATAACTGTACAAAACCTGATATATGAGATAACCATTACAAATAAGCATTTTTAAAGATTTATTTATAGGCAATAAAATTGTCTCTATTTGGATATTTGGTTTTAGTTTTCTCCAAGATAAAAATCATTTGCATTCTTCATGTTAGGTAGTTTTAATGAATAATAGTTTATAAATTATTTGCCCTTAGTAAATATGTATAGGAAAATATAGAAGAAAGTCTTGTGGTGGCCACAACATACTAGTTTAATTATTGTGTGCTCTTAAAAAACTGAAATTTTCATGTGAACTGGGGAAGGGGACTGCCGGATATCCGGATCCGGCAAAGTAAAAAAATATCCGGAATGCCGGATATCCGTATCCGGTCCATCCCTATTATTAATATTTATTGTTTAAGGAGCTAGTTAAATTAGCATCTATATGTTTTATGGTCTGTTGTGTACTATCTGCAAAGGGGGAAAAAATGTGGGAGAGTTTTATTCATTGTTCAAATAAAACTATACAAAGAAAAACAAAAATCAATTAAAAATCTTATTAATTGACTGATTAATGGATTGATAAGCTACACTTAACCCAGTTAAAGCTGTTAGTCGATTTGCACCCCTGATAAACTTTAAATTTTGTAAAATTTTTGATTAAAATTAAAGTTTATTATTATTATTTTTTAAATATAACTATTAATTAAATGAAAAATTTATCTTTTAGGTAATATTCATTTCAAGTTGTTATTCCTAGTTTTGTATGGAAGTAATTACAAACACCCCTGAAGTTTATTTTTGAGAGAAGGTAAACATTTTAAAGATAAAAATTTATACATTTGAAAATATTTTTATTTATTTATTATTATTATCATTATTATTATTTTAATCACTTTGTTAAGATCAATTTTTAGAATTAGGTTTGAAATCAATTTTTATTTCCAAATTTATAAACTCATTGATTACAATCAAAGTTATATATTTATATTTTAAATATTTGTTATTTAATCATTTATTGTAAAACTAGCAGGCAACGCCCGCTTTGCTGGTCCCTATTTTTAAATGAATCACTATAATTACAGAATTCTCAAAATTCCATTAATTTTTATCGCGTGAAAAAAAAAGGGAAACAAAATCTGATTAGGAAAATTTCGTGTTCTCACTGGGTTCTCACTGCCTTCAGAAAAAATTCCCAAAATGCTCTAACTCTTATTTCTATTATTTTCCCCTTCGCCCCCCCCCCTCCTGTCTATCCTAATAATTTTACAAATTTGAAAATATCCGCAATCGATTTGTTAATAGTAAACCTATAGTTTGCCGTTTTTTCTTATCGTTATGCTAATTAAATATATTAAAAATTAATCACTCTTAAAATAAAGCTTAAAGAAAAAAAAACGTTAGTTGAAAAAAAATTAAACACTTATTAAAAATCCTAATTTCCTTTTAATATATTTTCTACTTACCAGGAAAATAAATATATCGTTCAATGAAATGCTATGTTAAGGAGTTTTCAAATTTAAATCATCCATCTTAATTTTCAAACGCGAAACGTAAACAATAGCTAACCTTTCGGAAGTTCCGACTGAGCCGAGTTTCAAAAATTTGCATAAAACATCTCTAAGAACGATAGTCGAAGTCTACGCACGCGCCGCGTCGGTGCATGCCGTGACGTACGTCCGGAAGATCACTTCGTTTCTCCCGCGAAACTATAAATAGCGAACGGCGATGGTAGTGGGTGTTCGCGGTTGCCTTTGCGGTTGCTTTTACCTTTGCTCTTGCCCCTGCCATTGTTCATTTTTCGCCGATGCCGGCTTCATAAGATGTCGCCGTAATATGTGGCGTTTATTTTTTATATTCAAATAAAATCTTTTCATTTTTAGTTAGTTATAACTCACGTTAATCCTTTTTGTGAGTTCGAAATTTAAATGAAATTTATAGGTGTTCATATCGCGACAATAACAAGTGGAAACAAGAACGTCACGTCTTCTACATAAGTGTCACCAGCTTCTTTCTAATGGCACGTAGTAGTTTTTTTCTGCAACCTATATGGGAAATAAAAAGATGTTAAATATTGTCTTCGTACTCACCATGTTTGTCATCCAGCATCTGCTTTGGTATGTTTGTTATATATAAAAAGTATTTGTCTACTTCAATTATCTTATTGTTATTCATATAAACTTATTGTTATATTTATATAAACTTTTTGTTGAATTTATTGTTTCAATTAAAACACAAATTAAATTAAAATTTGTTATGGTCATTTATTTAACAATTTCTACATATTTATCTTTCAGCATATTTACTTACTCTAGCTTCCATTTTATCAAATTCATTTAATTAACTTTAAATGTTGTTAAGCTGGTGTTTATGTCTAGAGTAGGCTCCTCTGCTAATTCACTTAGCCTTGGATCTACTTCACACCAGCTAACAAGAGAAATAAAAAGTGGTTATGGGCTTTTCCTTTTTCAGCATGTAAATATGCTGGCCCTTTCATAAATTAATGTTTTTCTGTTTTGTTTGAAAAATAAATTGAAAGTTAAATTTTTTGCATTTATAGTAAATTTTTGAAACAAGAAATTGTTTGAATTTAGATTAAAAGTTGTTTAATGTTAATAAATGAAAATCTTGAATGTTTTGTTTAATTTAAGTAATGATGACCATTTTTTTTTTGCATATTGTTGAGGGAATATTGTAAAATTTTTTTTCAGTAAAGTAGAAAAAAAAAACTTTTTGAAATTTCATATATATATATATTTGAATAAATTTTCAAGTAATAAATGAATTTACCGAATGTTTAATTCGGGGGGGAAAAGGTTTTTATAAGAAAAATTGTGATATTTTTAATATATTATATTTTTAAATTGTTTGAACCATAATTATACAATTTTTTTTTTACTCAAAAATGGCTGTCAACAATTTACATTCTATTCCCAAACTGAATGCGATTAATTTCGAGGAATGGAGGAGTGACATTAAATTTGTTCTTCTTGACCGGGGACTCTGGGACATAGTTGTTGGTACGGAAACAGCCCCAGTTTTGGCTGATGACAGAAGCAATGCTTCTGCTGTTAATAAATTTAAGTCTAGAGCTAATGCTGCTTTGGCTGTCTTGTACTTAAATATAGAAACTGAGTATAGGAAAATTGTAGAAAACGAGGATGACCCCGTAAAGGCATGGAATTTAATTAACAAAAGTTTTGTTCCAGATACTCGTGCACAGCACATGAGTTTATTTTCTGAGCTGTGTGATTGCAAAATATTGCCTGGTGAGGGTGTAAATGTCTTTGCGTCCCGGGTCATGAGGATATTTAAACAAATAGAAAATTCTAAGGGGGGACTGATGGAAATTTTTGCATCTTATCAATTGTTACGTTATCTCCCATCATATTTCGACGGTATCGTTCAAAACATACTGAGATGGGAAGATGATAAATTTACGTTCAATGAAATTATAACTTGCTTAGTAGCCGAGGAAACTAGGCTAAATTTAAGAAATAAAGATAATGAATTAAGTAAAGCTAAAATTTCTGCTCAGTTTTCTCATCTAAATGATACAGGTAAAAATAAGCTTCTAAAACAAAAATTAATTTGTACATTTTGTCATAAGAACGGCCATGCTAGACAAAATTGTTTTTCTCTCAATAGAAGTAGAAATGTTGACTTTAAACCCTCTTTTCAAAACCAAAACTTACCTTCTCAGAATTTCAATCCTAAGAAATCCTTCCAATCAAGAGGTAGACAGAGTCGAAAAAAATCTTCATATCAATCTAGATCAAATTCTAAGACCCGTAATAGCAGTAGGGATTCAAATTCATCTTACTACATTACTGAGGCCAGTTTAGCTCAGCAAACAAATGAATCAGATTGGATATTCGATTCAGCCGCGTCTCATCATTTTAGTAAAGACCGTGAACTTTTCACATCATTTAAACCTCAACAAAATGAAGAAATGGCTGTAGCCATGGAAGGCATCACTTTGCCAATCGAAGGAAAAGGAGACATTAAATTGCGTTTTGGCCAAAGAAATTTTACTTTAAAGGGAGTGATGTATTCATCAAAGCTTAGGAGAAACCTTATATCAGGGCCACAACTTGACAAAGAAGGTCTACAGTTTATTGGGGGAAGAGGCGAAGTCAAAATTACATCTAATGATAATATAATGTTCAGAGCAAAATTAAAAAGTGGTGTTTATCGTGTCCAAGCAAAAATCCCAAAATCTATAAAACAACATGTAACTTTCGAAGCCTCCACAACATCTTCAAAAGAACAGGAAGTTCTAAACCTGTGGCATAAGAGATGCGCTCATGTAAATCCTCAAACTTTGACGCATGCAAGTAATAAGAGGGGTGCAAAGGGATTACCATTCTTAAAGGGACATACAGAATTTTTTTGTGAAGATTGCAGGTTGAATAAATTTAAACGCACTTCGTTTAAATACAGAAACTTTGTTCGATCCAAGAGACCCTTAGAACTGTTATATACAGATGTTTGGGGACCATGTCAAGTAAGAGGCAAACATGGAGAACGATATTTTCTATCAATCATGGACGATTATTCCCGTAAAGTATTCATTTATCCTATAGTCCAAAAATCTGAAGTAGCTGAAACCTTAATTAATCACATCAAAAGGGCAGAAAGATTTATAGGTAAACCTTTAATAGCTATCCGCTCAGATAATGGAACAGAGTTTGTCAACAAAGAATTTTCAACATTTTGTCAGGAAAAAGGCATCAAACATGAACTAACAAACACGTTCACTCCAGAACAAAATGGTGCTATTGAACGTTATAACCAAACTGTTATTAATGGAGCCCGTACATCATTATATGAAAGTGGTTTAGACTTTTGTTTTTGGCCAGAAGCCGTTTCACATTTCAATTATGCCTGGAACAGACTATGCCATAAAGATTTTGAAAAATCACCATTTGAATTGTACGGTGGAAGAAAACCATCAATCAGACACCTTAAACCATTTGGATGTGTAGCTTATGTAGGACTGGCAAAACAAAGAAGACAGAAACTGGATCCAAAAGCTGTGAAAGGTTATCTAGTTGGATATGCACACCATACAAGAGGATACCGTATTTGGATCCCAGAGCAAAATAAAATAGTAGAATCTTTAAATGTGACCTTTAAAGAAGATCGTTTGTTCAAAACAGAAGCAAGTGGAGCAGTGCTGGGCACCATCAACCAGCATTACACAATTCAAGATGTATTTCCAAAGGATAGTGACGATGATTCTGATGAAGAGGCTGTTGACGAAACTCCTGAAATAGAGTCCAGCGTACCGTCTGAATTATCTGACACTGAGGAATCCTCAGATGATGAAAAACCTGCTCAATCATTAAAGAACATAAAATTTGAAAGAAAACAAGTTTTAAGAGTTGATAAATCCAGAACAGACGTATACTACTATCCCGAAAATACAAGAACAAGATTAAGATCCCATAGAGACGTTAGAAAATATTGCCAAGAAAACAAAATCAAGTATGACCCCACTAAATTTTCATTCACTCCAATAGAAGAATCTGACTCAGACACAAGTGCCAATTTTTGTCATAATTCCTCTTGACTAGAATTAATTATACCAAGAACTTTCTGCTGGTTTCTGCCTTTTCAAAATGTGGCGCCACCTCCTGTCTGGAGCTACTGTGCTGCTGTCATTACATGCGTTTTTATTGGTGGCTATTTCGATTGATTCGCGGAACATGGCATAGTTGTATTCTTCATAATTAGCTATTTTAGTGGTTTGTTCGAAATTTATATCTATGTTTTCCCTGAAAAAAGTTTTGGCTAACGCTGTATTCTGATTTCCTGTTTTAATATCTCTTATATGTTCTTTTATTCTTATTTTGATTTTTCTTTTAGTTACTCCGATATCTGAACCAGTCTGTTTATTTTGGTCAGTGTAAGGTATTTTATAGACTCCTGAGGTTTCAAGGGGGGAATGGGGTCTTTTTCGTTTCTGATAAGCTGAAATATATTTTTATTGGGTTTTATAGGGATATTGACTTTGCATTTATTGGCTGCGCGTTTGATTTTGTTTGAGGCACCGCGATCGTATGGTATGGAGGTCGTGAAATTTAAGGGGGGTTTCTGAAAACTAGGTATATTATCAATGTGTTTTATTTTATTCTTAATAATTTTGTTTACAATTCTTTCCGGATATCCAGCTTGCTTTGTGAACGTTTTAATTAGGTTTAATTCATTATTTAGGTCTTCTGGGTTATTGCAAATTAGAAAAGCGCGATTTATATATGATCTTATGGCGTTAATTTTATATCTGTAGGGTGTTTTGCATTTGTAATTTATAATTTTGTTGCTATTTGTTGGTTTCCTATAGACAGTCGTTTTAATTTCCTGATTGGTGCGTGTGATTTTGACATCTAAATAATTGATCTGCCTATTGTTTTCCTCTTCACATGTGAACTGTATGTTTCGATCAAATTTATTAATTTCGTTGAGGATTTCATTAACGTTTAAATTTTTGTCGATAACAGCAAAGACATCATCGACGTACCTATACCAGAAGAAAATTTTATTTTTTAATTTATTAAGGATTTCATTTTCCAATTTTCGTAATTTAAATTCAGCAGCAAAGCCGGAGAGGGGGGATCCCATAGGGACGCCTTTCATCTGTTGGTAAATTTTGTTATTAAATTTAAAGTAATTTTCCCTTAAAAAAAAAATGTGTAGTAGTGGTTAGAGTCCGGGCTATTTCAGGATCAGGATACTTTTCTTTAATTGTTTCATTAATAATTTGGCAGATTTCGTTGATATCTATGGATGGATATAAATTAATCACGTCAAAGCTGATGAAAAATTACCTATCATCGTTTTTAAAGTCCCTTAATTTTTTGATGAAATCTTCGGTAGACTCTAAAGAATTTTGCGAGGGGGGGGAGGATGTTGTGATAAATTTTAGCCATGTATTTTTCCAAACAAAAAGTGGGGGCTTCCCTTTTATTTACAATTGGTCTGAATTTAGGTGGGTTCTTGTGGTCTTTATACTTACCAAAGATACAGGGGGGTATTGGTGGCATGATTTTGGATTATGGGGGGATTATTGTCTGGCCATTTCCTTTCTTTAATAATACTTTTAGTTTTATTTAATAGTTTGTTGTTTGGGTCTTTATTTATAACGCTAACGCCAATTTCGTTTATGGTTTCTTCCATTTTTGTATTGTAATCTACGCGATTTAGGATGGCTATTTTATGTGTTTTGTCCATTAGGGTACATGTAAAATCTTGATTCTTTTTGAGTTTATTCAATTCCTTCAAGTCAGCTTTGTTAATATTTTTGTTTTTAATGGATTTCTCAATTTCGTTAACAGCAATGTTACGGATTTTGTCTCTCTTTTCTTCTGGGCTTTTATTAAGTGTGGATTCAATCTTGGCAATACTATGTTTTAGGTTAACCGGTTGAGATAATAAATTTCGGTCCTAGTTTAAGTAGTTCATTTTGGTGACTATTGATATTAAGATCGGACAAGTTAATAAAAGATATATCATTCTTATTGTTTTGTTGGTAATTACTCATTTTAATCCAGAATTTGAGTCTTTTGTTGTGTTTATTTATAATTGCGTTCTTTTCAATATCCTAATAGCGGTCTATTTTTTCTTTAGAGTAAGCCCAATTTTCTAAGTCTGTAACATTTTTAAGTTGTTCAGCCGCTTTGTTCCAAAGTCTTTTATTTTCAAATAATTCAGTTTTCCTTTTTCGTATTAATTTATTCAATATTTTTTGTTCGAAAAAATGTACATTGTCTTTAAAGTTATCTTTTAGAAATTTGTTACTTGTTCTTAAGAATGTTGGTGTTAGTTTGAAATGTTTACAATCACTAAGGAAATTAACTTTTTCTTCCAATCTAGCTAATTTTTTATTTATATTTTTCCATTCATTAAACAGGTGTGCGATCATTTTCAAAATATAAAAAACTCTGTAATATTATAATGTAATGACATTTGCAGACGCAGTTTGCTCTCAAATCACTAAGTATTCACAGGTATCAACTTTAAAAGTCTAGGCCTAGACTTTTAATTTGTAATAACCCAGAAGACCTGAATAATGAATTAAACCTAATTAAAACGTTCACAAAGCAAGCTGGATATCCGGAAAGAATTGTAAACAAAATTATTAAGAATAAAATAAAACACATTGATAATATACCTAGTTTTCAGAAACCCCCCTTAAATTTCACGACCTCCATACCATACGATCGCGGTGCCTCAAACAAAATCAAACGCGCAACCAATAAATGCAAAGTCAATATCCGTATAAAACCCAATAAAAATATATTTCAGCTTATCAGAAACGAAAAAGACCCCATTCCCCCCCTTGAAACCTCAGGAGTCTATAAAATACCTTACACTGACCCAAAATAAACAGACTGGTTCAGATATCGGAGTAACTAAAAGAAAAATCAAAACAAGAATAAAAGAACATATAAGAGATATTAAAACAGGAAATCAGAATACAGCGTTAGCCAAAACTTTTTTCAGGGAAAACATAGATATAAATTTCGAACAAACCACTAAAATAGCTAATTATGAAGAATACAACTATGCCATGTTCCGCGAATCAATCGAAATAACCACCAATAAAAACGCATGTAATGACAGCAGCGCAGTAGCTCCAGACAGGAGGTGGCGCCACATTTTGAAAAGGCAGAAACCAGCAGAATAGTCCAAATCACTCACAGAGAAGCCGTCTGACGAGAATCGGGATCCCGATGGAAAGATTTAACGGCAAACAACGAAGGTAGTAAAGGTTTTTTAATATATTTAGTTTAGTAATTTCACTTCGTTTCTTTAATTAATATAATTTAATAAGATCTAACTCTATTTTATTTTTTTTTGCCCCTCCCCTCCCCCCTTTCCGGCTATCCTAATAACTTTGCACTTTCGAAAATATCCCTATTCGACTTGCAGGCCTCTAAAACCTATCTGTACCAATTTTGAACGGCCTAACTGTATTTCTATTTGTTTTTGCCCCATAGCTCCCGCCCCTCCTAATAATTTTACAAAATTGAAAATATCCACAACCGATTTGTAGGTATCGAAAACCTCTATGTACCAATTTTGAACGATCTAACTCTTTTTTTTTTTTTTGCCCCTCCCCCCCCCTTCCTGCCCCTCCTAATAACTTTGTGTTCAAAAATATCCCCATTCGACTTCCAGACCTCTAAAACCTATCTGTACCAATTTTGAATGCCCTAACTGTATTTCTATTTGTTTTTACCCCATAGCTCCCCCCCCCCTTACTACACCAACTGGGGGATGAATTTCTAAAATTCCAAAAATTGGTTTTTAGATATTTGTTTTAGCTATATTTTAGAGCAAAAATTTCACGTATATCTATATTTTTGTTTGAGAGATATATAGGATTATGCGAAATCACGTTTTACGCATGTGAAATCATGTTTTGCCCCCCTTAGGGACCGAATTTCAAAAATTCCAGAAATTGGTTTTTAGACATTTATATTAGCATATTTTGAAGCAAAAATTTTATGGATATCTGTTTTTTTGTTTGAGATATGAAAGATTTTGTGAAATCACGTTTTGCCCCCCCCCTTGGGGGGCGAATTTTGTAAAATCGCTTACTTAGTGGATGCGTACGTCATAGAAAGAACATTGTCACAAAATTTCATGCTTCTAGGTCTTGGGGTTTGATCTGGGCGATGATGAATCACCCCCTCACTCAGTCAGGTAGAACAATTTTATATATATAGATAATTTTATATACCGTATATTTCCGAATATAAGTCGATCCGTATATAAGCCGTGAGTACGTTTTTTCCTTCAGAAATTTGCCCAAAATTGCAAACCCGTTTATAAGCCGAATTGAAAAAATACTCTTTTAAAGTTCGAGTTTATCGCAAAAACGGCGAAAATATTGCCAATCTATAAAACTTTCAGGTTAATCTAAATGTAAATAAAAAGCATTTTTGTTTCGTTACACGGAGCGTGGGCATATTTTGAACTCAAATCAACAAAAAAATCGCCATGCTTAAACAAATAAAATGTCTTATTACTTACCTTAGAGAGTATATTTTAAGTTAAGTTTGAGTAAAATATTGTTATATTTAGTTTAATAATATCACACAGTCTATTTACACAAATAATTTACTTTTAAAATATATTAAGTTTTTAAAAAACAACATAAATTCATATTTTTGTAATAAAAATCTTTAAACATTTCTAGTAATGTTTTTTGTTTTAATTTAGGTTTCTGTGCAATTGCAATGACATTAACTCATGTTCAGTGATAAAGTTGCTTTGTTTCAAACTTTTTATTTTATTATCTAATGCAGCAATTAAATTTTCAGTAGAAATTTTGTTGTTTTTCATAATTTCCGATAATGTTCAAAATCACTCTCGTTATATACATTTTTCTGAATCGCTCAAGTAAAAATTGATTGGTACAGCCATCTACCGGCAGAAAAGCAAAACAGAAATTATAAATAAAATATAGGAATTAGCTTATAAGCATTTCGATTTGGAAATGTTTCTTTTTACTAGAAATCTTATATGCTGAAACATAAAATAAAATAAAGAACTAGAAAATTTCACAAAAATCCTGTATTAAAATAAGCTTAAACAAAAAAAAAAAAAAAAAAAAAAAATTAGAATTGAAATCCTTCATGATAGAAGAGAAAATTGTTTGGTGCTGCTATCTATTATCAAAACAGAAAAACAAAAATGGCCGTAAATGTGACCTCTTGCAGCGCCGGCCCGAGCAAATTTGGCGCCCTAGGCGAAAAATTTTCGTGGCGCCCCATTAAAGCAATTTTTTTTTTTTTTTTTTTTTTTTTTAATGTAAGACACGCAGACAATTATGCACATACAAATACTGTAATAAATAATCAACTACTTATTTTTATTACATATTGCATATTGTTTTTTCGTCGCTACTTTTAGCAGTAGTAGAAACAATATCCTTCAAATGAATTGTTTTAGCTTCATCTTGATCTGTTGATAATGGTGATAGTCTTACAAATCGTTCTCACGTCACTATAGAACGCTGGTAAGTTTTTATTAATTTTAATTATATGAAGCTGGGTTCTCCACTGGCCACAGACACAGGAAGTGTCAGCAACAATTTCATTGCTGTTACTAAATTCAATACGCAATGTACTAGTTCGTTTTCACAAAAATTATTCAAAACTTCCTGTAGTGTACTTTCATCAACATTCTTAGAGTCTCCTTGAGTCAGATAATCTCTTAATCTTCTACACAATTTCAAAATCACTTTGAAATTTTTTTTTTTTTTTTTTTTTTTACGACTCATAATCATTAGAAAGGCATCAGAAAACATGATTTATCTTTTTGGTCTGTTTGAACTTCTCATCATTCGAACTTCTTGCTGTATCAAGAAAAGAAATATAAAAATTAATCTTAAATGATGTTTAGCATCACTTGTTGATTTCTCAGCTGACTGCATAATTAAACCTCTTCTTCATTTTTCGTAATCGGGCTGGCTCTGACTCCGATGGGAATGATACCGCAATATTAATTTCTTCTGAAAATGCCTCCTGTTTATGAAATCCGAAATCACTTTTACAGTTTCCAAGAAAAAAATTTTGTTTTTAGTAGTGCATTAGTAGTGGAGTTTGGGTCACATTTTCACCATTGGCGCGTCGTCTTTTGTTATGTACTGACGAAAACTTTCTTCACTTATTTTCTAATAGGAAATTAACATTTTTTATACATGATCTGGCTTGTGTTCGTCGAGAATGGACAACTAGAACGAGGCGGAGCTTTCAATGTTTGTGGGGAAAAGCTGTGCTATGATAGGCTACATTCCACTGTTTGTGGGTTAAAGAAGACTCCTACAGGTTAAATAAAAGAAAATCTTCAGGACTTTGAATGACGTCAGAGAGTCATGTCGTCTATTCGCTGCAGATTACCCATAGAATTTTTTCACATTGCAAGGATACATAAACTCAAAGTGAAACTGGAAGCATTTTTCATGTTCTGTTTATCAAAGCCTCAATCTTTATTCTTTCATATCAAACTATTGTTTATTTACTAATTATTTTGGAAGATGAAGCAAGATTTTTGCTTATTCAGATTCAGGTGGAAAAATCTTTTGTTTTTTCAAATTATTATCCTGATAGTGTTTCTTTAGGATTCGGACAAAAATAACTTTTCAAATGAGCCTAATTTGCTTTGCTAATGATATTTTTTCTCTAATTTTCTCTTACAAAATTGTATTCCAAGTCTCAAGTATCAACTGTACTGAAAATGAAATTTCACATTTTATTGCTAAGTTGAGCTACTAGAAAAAGAAACTATAACAGAATCACTTTGTAAAATTCCAAAAAGCCTCCACGCATAGCCCCTACAAAGTCACCTAGTCTAAAGAGCTAAAACTTCTTTCTAGTTAGAGCTAGCTTCCTTCAAATCGTATTATTATTATTTTTTTCTTTTTATGTCAGTTCAAAATTATAAAATTAAAATATTTATAACTTTTCGTATATAAAGTAAATATAAAACAAAAAGTAATAAGATAAATAATAATGTAATACTTATGCACATTCTTACTTTCATAATCTTTTTCAAGCAATCATCTGCGTCAGACGTGTATACAAAGGTAATCTGAAGTAATCCTTTTTTCTTTCAATTGCTATACCCTGGTAAAATTGCTTTTCTACGAGCTGAGCAACTAAGAAAATTCGAATCAAAAAATATCTTTTGCGTGCAAAACACAAAGTTAAAAAAAAAAAAAAAAATTAACTCCCGAGAAGTCGATTATATTCAGTAAATTGTTCTGAGCAATCGTCTCATAGAGATTGCGCTTCAATCATTTGATTATCATTCCTGATCCTGAATAAATGAAATCCCCGCTCTATAGTGTAATGTAATTAATGCTCTTTACTTTACTTTTGTGATACAAGTGACTGCTTGCCCCAGGATTCGAAACAATCGAAACAGTCCAATAGGACTATTTCGAAAATACTCTTAAAAATGCTAGTTTTGTTTGTTTGTTTCGAGAATATTCATTGAATTGACAGTTTTGCTGGACTGTTTCGAGAATATGAGTTAAATAAAGCTCATTAATCAATTTGAACCTACGTGTGCATTTACAATATTCTTTTCTTGAACAAGAAAGTCGCTGTTTCATAACATTTGATTTGGCACCTGATGTAAGGCAGATACACTTAATGATTTTGACTAGAAGTATTGCAAAAGACATGAAAGAACTTGAAGCTTAGATTGTCTAGTTAAAAGAATTGAAAGCTGGACAAAATCATATGATAGCAGCACAACATGAGATGAAAATCGGACATGAAGAGATGAAGGATGGATAAAAGAAGATGAAAGCTAGACAACATGAATTGAGAGAAAAGCTGAAACCCTGACAAGAGGAGTTAAGGATAAAATAAAAGCCATGTAAGAAGAGATTAGTTGAAAAGTTAAAGTAATTCAAGAAAAAATGCAAGAGCGAGAGATATTTTTGAGGAAAAAATAAAATTTACGAAAATTAAAGTTGAAAAGACAATTCAAGCAAAGTTTCTAGGAATTAAAGGTTCCAACTGCCCATATGTAGCACTAGTGCGACATAAAACTTACTTTCCTACCCTCCAGAAATAAAAGAAGGGGAAAGTATTTAAAAATAAGAAAAGATGTACAAAGGAAAGACCGAAACATAAAAGATGTGCAAGGGATGATTCATGAGATGAAACATGATGTACAATTCAGTGTTAGAAATAAGAATTTTGAAACTAGGCGTCAAAATGACGCCTGGATTAAATTTTTTGGGTGTCAAAATGAAAAATCTAGGTGCCGTCTATAATTAAATATGTATATTAAAAAAAATAATAAAGCATCAACTTGTAAATAATATATGCAAGATTATATAAAAAATTTTATGTAAAGATTGTAATTACATTGACAATTAAAACATACATATTTAAAATCACAAATTCATTCTTCGCCCAGAAGATACATCATTCCACCACAACTTAATAGCATTTTCTGGGCAGAAATCTTCAATTTAGGGCCGTTTAATTTAGTCATTAACAAATCATCAACTACTTTCATAGAGATACAATTTTTTAAATCAGTTTTTATTAGGTTTAATTGACTGAAATAGACTTGTTTGCAGTCTGATGGGATTGGGAAAATATATGATGAGGAAAAAATCCAGGCGTCAAATATGGCACCTATGATTGGAATTCTAGGCGTCAAAATGAAAAAACTGGTCGCAAAATACGACTAACGACTGCTTATTTCTAACCCTGGTACAATTTAGACCCTTGAATGGAAAGTCAAAACTTTTAGTTCCAATAAAGTACAGCCCCATTAAATAATGACTCGGTGACTTTTAGATATAGTGTAAAACTGTTAACAATTAGATGGACAGATTTAATGACGGACTGTTTTCAAAACTCAATTCGACGTTGTAAGTTTTTGAAATAAATAAATCGTTATTATGGTAAAATCAAGCCAGTTGTTTGTGACTCTTTCTCTAGCGCTTCTCATCAGATAAATTAGATTGACTTTGATGCCCTGAAAAGTCAATTCGAGGATTATCCATTTACTTCATTTTTACACGTCCAATTGAAAACACGCCAAGAAAAACTCAGTAAATGTTTCCAAGTCATAGCAGCAGACTTGAACCTTTTAGTCCTTTCTAGACAAAGATTGTAAGTGTTTAAAATTTTCCCACAACATGAGTGCTGTGTTTCCAAGACTACATTTTATGTATTCTAAAGTGCCGTTAGATCTTGTTGTCTGGATTGTGCCGCCCTCTAGATTTGAGCGCCCTAGGCCATCGCCTAGTTTGCCTATATGGTCGAGCCGGCCCTGACCTCTTGCGAAAAGTGCTTCATCATGGGAAAAAAAAAAAAAGAAATAAACACGCGACTACATCGAGCTGCTTTAGAAATAAATTTAAAATTGCTAATTTAAGAGTTTATGTGTGATAATTATTTAAAAATAAGGTTTAATATAACTATTTTACTTTATATATAGTTTTTAAGCTTAAAATATATGTATTCAATCATTGTTTCTAACATACGTTTTTTGCTAGAAATGTGGATCCGTGTATTAGCCGACCTCCCTAATTCAGCTTCCGAAAAATTTCCAAAAATTCTCGGCTTATACACGGAAATATACGGTATATAGATAATTTTATTTATATTTCATCTTGTTCACAGTAGTGTGTGGGAATAATTACAAGTACATCAAAACATTGTTTTTGAGAGATAATAAGCATTTAAAAGTAAAATTAATATAATTGTAAGTTTTCTTTTAAAACAGTTGAAAATATTCTTTTAAAATATTGATTAAAATCTAAGTTTTATATAATGTAAGTATCATATAAGATTCAGTTTCATGTGCCTCATTTGTTTGAAGCATTTCATGCTCATCTCCATGGCAGAAAATGTGAGATGCATCGCGTACATCACAGATTTTTTTTTTTTTTTTATACAGTCTGCAGATTATTTTCAAAACAGTAGATATTGTGCAGAGATTCCAAGTCTCCCAATTCTGGTAGGAAAGATTGGAAATAGCAATCTTTCTCCATCCTCAGCCTCAACATAAAGGTTAATGTTCATTTTAAACTTTTTTTTTTTTTTAAATAGATTTTAGAATGTATAAAGAGGTAGAGTTGTTCAATATCTTTCACTCATGTAATTTTTTTGTGATTTCCAATTTCCACCCCCTCCCAACTATGCCTCCTGTAATCCTTAGAATTAATTTTTCTCCATCCACAACATAAATGCCATTTTTAAATCCTTAAATGAGTAATTCATTAAAAAAAAAAAAAAAAAAAAAAAAAACTGTACTCCTACTTCTGGACTGAGATTAACAGTATGCAGCCAGATACTTGCAATGGGATTAGTTTGATGCAGTTTTCAATGACTGCATTGTAGATCTTATCTTCAAAACAAATGCTGATATAAATTTTTCATTAAAATAGTTTTATGTATTTTTGAAATACCACCCTAAAAAGAACATTTACACTAATGGTCCTTAAACATCTGTGAAAATACACAATCCCACCAATGCATATGATGTAATTTTTTTTAAACCAATGAGCAATGCTGTTACTGGCAGGAGTTAGAAAACTGTACTTGCATGTGTTTTATTTTATCACTAATTGAATATTATTCAGACGATGTTCAGATTCGTTAAAAAAGTATATATATTTTTTTCCTTTTAAAATTAATTATGTATATATAAATTAAATTTTACACTCATTTTTTTTCATTTTAGTATGTGAATTAACATCATATTTTCTCATATACATCCAAAATATCGGATTTTCGTTACTGCAGAATCTTTTGTTTAGATTTGCAAAGTGAGTGTGGATTATAGACAATTGCGAATTATGGGTATGCAAATTATAGATCCTCAACTGTATTACAATTGGCCAGTCCATATAATATAACGTGAACTCATAATTGAAACTTAAAATGTGAGTTCATAATATACATATATTTTATTTTTGAACTTATTAAGAACAAAGTAAAATTTAGCATGAATTCACGAAAGATCAAATTTTTTTTCTCTTCCACTTTTTTTTTTACTCCTACTAATGACAAATTCACTCCTTCAAAAAAGATCAAGGAGTGTTTTTAACACCTAGGAAAAAATTATAGCAATATCTCTGCTTATATGTATATACTAGTGTATTCCATATCTAGTTATAATTTTTTAAAGCTGCACTAATTTCAATGTTTGGAGTCTCTTACTTCAAATATCTCACTAATCATTATGAACAAAATTATGGACATATTTCTTCTTGTGTGATATCAAGAATAATGAATAATGTCAACATTTACCTTAATTAAAATTTTAAAACTACAATGTTTTGATCATATCTGATTAACTAACATTAGATAAATGCAAACTTGTGATCAAAAATATGTTTACTGAATCTTACATTTTTTTTTTTTTTTCAGTTTTTTATTGTGAAATTGTGCTGTAGATTACTTTCTAATACCCTAATAGCTATCGTAGATCAGGGCCCGAAATTTCAACCCATCTTAAGCATTAAGCATACCATCATTGCTACCAAAACTACAGTTGGCGCTTAATAATTTTACATTGTTGTCTTTAAAGTTGTGTAAATATTTATATTTCTGTACTACATCAAGTCCAGTTTTATATATATATATATATATATGTATAATACATTTGTTACTTTATGTTATAAGCATTGTAAAATGACATTTTTTTATATTTTACTTATAAAAATATATACCCAAAAATACTATCCTTTTAAGAAATATGCACTTACAGCTTTAGAACAAATATATTTCAGATACATTGTATCCATCTTCAGTTCATCATTGTGATGCCTCCTTCTGTTCTGGTTTGTTTCTTTCTTCTTGATCCTCCATTCTCTTTGTTTCGTACATTTTTTTCTTAATTAGGTGTTGCCATGCAGATGGTATTATGCTATGCTCACGATCGTTAATGGACAGACTGTTAGTTATTATTTCAATGGTTTCTCTTTTGAGAGCATAATGGTGGTTGTTATAGGGGGCTATTTTTCGGGTATTTATAGTATTAAGATTAATTGGGTTAGTTTTATGGGTGGTAGACAGAGCAGTTGAAGATCTGTTAAATTTTATATCTGAGAAGTGTTCTTTTTCGCGATCATTAATACAACGTTTTGTCATGCCAATGTAGCAACCTCTTTTATTATTTTCATGTTTAAAATTGATTTTATAAATGCCTGAAGTGATTTTTGGGTCAATTTGATCTTTTTTGTTACGGAGTCGTTGAAATATGTTTTTGTTTGGTTTAATAGGTATGTTTATATTAAGTTTTTAGCATCATTTTTTATCTTTAGAGCAGCACTGTTACCAAAAGGTATAGATGTAGTAAAATATGGTTTAGATTTTTGTGCATTGCTAATGGAATTTAATGCTTTTAAATGTTTTTTATAAATTTTATCGACAAGATTTTTACTATAGTTAGCTTTTTTTCGCGATTTCTTTGATGAATTTTATTTCCATCTTTTAATAAGGTTTTGTTAGAACAAATGAGGATGGCACGGTCTATATAAGAACGGAGAGCGGCATATTTATATGAAAGGGGGCATATTTATATTCTCTCAAAAGAGAAGCCATTGAAATAATAACTAACAGTCTGTCCATTAACAATCGTGAGCATAGCATAATACCATCTGCGTGGCAACACCTAATTAAGAAATAAACATACAAAATGAAGAAAATGGAGGATCAAGAAGAAAGAAACAAACCAGAACACAGGGTTGGCAGGTTTTTGACACGTGACAGTTTTTGACGGTTTAAACCATGGTTAAAACCGTCATGTCAAAAACCACCTTGTCAAAAATGTCAAAAACCTATATTTATAATTTAATTGTCGTATGAAAAATAAGCTTAATAAAATATAGTTCATAAGGATTTTTTGAAAAGTAAATAGAATGATGTTCTTTGAAAAACACATTGTTACAACATTTTGATTAATATAAAAAACAAAACTTTAGGCTTTTAAAAATTTACTATGAATTATTTCTATGTTCATTCAAAATATGCTGTGATACTTTTATATATTCTTATGAAATTTATTTATAACTATGCTTGATATAGCACATGTTAAACTTAGTTATGCGATACTTTAAAAATATAGTTGTTTTCAATAAGATATTATTTATCAGTATGTTTTAAAAGGTAAACATAATACCTATTAATGTTTTTGGAGAAACATTATTATAACATTTTGATTAATATAAAAACAAAACTTTAGGCTTCTAAAAATTTATGATTCATATATCATTGATAGATCATTTTGATTGACAAATCATTTTATTTGCAATACAACATTGTATAGTTCAATTTTTTTTAGTATTGTGCTTTTAGTATTATGTATTTAACCAGTAAAATAAAAATGCATAGCCTAATATTTTGTATTTAAATATTTTATAGAAAAATATAACTTTTTTTTTTCTTAATGACTGCTGATATTGCAAGTTTTTAAGAAAAAGTAATAATTCTGAATGTTAAAAAAGCTTGAATTGTGTCTGAAATTCATATAATTACCGTGAAACACGAGAAATATGAATGCTTTCGGGACAAGTATAAATTGTAATAAATGTAATATTTACCCGTACAGATTTTTAAAAAAATTATTAGTCTAAGCTGTAGGGCCCACCAGCAGCCAAGTGGTACTACGCTCAAAGCTGGTAAACATGAGGTGTAGGGTTTGATCCCAGGGCGTACTCTTTGGCCTAGCCATTCAGAGTTTTTCATGTTTTTCTCCGAAACTTGTATAAATACGGACTAGGACCCTGTAGACAGACCCACACGGAGGGCAATACCCCTTAGGCCTAAGATACTAGAGTAGTCAATCAGCCTTACTCCCAAAACACCGAACATCAATAGTTCAAGCTATAAACAGGTACAAATATTTATACAATCAATAATAATAATAAACAGATAAAAATTCATTAATAAATGATAAGTATAATAAATGTAGATTATAAATATAATTATTTTCAAATTCATATTAATTTACTGCCCACATATATAACGTTTTACTTAAAGAAAAAAAAAAAAAATCCAGTATTCCTGTGTTTTCATGTCTTATGTGAAAATTCATAAGTAACTTCGGAATTTTAGAATTTCATAAATATTAATATAAATAAACATAAACATACAAAATATAACTGTATGCATACTTTGTATATATTTAGATTATAAACCAGTATATTTACCTAATTTTTTATAAATTATCTACAAATTGTTTTCAGATTTCTTAATTTATAAACAGCATAATATTTAGATATTCACTTGTATATGGCAAATATTACTAAATCCTATTTCTAACCAGATTTTAGCTCATTAATAGATGTTGAATTTTGACAATACAGGTTTTTGACAGTATAGAGGTTTATGACAGGTTTTTGACAGTTTAAACCTTTGTCATGTCAAAAACCACTTTTTGACGTCAAAAACCCAACCCTGCCAGAACAGAAGGAGGCATCACAATGATGCACTGAAGATGGATACGATGTATCTGAAATATATTTGTTCTAAAGCTGTAAGTGCATATTTCTTAAAAGGATAGTATATTTAGGTATATATTTTTATAAGTGAAATGTAATTTAATCCTTTTTTAAAATAAATTATTATGGACAATTTTTTATTTTAGACATTTTTATTTTCTGTTAAGAAAATATTCAAAATTTCCCCAGTCAGTTGAAATCTCCCTCGAACCTTGTTCGGACATATTCTTAAAATTAATAAACTCTACATCTAATGTTAAATTGTGTGATTTCATTGTGTGAGTTTTCAACACATTTTTAATGACTGTTATTTGCAGAGGAAATCATTTTCATGAGAATATTTTTCAGTATAGCACAAATCTAAAAAATAATACAAAACAGAAAGGAGATGGGGCAGTAGAAAAGTGAAACAGTATTTGGAGGTGCATCCAAAAGTAGAAGCAATGTCTTCACTGGTGAAAAATGTGAATGCAAAATATGTTAAATACAGATTTGCCAACTTTTATAATTTATTCCAGAGTATTTTTAGCCTCACCTTCTTTTCACACCAGAATTTTTTAGAATATTTTTTTTCAATGTGTGACAACAATTAAATAAGAAAATCATTCTATAAAATTACTGGTGTGAAAAAAGGGCGAGGCTAATAATGCTCTGGAATAAATTATAAAAGTTGGTAACTCTGTAAGTGTATCACAAAAGGATTTTTTGTTTAATTCTGAGAAAGAATGTGCTTAGTTCTATGTAATAAAATGGATGATTTTGTTATTGCCCAAGCAGCACCGAAACGTTCTCTGAACGTTCAAAAATTGTTCTGCAAACACGTTCTAAGAACGTTCACTTTGAACGTGTTATAGACGTCTATCTGTCCATCTTGAAGACGTACAATAGTACGGTTCAGAGAACGTTCAATGAACGTGTAACTATCACCATCGGTGTTATAGAAGCGTTCTGAGAACGTTCTATGTATACGGTCTCAGAACGTTCTAAACGTTTTTAGAACGTTTTCAAAACGTTATACACATTTTCAGAACGTTCCAGAAAACGTACTGTAAACGTTCTAAAATAGTGTAGTTAAAAAAAAAAAAAAAAAAAAAAAATGTGACGTCATTATAAAAAAAACCCCTCAGTACGAGCGTTTAGAAGTAAAAATTACATAGCTGATGACGAATAATGATACAACACATGAACAGGGATATGAATTACTTTTTTTTTTCAATTCAAATAATGTTTGAGAAATTTTAACATACTTACTATTCTTTTAATTTCAACGTATACGCATCAAAAATTCTATATTCTATGACAGCTTTCCCCAAAAAGTGTCATAACGTCTCTTTATACCTTTATACCTTTTGCATTTTTTAAAAATTTCTTTTTTTTCCCTAATCTGTAGATAATGAAGTTATAGTATTAATTACAAAACTTTGAATAAACACCATAAAATGCGAGAACTCGCACCAACTGTTTCGGGTCAAAAGAAGACACAACCCTTCATCAGGCGAACATTGTAGGCACGAGAGCTGCAAACAAGCACGTTGAGTGTGTGGAATGCGTTGCCGCTTTGTTTGTAGCAGCCGTGCTTTGTTTGTAGCAGTTGCGAGTTCTTGCATTTTATGGTGTTTATTCAAAGTTTCTTAATTAATACTATAACGCCATTATCTTCAGATTAGGGGAAAAAAGAAATTTTTTAAAAATGCAAAAATTTAAGGAATTTTTTAAAGGGATATAGGCACGTTATGACACTTTTTGGGAATTACAGTCATAAAATATGGAATTTTTCATGCATATACGTTGAAATTAAAGGAATAGTAAGTATGTTAAAATTTCTCAAACAATATTTGAATTTAAAAAAAAGTAATTTATATCCCTGTTGCTGTGTTGTATCATTATTCTTCATCTGCTATATACAACTAAACTCTTGATTTATTTTGCTTGTTTTAATCCTTGTGATTCCGAATGCGTCATCCTATGATTAATGTTTGTTTTTCATGGTTGTTTTCTGTTTGATTCTCTGATTTCTTGAAGTAAATAATTTATTCCAATTTATTCTTCATTTCTAACTTCAATTAATTTCTTGTACGATAGGGTGCCCGCTAGCAATATGCTATTATAGCTGCTAACGAACGAAATCGTACATTGGTGCTCAACGACGAAAAGGGTCACCCTTGACGAGTTTTTTTTTTTTTTTTTTTCTACCATTCTAAGCTTTTCCTACAAAAAATGTTTAAAATGCTGTCTTAATTTTTTATTTCCTCGTTGCTTGTTTGTATCTTTTGATTTGAGTTTCATGTGGTTTTTACGCACCGGCAAAATTATTAAAATTGCAACTAACAATATAGGAATAAATTTAAGATTAGACTGAAGTTAAATAAAATAAAAATCAATAAATAAAATATAAATGTTTCAATAAATCACAATCAGTCTCCCCAGGTTATTTAAATTTGTTGTAATTTTCTTCTCATTGACCTATGTGGTTTCAGGGATCTTATATCTGTTGCTTGGCTTTAACTAAGATTAAAAATTCATTTATACATACATACATATATATATATATATATATATACATATATATATATATATATATATATATATATATATATGTTTTTTTTTTTTTTTAAATACAGGGTGCAAAGCATTGTGACGAGAATACGTTTATCTCCGCAACTATTGGTCGCAAATATATAGTTTCAGTTACAAAATGTTTTAAAGAATATGAGCATTTGTGGTATAACATGTTTAAATTTAAAATATCTATTTTTTCAAAATTGCAAAAACTAAATTTTTACATAGTCCCAGATCCCTATAATCATATTTAGAAAACTGACACTCATCCTAACAAACAGTTTCATTTCTATTCTCCCAAAATGGAACATGATGTTTAAAGTTTGGATTTTCTAACATATTTCGGCCTTCAATAAGGGATCGGTTTAAAAATCCTAATTGGACTTTGTTTGCATTTTCCCTGGGTTTATTAAAGAATTTTTCATTGACTTTTTAATAAAGCCCGAGAAAATGCGAAATAATCCTAAATTTTGAAACTAACTATCTCAGACAATTTTGGGTGCACAAAAGTGAAACTTTTTGTGTTATATTTTTTAGGTTAGAACTCAACTTACACTATTAGTGTCATGAAAATTGTATAAAAATTATCAGTTTTTATGATTTTTAGTAAATTGATTTTTTAAATTTAAACATGCCATATAATGAATTCTTACATTTTTTTTTTTAAATACATTTTCTTATTGGAGGACGTTTGAGACCAATTGTTGCGCAAATAAAGGCCTGCTCTCGACTTTGCACCCTGTATATTCTAAACATTTCTGGGTACTACTTTGTAAGTCCATGGATAGTTTATAAATATATTTGAATGCTGAAGTTTATAGAAAGTTTTAATATTTCAACATAAAAAATAATTTCAAAAATGAATGTACCAATACACCGCTAAAATAATATATAATTGAGTTTAGAATATATTGTTAATTTATAATAATAAGAAATTGAAACAAAAAATTAAAAATTAGTTAGAAGGAGGAAATTTTTAAAATGTCCAAATACTTAAATACATATATATATATATTTAATCATAATATTTTTCTAAAATATTTAACATACTTCATATTTTTAAATTTCAGTGCATGTGTGCATACATATTTTCAGTTTACAGCAGCAGTTTACAAAAATGATGTTTGCAGGTATTTAAATTTATTCCACATGGCAATGTAATTGGTATTTTTTAAATGTTTAAATTTCTTTAAATTGAGTCAACGCAATTTTTACCTCATTTGATGCAATTATGCTATCATGGCATATTAAATAATTGATAAATGTAAATATTATTAGTATTAATAAATAATATAGTAAATCGTCCTTTTTTTTAAGCAGAATATCTTTTTTTATAAAGATGTGGAATAAAATTGAATTGAATCTTTGTTTTATTATGCAGTTAAACAATTTCATATATTTTATTTAATAAATAACAGTAAAGAGATATTTAAAATTGTAAGTCGGTGAAACTTAGGATATTATTTTAAAAATATGCAATTTGCATAACCTAGATTGTATATATATTATCATATAAACATTAAATAAATACTTCAGAATTTAAAAAGAAAAGAAAAAAAAAAAAAGAATTACATACCTTCCTCATTTTCTTCATAAGAATTTCTCCAAGAAAACACCCTTCCAACTAGCATTTTAAAATACACAATGACCAGTCTGGAAGGGCATTCACTTAAAATTAGCTCTCATCTTTTAAATTCTTTATGTTACTTCATTCAGAAGCATAATAACCAAAAATAGTCATTTTAACAATTTCCATCTCAGAAGACTGAATTAATAAAATGAATCCATAATTTCTAAGCGGTTTTCTGTAACAGGAGCAGTTTTTTCTGCGATACAATGCTACTTACAAGTATATCAAATGTTAGGCTTAAGAACTTACGCAGATATGAAAATGATTGTTTAATTGATATTAAAATAAGACTTTAATAAATAGAAAATAGAGACTATTACAGGTTAAAAATATTACATTTTTACCTTTTCTAAAGCTTATCCAAGTCATTATAACGCGAAAACTGAACAAAACAGATTACATTACACGTTTTAAAATTACCGCTTCACATAACGGCACGACATTCCCAAGACTTTTGAATTTGCACTGTCAGCGAGAATTAAATAAATGCAATCCACAGATGTCAGTTTCATCTGCTCTTCCCTTGTTACATCCGGAATAATCATGTTTCAAAGTTCAACGTTTGAAACATAAATTTATTAAGCATTTATAGCTGTAGAGGTCAATATTTTAAGGAAAAATGGAGCTGAGTTAAACAATTATTTAATTTTTTATAAAGTATTTGAAAAACTTATGAGATCACTTTATTTTTCCATTTTAAAATCTCGAATTAAACGGAAAAGCATATTTTGTTTTAGTGTATATTTTAGTATTGAATAAAATATTCAGTGAAAATAAATAAAATAAAATAAGAACAATCAAACAGAGTAACGATTTAACAACATTATCAATATTGATAATTTATCAGTAACATTTAAACTTAAATAGAATCATAAATAAAATATAATAAAAGTTTAAAATTATGCTTAAAGAAAAGAAGAAAAAAACTCATTCTGTAACTTCCCGATGAGTATTAGAGACCGCGAGGTTCTACTCTCGAACCTTACAGACGGGAAGTGTTGGCTTCGATTCCTGGTCACGCTCGTCGACTTAGGTTTTCGGAGTTTTCCCGTGATTTTCTTTGAAACTCGCGTAAAGCACTATATTACTTATTCAATAACATTCGTGATTAGCTTTTTGTATCTAAACTTTGGGTCTGAGGAATGCATAGATTTTCATGACAGAAGACAATCATTTTTATGCTGTATAGAAGATCTTAGAAAATGTATTTTTCTAGGGGTTTATTATTATTATTATTATTACAAATGAAAAAAAAAAAAAAAAAAAAAAACGGTAAATTTGTTTTAAATCATCAGAAAACGATGTTTCAGTTATTCGTTTTAAAGGTGATATCGAATTCTTTTGAAAGATAATTATAGTGAAAATTTTTATCCACCCTTCCCCCATCCCCCAGGGATCATGCATACTTATTCCTATGAATGATAATAATAATAAAAAAACTGTTTGACTATTACTCGTTATACAGCCAAATTGAATCAATATTATATATCAAATGTATGTCACGCAGAAGGTTTGGTGAGTATATATATTACAGAAGCTGATAGATAGCCTTTCTGTGAATGGAAAATATTGGAACGTGGCAGTGCCACCTGTCGTCCGATATGCACCCAAAGGCAATCTGTAGAGTTTTACGTAATATTAATTTCACTTACCAAATTTACAATATTTATAAATCACAGAAGTTGAGATTTTTCGTTTCTGTTATGAGATTAAATTGCAACATACCACGCCACCTGTTGGCCGATGTGCATCCAAAATGGACCAGTAAAGCTTTACATAAAATCGATTTCACTTATAACTTCAGTGTATCACAAAATTTATTGTTAAATCACAAGAGTTAAAATATTGCCTTTCCGTTAAAATGATTAAATTGCAGATTAGCAACGCCACCTGTTGGACAATGTATACATCCAAATTGTATTAGCAGAGGTTATGATGATATATGCCAATATATCATGTTTAATACATTTGTACACTATAGAAGCTGAGATATAGCCGTCCCATAAATGGAGGGTTTCATTGCATAGCACCGTAATCTATCGGGCGATATATCCCAAATGAAATTCAAATAAACTCCAATTTAGGGCAAGATCTAATATTGTAACAAGTTTGGTCGAATTCCATACATTGATTCCTGAAATACAAAATCCACAAAATTTTTCCATGAGTTTAAAATTTTGTAATTTTTTTTCACCTCACAGCTACTGATTATTGGGAAGCATTCTTTACTGACGTGCTAACAAAGCGTTAAACTGAAAATGTAAAAAATGCTCTATTCTCTATCATGCTAAAAATTATAAATTTCGAATAACTTACGAAGTTTTTAAATTAGAATGTTGCAAATCTCTCAATAAGATTCTTATCAACATCATAAGTGATATTTTAAAACTGGTCCGATCTCTCTGCAATCATTTGTTCTTGAGATATAGTGTACATGAACTAACGGGCTATCACACTAATAGGTGCCGATACACATTAACAGATACCATACCAACCTTTTGACTTCCGGATTCCTCACGCCACAAAACGTGTAAAAAAATCAAAAGCTGAAGTCAAAAATTTTAAAGGTTAACCTAGTTTCCCAACCAATAGTACTAAAAAGTCATTTTGTCATATTCGTTATAATTACACTGTTACAGAACGTGTTATGACGGTGTCACACTTGAACGTTCTATATAGAACTAGAATTGTACGTTTTATAGATGGTACAAATCAAACATTTTCAGAACGTTCTAAATAATACTATTTCTGAACGTGTTTTAGAACGTTCTTTTGACACGAAACACGGTGTTTGAACTATTGAAACCGTTATTAGACGTTCACAGAACGTTCCTGTGCTACTTGGGTAAACTACTATTATTATTATTATTATTATTATTATTTTTTTTTTTTGGGGGGGGGGGAAGCATACATGGTAGGCAAAAATGTAGGTCACTTTTGCATTCAGCATCATGCAGCTGAATAAAAAGTTTTTTTTTTTTTTTTTTTAAGACCTATATTATTGAATTTACTTCAAATTATATCATATTTAGCCATTACAATTATATTTGAATTTCAATTATCCACTATATTATAGTTATTTTTTATATGAATTTCATTTGCTGCTAAGCAGCATTCACTATAAAATGTTCATGGGCTCTAGCAGGTATGAGCAGTAGGTATGGTCTCTCTAGATTTCGAAGTTTCATTTAAGTTGGCTTTGATCTTTTCTAATTTTAGAAACAAAAATATTATTTTAATTAAATATTGTAAGAAAAAGAAACACTATGCTTCATGATATATACTGCTTTTTATCTCCATCCACCTACAGTAAATTTACTTAGAGTGTAATATAAAAATACCTGAACCCCTGCTGGATTTCTGCTAGTGCCCATAAAAATGAACAAAATCAGATATTAATATAATTTATATATTTCAGGTGCATGAATCTATGATCTTTAAAGAAAATAGCTAGTTATGAATTGAAGTTTTTAAATGAAAAAATATGCAAGAATATTTTATACCAAAGCCATTGTCTTCTGATTCCAAAAAGAAAGCTTTTTGTAAGATATAGCGAACAATATTTTAATTTATTTAAAGTGGCAACTTTCTCACTTGTATTCATGATAATCTTGTTTTTGTAGAATATACAACAAAGAGTTTATCCATGGAGAATAATATATCTATGCACCCACTATAAATATGTCGATGATAATTTCTGAAATATAGAAGCAAATGAATTTGACAAAATTAAATTTAAAAAGACTGTCAAAGGAAAACATTTAGGTTTGGAATTCTGTATCGAAACTGTCTAATTTGCCAAAATCATTTCCTACTGATTCCAAGCAGAAACGTTTTTTTGTGATGCAGTGAACGGTATCTTGATAAGTTATGATACCTTCTGATTCATATTGATGATATGCCTATTTTTTGTAGGATATACAACAATGAATTTGTGCACAGGAAAAAAATATATCTATGCACCATTATAAATTATATTGATGACTTTTTATGAAATATAGAAGAAAACTTTTTTGACAAGTGCAAATAAAAACTTTATCAAAGGAATGTATTCAGCTTTTGAATTGAATGGCAAAACATATTCTAACTGACAGATTTTAAATAGATGTCTTTTTATTCATGTTGGGGATATGATGCTTATTGGTAAATTAAATTGAAATTTTCCCTTACATACATCTGGAAAGTCATTTGTTTGTGAGAGAACCAACAAGTTCTTCTCAGGTTTAATAAAGGGCAGGGTGCTGTTAGTAAATAAAGGACAGTTTTGGATTCTTAAGGTCATGTTTAACATTTAAAATGCATGCACTTAATTGAAAAAAATTTGTTATGCATTAAAAAAAAAAATCTAAATTTTAACTTTTTTTTTTTTTTTTTTACATTTGCTTGTTTGTTTGTATGAACAGATTTTTATCAGCATCATGTATAATAGTTTTATTTATAACATTTCATTTTGAAGTTTTTTTTCTGCAGAAGTGTGCATTTTTTGTAGATGAGAGGCAAGAAAGGTGTAATTTTTTTGGATGAGGGGCAAGAAGAATGCTATTTTCCAAGCAAAGGACAGGCAGGGCACAGCACCCTCCCAAAAATCTCTGAGGGAAACTCTGAAAACATTTCGCAGGAGAGTAATTCAAATTCCTTCTTACATGTTTCTAGTAAACAGTCTGTTTGTGAGGTATGTAATAAAAGACTTTTGCCAGAAAGCAATTCAAATCCACCTTTACAAGTTTCTGGAAAGCCATTTTGTGAAATATGCAACAAAAAACTTTTGCAAGACAGTTATTCAAATTTTTCCTTAGATATTTCTGGAAAGCCATTTGTTTGTGAAATATGTGGCAATGGACTATCACAAGAAGAGAGTAATTCAAATTCTCCCTTACACATTCATACATCTGGGAAATCGTTTGTTTGTGAGGTGTGCAATAAAAGACTTTTGGAAGAAAGTAATTCAAATTCCCCTTTATGTACTACTGGAAAACTATTTGTTGGTAAATTTTCCAACAAAAGACTCCCACAACAGAGTAATTCAAATCCGCCCATTCAAACTTCTGGAAAGCCATTTGTTTGTGAGGTATGTGGCAAAGGATTATCACAAGAGAGTACTTCAAATTCCCCCTTAAATATTCTTACATCTGGAAAAACATTTATTTGTGAGGTGTGCAGTAAAAGACTTTCTGAAGACAATAATTCATATTCCTCTTTATGTTCTTCTGGAAAGCTACCTGTTGATAAGTTATACAAGAAAAGACTTTCGCAAAAGAGTAATTCAAATTCTTCCATTCATACTTCTGGAAAACCATTTGTTTGTGATGTATGCGGCAAAGGACTATCACAAGAAAGTAATTCAGATTCCCCCTTAAGTATTCATATATCTGGTAAACCATTTGTTTGTGAGGTGTGCAATAAAAGACTTGCTAAAGACAATAATTCAAATTCTCCTCTATGTACTTCTGGAAAGCTCTCTGTTGGTAAATTACGCAAGAAAAGACTTTCAAAAAAAGGCAATTCAAAATCTGCCATTCATACATCTGAGAAGCCATTTGTGTGTGAAATATGCAACAAACGCTTTTCACGGCGAGGTCAGTTAAATTGCCACTTACGTACTCATACTTCTGAAAAACCATACATATGTAAATTTTGTAGCAAAGCATTTTCACATAACTGTAATTTAAGTGACCACTTACGCATTCATACTGGTGAAAAGCCTTATGTTTGTGGGATATGCAGCAAGAGGTTTGTACGAGCAAGTAACTTAATATCCCATTTAAGTATTCATACTGGTGAAAAAAAATATGTTTGTGAGATATGTAATAAAAAGTTTTCACAGAAGAGTCAATTAAATGATCACTTGCGCTTTCATAGTGGTGAAAAGCCGTTTGTTTGTGAATTATGCGGTAAACAATTCTCACGAAGAGATAGTTTAAAAATTCATCGGCGCATTCATACAGGGGAAAAACCATTTAGTTGTGAATTTTGTACTAAAACATTTTCATGTAGGTTTTATTTAAAATCCCATTCACAAATCCATGGTGGTGAAAAATCTTATGTTTGTGAACTATGCAGTAAAAGATTTTTAATGAAGCATCATTTAAATAATCATTTACGCACTCATGCTAGTTAAGAACTGTTTGTAAATTTTGTAGCAAAACTTTTTAAAATAATAAGAGTTAGTCAGCATGATCTGTGAATAAAGAAATGTCTGGTTTAATTCCTGAGGTTTTCTTACCATAATTTTCAGTTCTTCATGTTGTAATGCTATATCTTGTGCTCAGAGGTGGGCAATATACTTATAGAAAAGTATATTTTATACAATATAAACACTAATTACTTTTTGCCCAAAATATGCATTATACTCTTCATTAAAAATTAAATCTGATATACTTTCACATATATTTATTAAAAAATAAAGTAAAATTCAGTGATAGTAGTAATTTTAATAATAGAAAAAGCATATCTGTTCATTAATTTCATTTCTCAAGAAAGAATTTTTTTTTTTTTTTTAATACTTTAATCATTTTTATTTTAGTTGAAAAAAATATTTACAGATTAATGAATTCATGAATAATTAAAAACTGCACTTAAAAAAAAAAAAAATCTAAGAAAGAAACTTTTAATAATTAATTTCTCTTTGTAAAAGCTAATTAGCATAGGTGAACTCTGTTCAGTTTTATATATATATATGGTCTCATAAATTTCTAGTACAGGACATACTATATTCATGTTTAATAGCAGGAGACTTGGTGTTGGAATTGGAATATTAAAACAGGAATAAACTACTACGTCAGAAACGCCAAAGAAAAATTATTGAGGTGCATACAGCTGTTTCGGTAGCCTAAAGCGTACCGTCTTCAGTGCAAAAAGAATTCTGAATCTGGAGAAGTGCTCGTATATATAGGAGAGGGACCGGATTTAGTTCAACCAATAGGATTACGGAAGAGGTGGGGAGTGTGGCCAATAGGAATTAAAGAATGTGTAGCTGTGTAAGCAGTAGAAAAATTAAGGAAATGTGGACTGAATGTAAAATTTCCAACAATCAGACAAATAGGGAACAGCAAAATCACAATTTACAAGGTTTTTAAAATTTTTATAAATATGAAAAGCTTCAAAGAAATTGAGTTCATGAATGGATTTAGGTGTGCAAATTATTGTGGTTTATCATATATTGGCCAAACTAAACACAGTCTTAAATTTCGTCTAAAAGAACATATGAATTACGTCGGCAAACAAGAAACCAATAAATCGGCTATTTCTAAACATTGCTGGGAGGAAAATCATAATTTTAAATTTAATTCAGCTAAAATAATTTGCAGACCTAAATCAATTCCGTACATGTCTGATCGGAATATCTACTAGAAATTTCAGAGGATAACACTGTCTCCAATTTCCCATTGCACAGCACTATTGCAATGTAAAACCCATCCAACCAGCCAGGATAATTTTATCAGATTTTCAGATTAGAAAATCCACCAGCTTTCTGGTGGAGAAGAACGATTGAATAATTCATTTCTGTAGCTTTCGGTAAATAACTCTCATATGATATGAGAACTATAGGATCTGTATGATAATTATTGGATGTCCACAGAACATCTATTGTTGTATGTACACAAGTCTATTGAATCAGATGTTTATATACTTAATTTTTTTGTATTTTACTTTATGGGGCAAATTTTAATTTGTTAATTTAAAATATGCATAGCTTTACATTTTTTTAGTGTTTTTATTACTCTATAATTGTCGTTATTATTATTTTTTAAATAATATATATATTTTACATACATATTTATATCACTGTCATTTTAAATGCATCATAGCATTAAAATTCTAGTTCATATATGCAAATATAAAACTACCTAAAATACACAAAATTCTAAAATCCACACTGTCTCTAGTCCAAAGTTGTGTGGTTTTTTTGTGAGTGTACTGTTATAATATTGTATATTATAAGGAATCGAGTGTGTACTACTGTTATGTACTGTATATTATAAGGAATCCAGCAGAGTCTACCTATTTCAATTAGTTTATATTTTGATGTAAAAATGCCAAAGATCGCCAACTGTTAAAAGAAATTCGACTATAAGACCTTAAGGAGTATTTTTTTTTTCCATTAAAATATAAATCTATATATTTGATGCATATTATGTCTTGTAGAATAGACAAATATATGTTGAAGATATATTATACTATATACAAGTAAATAATATACTGCCCACCTCTGCTTGTGCTATCTGTCGTCATCTCTATGCACTATTGAAGTATGATGTCACTGGCTGGATATTTCGTCTGCTCGGTGCAAGCGAGCTCTACGGCTAATTGAAAATTCTCGTAGAAAAAAGCTCCGATTGCACCGAGCAGATGAAATTTGAGGTCACTGATATGATCACTTCAATAGCGTATTAAGGCTGGAATTGTGGTGACTCACTTAAGAATATCGTAAGCGTAAATTATGTCTTAAGATGTAAACAAAATACAAGTTGTATTGCTATTTGTCACTATCTTACGACAACCTCAGAGTTAAGTCGAATCGTAACTGGATGTGCGCGCAATCACAACATAGCTCACTCTGTGTCTCCAAATGGCTGACTCATTTCTCCTGTCGGTGACTTATGATTGAGGCACTAAAATACTAAGTTAAGATATAGATTGTTCTTAAACATGCTCATTCTTTAGATGTATCTTAAGATTAAGCTAAACTGTAAGACTGAGGCACCACAATCCCAGCCTAAGACTTAAAAACAGACTTCAAATCTAGCATACAAGTCCATTATGTGTTAACAATAAATGTGTAAGTAAACATTATTTTAATGAACACTTTGTGAAATGTGCATTAATGATTGTTAAATGTACAACTTTGTGAGTCTCTGTATTGATTTTGGTGAAGTTGTTTTTGAATTGTGCAGATAAAAGTTTAAATAACCACATTTAATGTACTTATTAAATTAAAAATACCTTATTAAAATCCTTATAAAATTTTAGCCGTGAATGATGTCGAGCATAGCATTATTCCACCTGAGTGGCAACCCCTATATCATCAAACAAAGCGAAGTGAAGAGAACGATGAAGAAGAAGAAAAGAGTAAACAAACTGCCCAGCAGTGATTTTCTTGTCATTTCGAGCTCTGATGATGTTAATGTCTGGGTGCCAAAATATATAAAGGCTCAAATTTTATAAGGATTTTTTAATAAGGTATTTTTAATTTAATAAGTATATTGAACTCAATCCTTTTCTAAAACTTTTTAAATGTAACCACATTTATTTATTTTGGTAAAAATTAATGTACAGTTCATTATGATTATATAATATTATTACAAATGTTGTGCAATAACTATGAAACTTATACATTTAGGTATTGTGTATCAAAGCATTATAATTTAAATAAACACTTTTGCTATTAGTACTGGTGAGCTATTAATACTGGTCTTGTGAGATTTATGTTGCCCCAAGTGTTACTATGTATTTATCTCTATACTTTATAGGAATCATTATTTAACATCTTTTTCCGTTATTTTCACAGTGTGTGAAAAGCATGCTTTTTTTTATATTAAAATTAGATTCATGTTCAACAATTTCTTCTCTTATCCCTCAATTATTTACTAAAACAAACATCTCTCAATAAGCAGATTTCATAATACTATTAACATCTTTATTTTCTATAAGCTTTGAAATAAAATGCTAATTTGACTAATACTACATGAAATACTAATTTGACTGATAGCAATGATATACTGCAAATTCTTATTAAAACATTCTTATTTAACCACTTCACTGGCTATCCCGAGATAACTCGGAGGAAATTTAGCCTTCTACACACAACAGTGGCTAGTGAAGTGGTTAAGATGGATTTGTTGTTTGTGTGTACAATAACAATCTCTAGCTAGGTATTTCATATAACTGGCAGAATTTAATATGTGCAGTTAGAGATGTAAAAAAGCCGAAAATTTTGAATCGGGAATAATAATGGGAATTTTTGAGTTTAAACTAAGAAGTTTTGGGCATTTTAGGAACTTTGATGAGAAGAAACTAGTACCAAAAATTTGCATTGAATTTCACTTCTTATGTATACACGTAACTTATTTCTGTATAGTATTTTCATTTCAGTAAAATTTAAACAAAATTAAAATTAATATTTTTTTTCTTTTAGGAAATTTTAAAAATGAAATATTTATACATTCATATAAATTCATTAATCAATAAAATATTATAAAAATAGGCTATTAAAATAACACGATGATGATGAAAATAGTTAAAGATTAGGAGAAATTTATTATTATACTTGATAGAAATCATCACTTAAAGGTTATGCGCAACAAAATCAAATTTTTGTCTTGTGATTGTCAAATGTTTCAAGCAATAATTTATAAGTGAAATTACACAAGCCTGCAAAAATGAAGTTCACAAAATTTGATTTGATGATTTCAGCTGATCTTTATGTTTATTGATATGCTGAAACCGAAAATGCAGCCCATTTTTCCCTATCACATATAGATTTTTGTCAATACAGGTTGTTTACAGACACGATTTCTTACATATATCATCATAGCAATTGGTTGGTTGGTTGGTTGATATGGTTTTAAGTCGCACTAGTGCTTCACAATTGCAACAGTAGGCATCTATGATTAATTAATCATGGAAACATACTATAAAACTTACTATATAATTATATTGGTGAAAGAGTAATGGAAGAAACTGTATAGGCAGGCACCCTGTATTGACAAAAATCTATATGTGATAGAGAAAAATGGGCTGCATTTTCGGTTTCAGCATATCAAAAAACATAAAGATCAGCTGAAATCATCAAACCAAGTTATTCTCCAAAAAGTTTATCTTTAAAAAATTTCATAATTCAAGATGTTTTAAATATGTACATTTTAATGACAATATTAATAAAAACATTAAAAATAAAATAAGAATACGTAGATCTTATATGCTTTTAAAATATTTACACTTAATCATTTATTTATTTTATATTTTATTTTTGTTTTTTTTCGGGGGGAGGGGGGGGGTCTAGTTAAATCATCATTCAAAAATTAATTTTGCATAGGGTGTTGTATTCCTATGTAATGTTCATCTCCCAGTAGCATTGATACAATGAATTTAGATTAGAATCAAGTCCAAAAAAAAAACAATCATTGACCCGAACCTGATTTCATATTTGATACCCAAAAACTAAATTAAATTTAATGATTCCTCTGAAAATCATTCAAAACTTTTTAAAATTATAAAGTAAAATAAATTTTCCATGTCACTGAGTTAGTAAATTATTTATTTATTTATTTTTTAATGGAGTTACTGATACAGATACACTAAATTATAAATTTAAAAATCTGAAAAAAAGGATTAATAATTTTTAACCATTTATGCTTGTTGTGTACTTCAAGAGTACAAAAATATGTTTTAAGTTTGTTTGGTATATATATATATATATATATACAGGGTACGAAACTTCCGCTTGCCAGCTCGCCATTGGCGAGTGGAATTTTTACTGTGGCGAGTAAAAATTTGGTCTAGTTATAGATAGAATTCTTACACTATATGGTGACAGAAAACATTCTTTTTATAGATTTAAATATGGTAAAATCTTGCCATCTTATAACCTAATATTTAGCTGAAAAGGAAAAGTGCTTAGTGCATGCTTAAAATTTTTAATCTCTTTGGCAGTTTCGTTTCTCCCACTATGATTTCTCCAAGCAGAGGGAGAATAGACGAGCAGAGAACCTCTTTGCCCGTCACCCACTATCCGGCGGAAGAGAAATGTGAAAGTTTGCCTATGCGATATTGGCACATGAAAATGAGCCTGAGCCCTTTTAAAGATACTGCCTATGTTTATAATGATTTTTGATTATAGATGATTATGAGAGAGGATGATAAACAACACACTTTTAATATACAGGGTGTTTATAAAGTCCCGGACCCATTTTGATGTGTAATGACTCATAAAATAATGAAGATATAAACAAACTTATGGCATTTATTGATGGAATAACTCATATATTTTCTTTTCAGGTTTGAATATCTTTACTTTTGTAAATATCATCTGCGCGTGTGGTTAATTTCAGATAATTTCATTTTCCAGTCTAAATATCTGTACTTTTCTAAATATCGTCTGCTTATTAATTGCATTTTTCTCTGTTTTGTTTTTGGCAACTATTGCAATGTTATGTTTACTTTTGATGCGTTTGTTCTATGTAGTACTTTTGTATATGATGTTTTATTCAAGCGGATATTAAGGAGAATGCATACACCACAAGAGAAAGCACAGATTTTATGGTGGTACATAGCAACGAAATCGATAGTGCAAGCACAGAGAAATTGCAGAAGAATTTATCAAAAAGATCCTCCATCCAAAAGCAGCATCTTGCGGTGGAAAAATAATTTTCTAGAAACTGGAAGTATCGCAGATAAGATACGTTACGGACATCCCTGTACAAGTGATTTTGATGTTGACCGTGTCAGAGAGACATTTTTACACAATCCTAGAAGATCTGTGAGATCAGCGGCAAGAGAATTGGATATGCCAATTTCGATGGTGTACAAGGCTATTAAGAAAAAATTAAGACTGCATGCTTACAAAGTTCAAATTGTTCAAATTTTGGAACCGGACGATAGGCCTAGGAGGATGGCTTTTGCAACAGATATGATAAAGAGGATAGAAGAAGATACTGATTTTCTGAAGCGCATAATGTTCTTCGACGAAGCATCCTTTCATGTTTCTGGCATTGTTAATCGCCATAATGTGCGCATATGGGGATCTGAAAACCCCTATGAATACCATGAGGCACAAAGGGATTCCCCAAAGGTTAATGTGTGGTGTGGACTAATGCACGACCGAGTCATTGGGCCTTTCTTTTTTACAGAAAAGACGGTCTCACCAGTCGTATACTTAGACATGCTGGAAAACTTCGTATTTCCACAACTAGAAGAGCTTCAGCCACTCGTCTTTTTGCAACAAGATGGTGCACCACCTCATTGGGGTACCATCGTTCGTACTTCTTTGAATGACCATTTTCCAGGAAGATGGATTGGGCGAGGAGGTCCAATTCCTTGGCCACCCAGATCACCTGATATAACGCCGCTGGACTTTTTCCTTTGGGGATTTGTAAAGGACAATGTTTACAGGAGGAGAGTGTCGAACATTGATGACCTAAAAGTCAGAATTACAACCGCAATAGCCTCTGTGGATGCCGACATGCTTGTAGCTACCTGGCGTGAAATTAACTATTGACTTGATATTCTCCGTGCGACGAAGGGGGCACACGTGGAAGTTCATTGACAAAGGTCATGAAACTTTTTGAGTCTATCTAACCATTTATGTTATTAATTTTAATCTATCTTTATTATTTTATGAGTTATTAAACATCAAAATGGGTCTGGGACTTTATAAACACCCTGTATATAATTTTAAGTATATTTGTAAAAGCATTTCAAATAGTTAGAGGGAAAAAAAAAGAAAAAAGAACCCAAAATGCACAAAAAGAAAGAAAAAAAAAATGACAACTCTATTTTGTGGCAAGTAAAACTTTTTTTTCGGCGAGTGTAATCTGAGTTGAAATTTCGCGCCCTGTATATATATATTATATAGGATTTTTCTTTGTTATTACCTTTATGCAATATGTATGTAATAATTTGTGTATACGTATATTTAATTATGGGAATATGTAGTGTGTTTATAATTATATCAAACAAATTTCTGTTTATCATAATAAAAATTTTTGAAAGACGTTCTTAAGTTGACCCGACTCATTGGAAACTTAAACCTAACCCATAGGAAAAAAAATCAGTCAACCTGAACTGAACCTAATATGCAAGAGAAAAAATTTAGTCAACCAGACCCAAACCAGATTGCAGGTCAGGTTCGGGTAAAATCGGTTTAATGGACCTGATGCTTGACTTTAATTCAGATTTTCACTTAAAATGAAATTAATCACAAAGATAAAATAAAAGTTTAATTTAAAGTTAATTGAACTTCAGAAATTTAAAACATCATTTCATTATTGATTTTTTTTTTTTTTTTTTTTTTTTTTATACAGGGTGGCTAACATTAGAACTTTTCCAAATTCTCTGACTTTTTCATGACTATTTATCAGCATTTCTTATCATGGAAAGCATGGCATAAGCCTGCTTTTTCATGGCTTATGCTGTTTATTTCCCCAAAAAATTCACAAAATTAATGAACAATTTAGCAATGCAGAATAACGAGCTTTCAAATATGGCTTATTTCCACAAAATATGTCAAATTTCTCTGACTTAATACGAAATTCCCTGACTTTTCCAGATTTACTTAAATTCTCTGATTAGTAGCCACCCTGTTATAGTATAAAACTTATTAACTCAGACGTAAAGGACATAAATAAAGTAGTTTTTTGCACTTATAATTTTTATAAATTGTGAAATAATTTTTTTGACAAAAAGTAGTTGCTTAGTTTTTATTATTATTATTACTGTTACATGCATTTATATGTATGTACGTGTATAATATGTATCCACACACATTAAAATAATACAGATAGACAAATCTAAGGATATATGTTCAAGAAAAATGAAGAAAGTATAAAGGAACTTGTGAAAAAGATAAGTAATTTCAAATGAATGTGATGGGAGGGAGATCATTGTGTAATAATTAAATATTTCAGGATTACCATTTGATTACATGGTTAAAACTTTATTTTTGAAATATGTGCATTATCAGAATCAATGTTTTCATGTAAGACACTGAACATAAAAAAGTATTAAAAAAAAGAAAAAAGCTTCAGAATGCAAATATTATAAATTTCTAAATGCTTTATTCTATGCTAGAAATTTAAAAATTTTCAATTTTTCCAGATGAAAATAAATTCCTTCGGAGAAAGAAAAAAAAAAAAAAAAAAAACTTTTTTTTTCATAAAATTTCCGGAGATTTTTTTTTTTTTCAGACCACTCCCCTCCCTAATGGTGGGTGACTGGGCAAAATGGGAGTCATAATCAGATTCAGGAGATCATTTTACATAAGAATAAGCAAGAACGGTATCAGAACTCGTTTTTTTTTTTTTTCCAGAGCAGTGTTATTGTGCCTAAATTTCTCTTGTTTTGCAATGAAATTCTTTATTTTGGGCAATTGAATGGAATTTTTTAAAATTTTTATAAAATATAACTAATGAAATAATAAGGCAAAGGAATGCTATTAAAAATTGTTTCTATTTTACTTTTAAATTCATTATAGAAGTATTACTACATCATTATCATTGGAAAAAACAAGAAACCAGTAAAAATGTTTTATGTGAAAAATTAGACTAATTCTGTGTTTATTTTCTGATTTCTGCCTTTTATATTTTTCTAGCAAATGTAAAAATGAAGTTCCCAGGCAATGTGTCATTCTGTTGGAAGAACATTAATTGAAAGTGTTGACTCACATGAATATAGAGTAAAAAAGAAAAACAGATTGTGATGAAATTGAACATTGTAACCAAATGTGTAAATAAATTTTAATTGTATTAAACAAAATGTATGAAGTTATTATTTTAATTAACACTTTTTTTTTTTATTATTATTATTAAAAGGGAAAAAAAAAGGTTCATGTTTGAAATATTTTGGTTGTATAAGAATATTATGTTTAAGATATTATAAAATACCGATCCTCTCATTTTTAATTATTCTAAATCTATAAATTAAGTTTTATGACTTCATTTGAATTTACCAAAATATTTTTTCTAATTCTCAGTGATTTTATTAAGTATCAAATATAAGGCACACTATACAATCACTAACATATTAAGTTTTCAGTCTTTATATTAATATAGATTAAAACATCCTTTTTTTTTTTTTTTTTCTTTCCCAATATTAGTTTCCAAACATGAAAAAATATTTCTTTAATCCAAAGTATTCTGTAAGCCAATTGACTGTTTCGTTGACATATTTTGTATATAACAGAAATAATCTTAATTGGATTAATGTAAAATCAAGTAAAAATGTTTAGTTTATAAATTTTTTAAATATTTTGATGAATACAGTAGGTATACAATACTGTAAGGTTGTAGTACAATACAGAATCCTTAATACTGAAAAGAAAATGAAAAATTTTCTGGACTTTAATATTTTAACTCCTTTATATTCCAGAATTAAAGACATAATAAAAGTAAATACATATATAACATTTTATTTTACATGTGTTGTCTAGCTGAGAATTAAGTCTGCTTCATTAAAAAAAATAAATAAATAAAAAGAGATAACTATTATTTACAGAACTGTACACACATATATATATATTATCTATGTTTATTAGGGGCAATTAATTAGAAAAAAGAAGAAAATAATAATGATATTTATATTTTATTAAAATTAGCTCCTTCTAATGTCTAATAAAACATTTTGCTCATATATAAAATCAAGACTAAACATGAACGCATATGATACATTGATTAGCATGGTTCAACAGCCAATCTGTGTAAGCATTAAAAAAATTGATTTATTTGCTATAAACGATAGAGAATTAAGGGCAGACAATGCCTAATCTCACTGATAGCCTATGCAAAAAATTATTTTATCGAGAAAAATATTTCACTGATTATTCATTACCTAATAGGCTTTTTTTTTTGGTTATACATTCCGAAAATTCACCGCCATTAAATGAGTAGTCATTAATTTTTTTTTTTTTTTTTTTTTTTTTAATTAAATAAGTGCCATTTTCGTATTTTTATTTTAGCTAGAAAACAAAACATTGAACTTGTAAAAAATCACTTTTTAGAAACGGGTAATTATTTAACAATTGTAAATTTTCTGAATGGTAAAACAGAATTTCTTATAGAATGGAGTAGAAGGCTAATTTTTACCAACTATGTGAAAAATACCAGAGCCGGAAATCGAACCCCGGGCCTTCCGCTTAACGCACGAATGCTCTAACCACTGAGCTACCCTGGCTGATGACCAGCTCGGCACTTCTGACATAATTTGCGTTGGCAAGGTCACCGAGTCTGCATTAAAGCAGCTATATCAAGTGACAAATTTGAATATGGCATAACTCCAAACAGCCACGAAATTTTAATTCAGGAATTTAATTCATCAACCTGGAAATTAATTTCTTATAGAATGGAGTAGAAGGCTGATTTTTACCAACTATGTGAAAAATACCAGAGCCAGGAATCGAACCCCGGGCCTTCCGCTTAACGCACGGATGATTTAACCACTGAGCTACCCTGGCTGATAACCAGCTCGGCACTTCTCATATAATTTGCGTTGGCAAGGTCACCGAGTCTGCATTAAAGCAGCTATATCAAGTGACAAATTTGAATATGGCATAACTCCAAACGGCCACGAAATTTTAATTCAGGAATTTAATTCATCAACCTGGAAATTAATTTCTTATAGAATGGAGTAGAAGGCTGATTTTTACCAACTATGTGAAAAATACCAGAGCCGGGAATCGAACCGGACGGGGTTCGATTCCCGGCTCTGGTATTTAATCTTTATTTCTTAATCTTTTGGGCGTCATTAATTGTATTGAAAGATTTTAGGCGTTTTTTAAAGAGTTTTTGAACTAGAGATCTACTGTAACCGGCACGTTGAGCAATGTCTTTTATAAATTTAATTTCGATGTTAAGGAGACTTTTGTTTGAGCATACTAATATGGCGCGATTTATATAAGAGCGTAAGGCGGCAATTTCGTACTTGGAAAGGGGTTCTGCATTTATTGTTTGTTGGTTTGCGATATACAGTAGTATTAAAGGTATTATCTTGGTTTTTAATAATTTTAACGTCTAGAAAGTTTATGCTATTATTAGTTTCTATATCTTCAATCTTTTTTTTACTTTCACTTCTCAGCATTTGACTGAAAGAAACTATGCATGAGTGAGCTTTGTTGTCGTTTCACCACAAGACACATGCTTTCATTCTCAAGGTGAAGGATTTTTTTCCCCTCCTACATTTGCTGATATAACATTTATTCTTTTTGTGACATGCTCTACTGAACCGAATGGTTTTTATTATTTAGAAGATTTTGTGTTCATATGCTCCATTGCCTATATTTGTAAATACGGAAAGTATATTTTTTAATGAAAATTGTGTCTGTGAGTAGTCTATATGTTACAATTAGAGATGCAAAAAACCCGGGAATTTAAAACCAAGGGGAAAAACTGGGAAATTTGGGAATTTTGCAGGGAAAAAACAAACTAGAAATCTCTAAAGCAAATAATATCTTGTTTACTTAATATAAAAGGCAATTTTAAAGACTTTGATATACTGATAAGCTTATAACATTATTTTAATTTATCATTTTATTTTCAATTTATCAGAACTGCAGCCAAATCATTAGCTTTTCATATATAAACAAGTGATACTCTATACATCTGGAAAGATATTCCAATATAAAACCCTTTTTACTAGATTTATATGGCGATATTTATATAACTAAATATAATTACAAAATATATAAGCTTAAAAGATAATGATATGATTAAGAAAAAATGATTCTTTGAATCATAATATGTTACTTTTCTTAGGCTTGTTGATTGGCAAAAATTAGATTTACGATTGTTATAAGCATTTTTTCCACAGACACCTCTTACATATAGTTTTTAATTCTACAAGATAACATTATTTCATAAGCCTAAAATTCAATTAATTTTACTACATTATTCTAGATAAAATAACATGTATGAGCTACTTTTGTACTCAGAAAAACAATTGTTTTTTTTTTTCCTTTAAGCATTGCAAACTTTAATATTATAATTGTTATTAATATAAAGTTTTATATAAATAAATAAAATTATAGACTTTTTACTTGTGATTCAGTTGGTAAAAATGCTAAGTAATAAAAAGTTAGTAAAAATGCTAATATTAATGAATATAGTGACAGAAACTTACATTAGTGTTAGCGACAAATTAATTATAATTATTTTCTTTGTTACAGAATGAACATGAACATCGAAGATGCTAGAATTAACAGGAAAGGGAAATGAAATCTACGCAGAAGTTAAAATTAATTTAAGGATCGGAGGTTATTTATACACAAAAAATATTTAACAAATACAAAAATTATAAAAATATTCATAATTTCAAAATTCCCAGTTTTGGAGAATTTTCAAAATTTCCAATTTTGTCTTAAATTCACAGGATAAAAAACGGTTTTTTTCCGGGAAAAAAGCGGATATTTTGAAAGCCTTGCATCTCTAGTTACAATTGAAAATATTAGAAATTAGATGTGTTTTATCCTTTGAATGTTATTTACCAGTTATGGTAGGAAGATTATTAAAGACGTGTCTCAATAATTTTATATAAATTATTCATTGAAAAAGTTTAATGATTTGTATTTTATTCTATATAAATATATATATTATGCAACATTAAGCATAACAATTCTGCAACAGAGTTATGTAAGTAAAATTTGATAAACTTTTTTTTTTTTTTTTTTTTTTTTTTTTTAAGAATTCATTAAAGCAATTAAGAAATTATTTCTTTTCATAATATTCTATAGATTTAATTGCACTTAAAAAAATATATAAATATATTGAATAAAGATGTTTTTGCAATTTATTATTATTTTTTTCATATTATTATATTGATTTAATTGAGATGTCGTTGTTATATAATATTGAATGAGGGATATTTTATAATTTATTTGTTAGTATATAATTTAAATTAATAATCTTTGTATTTACTTAAATTTTCTTTTAAAAAATAATATAACTACAAAATTATTTAGTTCATTTTATTCGACATATTTTTTTAAACAATTTAAGCATAAATAATTATTATGAGTTTATGAACAAGGAAAATTTATTCTATAATGAAAGAGAGACAACAAGTTAGGAAATAAAAAACATCAATTTTATTATAATAGCTTCAGAAAATTACAGTTCTTCGAAACCATAATTTTTCTGTAGTTTCTAAAACAAAAACGATGCCAAGTACAAATAACAATTAAATATATACATTTTTATCTTAAATACATATTTTTTCTTAAAAAAAAAAAAAAGATAAGATAAATTTTTTTAAGTGCAAATAGCTCTTTAATTCAATACAAGATTCACACATAAGATGTAATACATTTTTACGAAGAACATAGTTTTTCTGTAGTTTCTAAAACAAAAACGATGTCAGATACAAACTAAGTATTATAATATTTGCAAGCTTGTTATATTTGAAAAAATACAATATAGATAAGAAAAACTGCATAATTCCAAGATAGGAAAAAAGAACACGCCTAAATATGAGCAAAAAAAAAAAAAAAAAAAAGTCAAATTTGTTTTTTATTCTTTTATAATTTCTTCATTCCTGTAATGACTATAACTATTAGAAGATATTGCATCCGTCAAATTTTTTTTTATCGTAAAATGCCAAAAGGCTTGTTTTATTTTCGCCCATCGTGCTTGAAAAGTGTTTTTTTGCCATAATTGAATATTGTTTTTGTTTTATACACTATTCGGATAATAATTTGTCTTCATATGAATTAAAATTTAATGTTTGAACACTACTTTTTTTAACTCCTTTCGCAGTTCTTTTGCACTCATCATCAGTTAAAAAGCAGTACATTTTCACTTTAAATCCCACAAATGCTTTAATCGGCTTAATGACTTCGCTTTTGAGTAATCCCAACTTTCCTTTATTTGTATCATCGTACATGGAATGGTTTGACGGATAATTACTTCGATCCAAAATATCCGCAAAGTGATTTTTTAAATTGCTATAAATATCATTAGTTTCAAAATTTATGTACAGAGAATCGGTATCGCAATACAATAATTGACAGTTATTTTGATAAAATTTTTTAAAATGGGAATATTACAAATCATACATATGAAGTTTCGAGAACTCCAATACGAGAAAGCTCACGAAAATTGTTTTGTCTAGTATTAAATTCTTTTTTTCATTTTAAAAAGAGTAAAATCTTTGTTCTCAATTTCAAAGTATTCTAACATCAGATTTGAAAGAATTTTTTTACATTCTTTGACGCTTAATGCCGCCTTTATGTTTAATTTTTTTCGTACATTTTCACATTTTCCATAAAATACTACATTATTTAATTTTTTAAAGAAGTTTTTTTCGAAATTGTTAGTTGCATCACTTCTTCTCTCATTGTTAAATGTGATATAATCTTTTAAGAAAGGTGTTTGTCGAAAAGACAATATTCTATATATTTTTTTAATAATTAATCCCTGTTCCACATAAAATTTCAAATTTAAATAATGGGTAATATAATTTTTTTTTATTAAAAAAATTAGGTATTAACTTTTTACAGGTGAATATTGACTTTAGATTAAAATGCTCGCATAGTTTTTTTGCATAAGGGGATAGCATTTCCCATGTTAGCAATAAGTGTTCCGGGGCCATGGGCAAATCGTTGTGATAATCATGTAAAGAAGATGGATATTCTAAATCTACTTCTAAGAAATACCCGACACCAGAGTCGGGGCTTGTTTCTAATATGTTAAATTTTGAGATTTCATCTGCAGTAAGCCAACAAAAATTACTTTGTGGGAGGTTTAAACATTGAATTTTCCCATATAAATTTGAGCTGAGCACTACGTCACGGAAGATCGGCCGATTTCATCCAATCCCCACGATTCAACATGTATCACAGGAACTGTTGATTGGATAAAATCGGCCGATCTTCCATGACGTAGAGCTCAGCTTGGAGGCATTATTACAGGAGGTGTTGGTTGAATGCCATAATGTAGTTTTTAGGTAGTTTCGGTTTATACATATTGATTAACAGCGGATTATTAGCATTTTTAGCTCCAAGAAAACATATGCCACCCCTCATTTGTGACTCCAAACCATATATAATCCGTAGTGTTACACAATAGTTCCAATCCTGCCTTCGTAGATTTCATTCCGCTAGCAAACGTAAGTTGAGAGAGCGAAAAAAATGTGAAGAGGATCTAGTGAATAATATTTTAAGGCCGTCCGTCTGAAAGATAAGAAAACTTCCGTGAACATAATTACGTCCGTACTTTGGTAAAGTTCCAGATAGTCAGAAAAAGACTTAACTGAAATGCATCATACACTTTTCAATGCATAATTATATTCTTGTGTTATAGTTTTATTTTCCAACACATTATAAAAAGCTTCTTTGGGAGGCAGTGATTTTTCTTTTAATATTTCTTCTAGCGAACAAAAATAAGAATAAGGAAATAATCCTTTGCGTTTTAACATATGCACTAGATTAGAGTTATCAAAAAAAGAAGATAAAAGTTTGAATTCGTGACCAGAATCGCGTAAGTTTCTTACAAGTGTGTCTAAACTTGCATCCAAAACTTGATATAAGTCTAAAAAACGTATATGATCTAAAGAAAAGCATAAAAAATTTTGCATGTTGGTTGGAATTATTTTAATTCTGCTGGCATAATGTGCCGGCATATGTTTCAATATAAGATGCGAGTCATAATTTCTAAAATTATGAATAATAACTGGAATGAAATATGTGCATCGATAGTTCAAATTACACGCATTATGGGCAAGCCCCCTTATTTCACCAGTTTCCCAATGCGAATGATCGTGCACTCTTGTCTCGTTTTATTTAAAGGGTTTTTTTGCAAATGTGACAGTAATCCATATTTGTTGCACTACTTTTAACGTCACGTGGTACAATTTCTTTTATTTTATCAATTAATTTATTCACCAAACTTTTAAGATTTTTTAAGAAATGTGTGATTGCATCTTGCCCACACAAATATTCATGGAATATCGGTTCATCATTTATGTTTGTTGCTAGAAATGCATAATTTACTGGCACGTGATGTTCTATGGGAGTAGAATAACTTCGCGTGCTACAAGGCATAGCTGTTTGCACTTTTGTGGTGGGACATTCAAAGTTGGCAAATATCGTGAAAGGATGTCTCACCATTTTTGATAGGTCGGAAAATTTAAGAATGCGATCTGTAGATATGCTAGTTCTCTGCGCTTTGTCAATTCCACATAATGTTAAGTGATGATTCAATATGCTTCTGCGCGAAAAACCATTCATGCACTATTTACAAAAGTATTTACAACTTTGTTTGGATCCTAGTAGTCGTTGAAAATTTTTTATCGAAAAGTAATGCTTTTTAAACAGCAACAGGTCAATTTTTTTTACTGTGTTAATGTTTGAGGAAATATAGGCAGGATAAATTTCCTTCTCCGCATAGCCGTAAATATTAATTCTCAAATTATCTGCTTTTTCAAATACTGGTACTTGGTTTAAAGCTATTGGAAATGTAATTTTGTTAGTATTGAATGTTTTTATAAATTTTGCATATGATCTGTTTTTGTTATTACAACGAGCGAGGATTTAATTTCGTGGCTATGCAGTGCAAAAACATTTATTATCGTTGCATCGTACATTTAAAACGGCTTTCTTTACAGAAATTTCGAGAGGTAATTTTATGTTTGTACAGCCACCTCTAGGTTCTCGATAGTTACCGATGTTAACATCGATAAAAAATAATATGTTTAATACTGCAACTGCTACCATTTCATATAAAATTATCAACAGAGGTAATTATTTTTTGATAGCATCTGTGGATACCGTCATCAGTCATATAACAAGAGAATAACCTCTCAACATGCGAACAAAAGTAGAAACTTTGGGTCATTTCAAAACCCAATTCATCATATTTTACAAATAAAATATTTAAGCATATTAATAATCTCCAATGTGTTTGTATTGAGAAGAGATTTAATGAGGAGTGGATTCAAAAATAGTTTGGTATAAATCGCAATATGATCGTCTAAAACGGCGCGATAACAATGAATATATCCGCGATGAGCAACGTCCTTAAGAATAAAATTTATCATTTTCACTATCAAACAAGAATAAAAACAAAATGACTTTTTTTTTAAATTATCCCATTTATTACAAACGTTTTTTTTTTTTTTTTTTTTTAATAATAGCCCTCTCTAAATTAGGCAATTCTTTTAAACCGATATTAAATCGGTTTTTTATACCATTAGTAGATTTGCCAGTTTAAAAAATATATATATGTCTGATTTCTAAACGATTTTAATTCAACATATATCTCACTTCCTAGATATATATGGAGGGGTTCCTAGAAGAAGGCGTGGCCTGGAAGAGGGACCCATTCCTTACAGGTGTCCCAGGCCCTAGGGCATATTCATACCAAACCGGTAAAGTCATGACCTGTCATCCTACGACTGAAATTACGGTGCTTGTCTTACAATTTATCTTATTCTTACAATTCATCTTAAAAATCAGCGTGTTTAAGAACGATCTTAACTTGGTATTGCAGTACCTCAAGTGTTAGTCCTTCGCTTGTCCTCGTAAAAGAAAGAAGGCAACCAATGGGAGACGCAGAGCGAGCTGTGTTGTGATTGTACGCACATCCAGTTACGATTCGAATTAAGATAGCTCTGAAGTTGTCGTAAGATGGTGAGACACTGCAATACTACTTGTGTTTTGTTTACATCTTAAGAGAAGGTTTACGCTTCAGATAGTCTTAAGTGAGCAGTTTCTTCTGTTTGTCATATAGATCTTCATCGGGGCTAGATTAATAAGGTGCGGCCTGGAAGAGGGACCCATTCTTTACAGATGTCCTTGGCCCTAGGGCATATTCACACCAAACCTGAAAAGTCATGACCTGTCATGCATTAAAATATTATTTTTAATTTTCATTATTGACGATATTGGCATAAATATAAAATAAAAAAATCCCATTGGCATAAAAAAAAATAAGCCCATCAAAAATCGGAGCAAAAATTTATAGGAATATAATACTTTCATCTTATAACTGTAAAAGAAATTACATTATAATAATATAAAAAAGAATAGGGCAGATTCTATTTTTTAATGTCTTCATAATATTTTTATTAATAATCTAGATGCATCATTATTTAAGATATTTGTTTTATTTATTATTCTCTTCTTTATATTTAAGAAGAAAGTATTCGATTAATGGAAAGTTTTAGTCACTGGTTTCCAATGAATTTTTACGTTTTGACTTATCCTGTACACGATTGCACTATTTTAAGTGTCTTCGTGTGTGCCTAAACTTTTGTGGATGCTCTATCTCATAAATAAGTGGACGAAATTTCACCAAACTTGATATTTAGTTCTAACATCGAAAATTAGTGCTTATAAGCTGTTACTGAAAATCACCCACCAGCGACCGAGCGGTTCTGCGCTCAAAGCTGGTAGACGCGAGGTGCCGGATTCGATCCCAGCTCGCGCTCGTTGGCTTAGTCGTTTGGAGTTTTCCGTAGTTTTCTCCGAAACTTGCGCAAATACGGACTAGGACCCCTTAGAAAGAACTCCCCCACGGAGGGCACTCCTCTTTATGGCTAGGATCCTAGGTTAGTCAATCAGCTTTACTTCCAAAACACCAAATGCACAATAGGTAGCGCTGTCATCCCGTATATATTTATTTTATTGTATTTATTTGTTTCAACAAAGTACGAAACTTCGCATAAATATGCACAGTGAGAATTGTTTTTTGTAGAATTTTTGTGGATTAAAAAGAATTGTTTAAAATAGTAATAACCAATTATGTGGGGGGGGGGGAAGGTTGTACATGTAAACACATCACTTTTCACTGGGAAGGGGGGGGATGCAAATTTTTAATATTAGTGTTTCTGAAAAGAACCCGTCAATACCTTTAAAACGACTGATTGAACCATAAGTCTAGAATAATTAAAAGCAAATTTATCAGGGTTTTTTTTCATTTTTTAAATAAATAAATAAATAAAAAATTTAGGAAGAAAAATGCAGTTTTTAAATTATGAATGTCGTCTATAAGACACAAAATAAATTTTCTATCGATTATATATATATCTTTGAAATGAAAATCATTTGCATTCATCATGAAACGAAATTTTAATAAAAAATTATTTTAGTTACTATCTAAATTACATTGTGTGTATTTGTATAGGATAATATAAAAGAATGTTTTGTGATGGCCACAACATACTATCTATTTGAAATGTTTTAATTTCTATATTTTATTCAAAAGTTTTTTTTTTTTTTTTTTTTTTTTTTTTATCTTTTTTCAAAATTGTAATTTATTTGAATAAAAATCGCTTGGCTGAGTTTTCATTGGAAAAAGAAATAATAATAATAAATACATAACTTTTATAATATATTTGTCAAAGAATATCTAATGATGCAAATATTCTTCGGTATTTACAACCTAAAAAAATGTTTTTTTATGGGGAAAAAACTATCGCCAAGACAGCGATAAGTAGCGAAAAAAGTTAGCTCAACGAAATAACACGTGATACATGTTGGACACGTTTTCTTCCGTAGAAAAGAATAGGGATTCTCCCTCTACTAGTATATCTGCTCGATGGTCAACACCACTGAACGCTTTGGCTCGGAAACAATCGACCGGCGTGGATCCGGCGCTCTAGTGAACACGCTCTATAACGTTCGGAGTGCAGAATCTCTCTACCACGGAAAATTGTTATGAAAGAGATTTCGATCGAAAAAATAACGACTGGTTTGTCTTTTTAACGAACAGGCCAGAATAGACCCACAGAATAGCTCTTGGCCGAACGATGGCTATATCTGAAATTATAAACTGACGTTAATGATTACAACTGGTAGTTACTACGTAACTAGAACAGAATAGAATCCCTGGGGGTCACAGCGCTCCTACTTTTTTTGTATGATTGTTTTATTTTACTGCCACCATAGTTTTCAAAAAGAAAACTTTTTTGAATGTTTCAATGCCAAAATAACTCTAAACGCCTTAAAGATTATTTTCTTTTTGAATAATGCGGTAACAAAATAAAGCGTAAAAAACTAGGAATACTGCAATCCATTTAAATGACAATGCATTTATTACGGATTATCTTTAATAAGTGGCTTTTTTTCATTAATTTTTTATCACTAATGTGATACATTTTTTCATCCTCCCACTGTGGGAACAATTTTTAATTTTTTCTCTGCAAGTAAGTAAGATGATTTTTATTTTTTACATTAAATATTGAAGCGCTTACCTCCATTGGTATTAAAAAAAAACTAATATAACCTGTATTTTTTTTTTTCCGAATTATTCAAACAAAGATGTTTTTCTGTAAAACATCAGCAAAGAAGAAGAAGAAAAAAAGAATCAACCAAAATAATTCATTTCAGTGCATGGGTTTAAAACAATGGATATGAAATAAAACAATTTTAAATTATAACAAAACAAGGATTAAGTAAGCTAATTTAAAAGGGTTTTGCACTTTTTCAACATCTGTTTAAACTACATGTTTAGAAATGCACATTAAAACATACGAAAATTAAAAAAATTTCTGAGGGACTCACATAGTGGCGTTTAATGGGTTAATACCATTCGAAACAAAATTTTTTAATAAGTCTTTTTCCCTTTAAGATTGTAAAACACACATTAATAAAAAGTTTTTTTTAGGAAATGTTGATCATTTATCATACTAAGGTCTTCCTGGTGTATGAGTAAGAATATGTACATTTAAAGAGCTCGTCTGAGAAAATTTCTTTTTGCACAGATCACAATTGTAAGGTTTTTCTTTTGTATGAGTACGGAGATGTTTATTTAAATCACCTTTACTTGAAAATTTTTTAGAACACATTTCACAGTTATAAGGCTTTTCTCCTGTATGAGTACGAAGGTGTTCTTTTAAGTTACTCTGGAGAGAAAATTTTTTACAGCAAACTTCACAGAGAAATGGTTTTTCTTTTGTATGAATTCGATGATGATTAACTAAAGCCTGTTTACGTGAAAAGCTTTTTAAACAAACTTCACAGTGATGAGGCTTTTCTCCTGTATGACTACGAAGGTGCTCAATTAAAACATCTTTACGAGAAAACTTTTTCGAGCACATTTCGCAGTTATAAGGCTTTTCGCCAGAATGGGTACTAAGATGATTATTTAAATGAGATTTCTGATAAAATTTTTTGGAGCACCACTCACAATTATATGGTTTCTCACCTGAATGTGAACGGAAATGTTGATTTAAATTACTCTTGGTGGTAAAGCTTTTGGAGCACCAGTCACAATTATACGACTTTACCCCTGAATGTATGCGCCAATGTTGATTTAATTTACTTTTGTTAACAAAGCTTTTAGAGCAAATATCACAATTGAAAAGTCTTTTTCTTTCATGAGTACCAAAATGTTCATTTAATTCTCTCTGGCTAGAGAATACTTTAGAGCACACCTCACAGTGATAAAACTCTTCTACTGAAAAATTACGAGCATTCATTTTTATGGGAAAATATTGTTAGTACTCTAGGGCAAAATATTTCTTGATACAGAACAAAATTGTCTTTTGAAATCACATTCTATGAATTTAGTTGTGAAGTATTTTTAAAATTATATTTCATATTTAAATGCCTCTTCCGTAGTATAATTAAATAAAGAATCATCTAGGCATTTTTTAAAATGTGAAAAACGTATTACCTTTTACAGTGTACTTGCCAGAAGGATCTTGCTATTCCATAAAATTTTAGTTATTATTTAGTTTTTCCATTTTGTCGCCATAGCTTTCGTTTTAATTTTATTTTAACTAGGTTTTTACGATTAGATTTAAAGCTGAAAGCTTAGAACTCACTCCAAAAATACAACAATAACATTGATTTAAAACAAACAAACTGCAATTAAATAAAAAAATACTTTCGTAAAAATTAAACACACATTTTGGAGTCATATTTACTGTTTCATGAAAAGATCCTTTTTAATCGTCCATTCCTGACAAAAAAAAATCATCTCTCTTTTCATACCTAAAATGGAAAAAGAAAAAATAATCATTAAGTCACAATAACTTTTGCAATTAATTTGTCTTAATTAAAAGTAAAGAAAAATTCTATTACTAGTACTTTAAAAATATATAAACAGGGTAGTAAGAATGTGAAATTTAGCAAATTCTGAGCACTGTCCTTGAAATGAACATTTTTCTAGAACATTAGACGCAATAGCACAAGCAATACCATGGCTCCTTCCCACCCCCCTCAAAAAAAAAAAAAAAAAGCTATAAACTGTAATTACGCAATATCGCCAAATTCTTGCTAAAATGGCTTAAATTTATTAAAATTAAAAGCTAAATACACACCAAAAATATACATAAATATAAACCAGCAAAATACATAAGTGAAAAAGTTATTAAAGTAATTTATAAGTTATTATATATATATGTGTGTGTGTATATATATATATTTAAACAGTTTTTCAGGTTTGCAAACAATTCTTACGTTATACATGTATAATAAAAAGAATGAAGTATAAGTATCCTATTTTGCATTCATTCTAGTATTATTTTTTGAAAGCATGGTTCTCTATAATTCATTATATAAATTTATTTAAAGTCCTATCAGAACAAACTGATACCAGCAGAAGTAAACAAACTGGTTACAACGGTATTCTATTTCTGTGGCTTTTCTGCGGAAATGTTGACTTTCTTAACCATTAAAAATGTGTTAAAACAATTTCTTATACACCCCCCCCCCCAAAAAAAGCTTCTTAAAACATAAAACTATCCCCCCCCCCCCTTCTTTATGTATTTTGGCGTTAATGATAACTTATATTTTAAAAATATACAACAATGAATATAAGAAATTAAGAAATATTTATCTTTGATATAAAAAAAAAAAAAAAAAAAAAAAAAGAAATACTCATTTTAGAAATTGATAATAAATAAATAAGATTATATTTAAAATTATATTTTGGTTATATTTCTAAAAAATATTCAACTGCTTTTGGCTGGATAAATTGCTATCTTATATATTCATACATACACACACGGTCATAGCATATGATGGTACCTGCAGCCTACGGACATCCTTCAAATACGCATTACTAAAGAAAATTTAAGCTGTATTAGTGGAAATAAAATGACATTTTAAATCTTTAAATAATGATAAATCATAATTTAACACGAAAATAACTGAAAATAAAATCGAAGAACAATTTTAAAAAGAAAGAGATTACGATAAAAAATTATGAAAGAAATGTAACATGATCATGATGTTGAAGATATTTATGTTTATTTATAATACTTTCCTATAACATTTTAGAGCCAGAGGGCTGACAAATTGACAATTTTCTTTTACGGTCTCTGCGGTAAATCACTAAATAATATTAAAATTATATACCTAAATTAATGGTAGTTTTTAAAAAATATATATATACATTGGTGATATTTAAATAATAAATATTAACCCAATCCGAATAAATTTACAAATATTTATCCATATATGAATTATAAAACAACACAAGCTGAAAAAGAAAATTACGTAGACCATGTTATGTTATGTATTAAACATTATATGACCTATGAACATTACGCCGAATACTGAAAACATCGTATAGCAAAGCTGATGATCACCTCTGGTGTGCTAGTTTTTAAATGCGCCAAATATCAATGTTGTGTTCGTTCAAAAATTATAAAAAATTTATATATTAAAACTTGATTAATAGCTTTCAGAAAACTTCAATTCACATTCTTAAATTACAAAAATTAATATTGTAGGTAATAAACTGGAAAGTTAAAGTTAGTTCGCTATTGTAATTTCTTAAACTAAACATAATATTTAGATGCTTTAATATAACTAAAACCATCAATCGATATTACTGAATAACATTATTTTAAAATCCATTTTACTCATACAAACAAATCGCATGAGATAAAAATTAATCTTGATTAGGAATAAATTAGTACTCAGTTTATCTACATGATTCGCATCTTGTCGAATCCGGAAAATATCGCCAAAAGCAAAAAATCCCGGTGGCGTATCTCCGAAGTGTTGGCGCGTACAGGACAGATTGGCGCATTTTCGTAGCTAACGCCAAAACGTCTCTACCGCAAAGCAACCCTTGATTCTACTTCATTCCGCATTCGTGAAAACTTCAATCTTTTTTTTTTTTTTTTCTTTTTTTTTTTTTTCTCCCTCTCAGAAAAATAAACTGCTGAAACTGCGTGTTAATGAGTTTTAGCGTCGTTATTTTTAAATAATATACTTAATGTCTAAATTTAGTAGGAAACCTTCACCTTTTTTTTTTTTTTTTTTTTTTTTCTTTCTAATTATTTATTTAATTTTTACTTTTTCTGATCCATAAAAAGAGTAGAGAAAATATTGTTCTTAGGTCAAATTTTAGAAAAAAAAAAAAAAAAAAACTATTTTTTGTCCAATTATTTAATTTTTACTTTTTTCTTAATCCAAAAAAAAAAGTAAAAAAAAAAATTACTTTTACTATTTTTACTTTCTCTTACCCATTAGGTTGAGAAAGTATTGTTTTTGGGTCAAATTTCCGAACGCGAGATTTTGTTATATTTACACGTTTTGAGGTCCCCTGAATACGAAAATCATGTTTTTGGCAAATGGTCTGTGTGTGTGTCTGTGAGTGTGTCTGCCTGTTATCAGCATATCTCAAAAACAAATTATTTCAGAAAGTTCAAACTTGGTATTCTAAATGTGTATCATATAGGGATGCTACAGTAAGATTTTCGTTAAGATCAAGCAAATGGTTCGCGTACGGGGACAATCAAGAGAATTCTAATACATTACGTCTATGGGGGAAATTTCAGGTAAGTAGAATTTAACGTCTATTGACTGCACTAAACCAAATGAAACGAATATATATATATTGTAATAGAGATAGTTAACTGGGAAAAAAATTTTGTGTATGTGGGAGCCTCGCCCCCCCCCCCTTGGGGGAAGTCTCCCCTCGATGGGAGTAAATTTTCATGATGGGTATCATTCAAAAGAGCTCGCCAATACCTTTAAAACGAATGGTTGAACTATAAATCTGTGATAATTTAAAACAAAGTTATAGATTTTTTTTTTTTACTTTTAACGAAAAAAAACTTAGAAAAAAAAATCTTTTATTATTATTATTATTATTATTATTATTATTATTATTGAGAGTAAAATTGACTTTTTTTGGATATTTAGTGTTACACTACTTCTCTAATAAGGAAATCGCCTGCATTATCATAAAGATAATTTTTTAAATAATAATTTTAATAAATTATTTTTTTTTAATAACCGAATTAAATTCTATATAAATGTAGGTACAATTATAAAACGGGGGTTGAGGGGGGCGGTAGCCCCCTCAGACAGAACTAATTATCGTATAAAACTCTTCTGAAGCCTAATTTGAATTGTTTAGCATAGGTTTACATGACAGTTCTCGTTATCGTACCTCTTAATCTGCAACCTGTATTTATAGTATTAAATTTCAGGGTAAGAGAAAATCGTGTGAGTGACACGCCAGATTATTTTTTTCTTGTCAAATGTATTTTCGAAGAAATGTATTTCACCAGGTTATTTTATCCAGCCATTGGAAATAAATTAAAAAAAAAAAAAAAAAAAAAAAAAAACTTTTTTTTTTTTTTTATCCATAAAAGGTAGAGAAAATATTATTTTCATGTCAATTTTTTTTAAATTGAGTTTTTCCTTTGCATACGCGGGTTTTAGGTCTATTAAATCTGAAAATAAGATTTTTAGCATTTGGTACACGTTTGAGGTCTATTAAGTCTAAACATAAGATTTTTAGCGTTTGGTACGCGTTTGAGGTCTATTGAACCTGAAAATAATATTTTTTAGAGATTGGTCTGTTGCTCAAAAACAAAAACTAGCATATGTCCAATCTCAGTATTCTAAAAGTTTTTCAAAAGGGAAGGTTGCTCAAAAATTGCTATTGGAATTGAACAAACTGGCTTTATGAAATGAGCTCTCCCCTTTCAGCTACATATACAGACCCAAACACACACACACTTTTTTATTTATTTATTTTTTTTTTTTTTTTACTTTCTTTTACACATATATTGCCAGAGAAAGTTTTGTTTTTGGCACAGATTTTCGAAACTGAGTTTTTGCTACATTTACACGTTTTCAAGTGTCTTGAATCCAAAAATTAGTGTTTTAGCAGTTGCTTGTGTGTGTATCTATCTGTCTGTTTGTTATCATTTTCTCTTACCAACATATATGGTAGAGAAAGTATTGTTTTGGGGTCAAATTTTCGAAAATGAATTTTTGTTATATATACACGTTTTGAGGCTCCCTGAATCATAATTGTTAAAAATGTGTCAATGGAGTCTTTGTATCATTATTTTTAGATAATATAATTTAATACCAAAATTTATTAGAAAACCCTTTAAATTTATTTTATCAAGATTAATGAAGAAGTATATTTGTAATATTATGATTTTAAAGCTTTTAAAATTATCCTTGAAATACATTTATTTTATTTTATTTTATTCTATTTTATTATTATTTATTATTATTATTATTATTATTATTTACTTTCTCTTCGTCAAATAAAATTGTTTCTAAACCTATTTTAGATTATTTGAAAAGTACATTAAACTTTACATTCTTACGCTATTGATCTTAAGATTTAATGTGCAATCTGTCATTATAATATTGAAATGCAGGGTAAAAAAGAAAGTCGTGTGAGTGACACACCAGATTATCATTATTATGATCATTAAGAAAAGTTTTATTTTTGATTCAGATTTTCGAAATTGAGTTTTTGCTACATTTGCTTAAATATCCTGAAACAAAAAATTAGGTTTTTAGCGGTTGCCTGAATGTGTCTGTGTGTTTGTTATCACCATACCTCAAGAATAGATATTGGGACTCGGATGAAATATTAAGTAATTCGTGTACAGTGACTAAGAAAAGAATTCAAATTCATTAAGTCTATGTGTGAATTTTCAGGTAAATACAATTTAATATTTTTGGATGAAACAAAATAAAATAAATTGAACTTATATTTTATGTGCATGAAAGAATGTTTCGTATACAATGTAGAATGTATATCCTTTATTAGAAATTTACACAGAACCCCACAAAAGAATTCAGATATATTCATACAATGGAATTGCTAAAAGGTCATTTCATGTCGTGCTATGTGTTTTAAATTCTGTGCTAAATTAGTACACTATATTGTGTTTGTAAAATATATAGTAAATATACAGAGCTACCCCAAATTAAATGAAAGCATTTCTTTTTATAAATAAAAATCAATGTAATAAATGCAATTAAAGTTTAATTAATTTAAAATTATTCTCTTATTCTAATTTACTTTATCTTATCCGTAAAAGCTCGCGAAAGTATTGTTTTCGGATCAAGTTTTCGAAATTGAATTTTTGTTACATTTATATGTTTTGAGGTTTCCTGAATCCAAAAATTATGTTTTTAGTGGTTGGTTTATGTGACTTGTCTGTGTGTATTATAGATATTGAGTTTGTAAAATGGGTGCATAAGTTTTTAAATATCACTTATGTTATTGATAAGGACAATATTGCTTTGGAACAATGTAAGTTGTAAACTTCGCATGTTATTCAAAATTTACGTTTTCTTTTTAACATGGCAAAATAGAGCAAAATTTCGTTTAAACGTCCATTATGCCAATATTTTGTCGTAAACATGTCAGACTAATATTTTAAAATATATTTTTTAATACACTTCATTAAATATGAACATTTTAATTTGAAACTTTAGTAATTAAAAATTGTGTTTCCTTCATTTGGACAAATTAGGCCAATACTTCCCACGAACTTGCAATATGGGGATCGGTTGTGTAGGAAATTAATGTACGAAAACAATCCTAATAAAATTAGTCATTTAATTACGATAAGTCAAATGTATCGAATCGGATAGAGGGTAACCTATGAGGTGCGGCATTTCAGTCTGCGTCTGTGTTGAGTGTTCTATCATACTCATTCCTTTTAATATGAATACATTTCGCTCTTAATAGAAATTAGTAACAATAAATATAGGATGAGAATGGTTATGCGCATCATTATGATTTGTATAACATATTAAGTTAGATTGTTTATGATTACTGAAAAACAAATAGAACAGCATTAATAAAATGTTTAACGTTTTATTTTATAACTTTGCATGTTGGGGTTGGGGGGGGGGGGGGTAAAGAATGAGAAATGGACATGTCCGAGGAGGAAATTATACGTAGAAAATTTTATGAATTTCAACCATAAAATTTAACACGAAATATCTATTTTATTATGATTAAGATGTTCTTTAAAAATACATAATAGATAAATATAAGGTGATAATTTATGAAAATTCAAGCACTGCATCGTAAGAGAAATATTTTATAAAGTCGTACATTTTAAAAATTTAAATACAAAATGATAATAAAAATAGTTAAAATGTAAAATGGCGTACTACTGATTTGTACTTATGAACATTCTTCATGCATTTTACTAAGAATTTGTAATTTGTTTGAACAATTTTTACAAACTTTTTGGCCTTATACATGAAATCGGATCTCAATGCTAATATATTACCATTATTATTATCTACTTCTCTATTCGGAAAACTATTTCTTAATTTCAAGATATGTTTCGTTTTGCGATTTAAATCCTACATTAATCATCAGAAGAATAAAAAATAATAAAAGAAAAAAGAAAGAAAGAAAAACTCCGGATGTTTATTTATACAGGTTAAGCGGCGTGAAGTTTCTCTTTGCACTTCCAGATTTGGCGAAAATCGCATTCACTGGCGAAAAATTGTGAATTTGTTCTGCACGCGCCAACATTTCGGAGATACGCATCCCGGTGCAACCTCTGAGAAATTATAAACATCCAATAATAAATAAATAGATAATAAATAATTTATGACAATTTATAATTGTGTCTAAGCGCGGTAATTACAAAAATAAATCCTTAGTTAATATATGACATTTTCAAGAATATTTGGAAATAAAATAACATTTGAAAATAATTAGTTAAATTTATCATTAAATATTATTAATTAGTAGATCAATTAATGTTTGAAAATTATTAGTCAGTTAACATTTTGAAATTTAAACAGAATAACGTAGTTTTCAAAATAAATAACTTATTTTCAAGATAAAACCTTTTGTAACAAGAGTATTGGAAACCCTCCCTCTATGCAACTTCGATTTCAATAATAAATATTTTAATTCAGAATAATTTTTTTTAAAGAGCTTCATTATTTAAAATTTTAAAATCTAACGCACACACATAGATATATATTTTTTTTACTTGTTTTTACAGCTACTGTAAAAATTAAAAAATTAATTCTGGAAAAAAAGTGTTTTCCATTTTAGCATTCATATAGGAAAATTTTGTCAACCATCTGTAATCTATATATTAACAGGCTAACATGAAATCTGTGGTAAACTTTCAACCATAGACCTATTATAAGAGTAGATGGAACATTCCATTATTATTATTTTTTTTACTTTCAAGGTAATTTACATTTGCAATGTAACTTAGAACGCAAGCTTTTTTTTTCTATGTCATTTTACCAGCAAGACCTTAGTGATTTTTTCCTCTTCCCATACAGCAGTTGAAAATTTTTAGAATTAACCATCAATTAATAAACCTCTGCTTTTTGTATTAGTGTGACCAACAAATTGAAACTACAATTTAATCAAAATATCAAAAGCAAAAGAGTAAACAGCAATTTATTTCTATTATCTATTTAACTGATTCTCTCATGTCTATTTTATAGAAACATAATTTGAAAAATGAGAAAATATCTGATTTGTTTAAGATTAAATTCTTGGAAAACTAACGTGGGGTAACATTTCTCAAAATTCGTTGATAGACTTAAATGTGAAAGATGGATACGAACGTAAGTTCTGAAGATTAGCGTTACCATTTATATTTTTTATTGATTTTAATTAATTTATTTATTTTAATTAAGCTATGATCTCATTTAAAGACAAAAAATGAAAAAGAAAGAAAAAAAGAAATATGAGGAGCATGTTGATTTTCTTTACTGAATTTTTTTTATTATTATTATTATTGTACTTGAAATGCACGTTTCATAAGATTTACTGTAAAAAAATCTAAATCTATGTGAAAGTTTGGATGGATGGATGTTTGTTACTCAATCCCGCCACAACGGCTAAGCCAATGTGGATGAAATTTGGTACAGAGATAGAGAATAGTCTGGAATAAAACATAGGCTACTATTTATACCGGAAATTTGATTAGATTCTTTAAAGTTAATTAAAATATGAAAATAACAAACTGGTAATTGACTTAATATAAGCCATTTAAATTTTTAATTGTTGCCAAAAAACGTTTACGAGATATTTTTATTTATTTATTTATTGTTTTCAACATAAAATGAAATATGCTTTCACGCGAAAAATAAAAAATTACTAAATGTTAAATTGGTCGATGAGAAAATGACACTTTATAATTTTAAAATAAAGTAGTAATATTTACAAATCTTACATATTTCTTCTGAATTTTATTTCATAGCATTTTTTTATATACCTCAACTTCAGATTTCTTTTCTTTTCTTTTTTTTTTTTTTTTAGTACGGGGGATGAAACACGCTTGGCATAAAAGTTAATTCAGCATTATATTAAAGGTATTTTCTTACTGATAATTCTGGACAATTTTTAAAATTTTGATGCTGAAGTAGATCGGACATTTTTCGCCAAGGAAAAGATAGAAAGAAATACGCAAGCGAAGTGATGACGTCACTGGCCGTTCGTGGATGCAAGAAAAATATTTCCTTTGTTAAACGCCCATCATTGGATTTTTTGTAAAAAATTATTAAAAATCTAGGATAATTACATCCCAATTTTAATCCCCATATTTAGGTATAGATATCTATTAGTTATCATATCCATGCGTTAGATTAAGTTATTTTTGTTGTAAAATTGACAAAATTTGAATTTTTAATTTCAAAACTCTAGAAAAAAAAATGGCAAAGCTTCCATATTCGATTGAAAACACAAACATTTCATTTCAAATGATGATATTAACACAATAAATATCCAACTAATATACTAATTAAAAGGAAAATGATAAATATTCTATCATATTTTGAAGTCAAATTTGTTTTGAAATGTCTAAATAAGGTATCTGATATAAGATACTAATACGTTGCAGCGGAATAGATTTGATATCGGCCATCCTTGGCAGAAAAAAAAATATCTTTAAATTATTTGGCGAACATAATTTTATTCCTTTAAAAAATCATGGTTATTTTAACTACTTATATTAAGAGAGTAATGAATATAAATAATCTATTAAAAAAAGAGAGTTAAATTGAACACGTGTCATTTGTTAAATATATTTCATATTGAATAATATGAAACAATATTTCGTACAATGCATATTACGAAAATATACATCTGGCATGTATATTTTCGTATTACGTTTTTGATCACCAAATACAATAAGCGCCAAGAACGACAGAGTTTTGAAATTTAAAATTAAAATTTTGTCAATTTAACAAAAATAACTCAATCTAACACATGCACATGATAACTGATACATATATATACCCAAATATGGGGATTAAAATCGGGAAATAATTTTCCTCGATTTTTAATAATGTTTTACAAAAAATCCAATGGGCGATTAACATAGGAAATCATTTTTTTGCATTCACGGACGGTCAGTGACATCACACTTCGCTTGCGTGAAGGAACAATAATCGCATAAATTATATTTTGGTCTAAAACGGCAACAAAAATTCAAAAGTCGCCAAGGACATTAAGGCTGTACCATGATCAAGTTTACATATTAATTACTTTATTTATTTTTCTATATACCAACTGCTATTAACTAAGCATGAAGTATATATAACGACAAAATAATAATAATAATTGTCTCATGCGATAGAAGTAGCCGATCATAGCATTTTGTAATATTATATGTGGCTTGAAATTGCTGTCATTTTATGGTTAATCGATTAAATCAAATAAATACAGGAAATAACTTGAGAGCAAATGTTATGTACATCACGTATAATGTTGTTCATATGTAACTGGGATTCATATACCAGGTGTATAAGCTTAAATCCGCTGTTTTTTAGTAATAAAAACACATTTATTTTTTATATAAAGCAAAACAAAATTTTATTCAAAATAGTTTCCCTCGCTAACTATACATTTTTCCCATCTTTCGGGCAATTGGTGAATTCCACGCCAAAAGAATTCCTTATCTTTTGAGGCAAACCACTCGTCCAGCCATTTTCCAACGTCTTCGTAAGAAACGAAGTGCTGTTCGGCGAGTGCATGGCCCATTGATGAAAACAGGTGATAATCAGAAGGAGCCAGGTCTGGTGAATTAAGCGGGATGGGGTAACACCTCCCAGTTAAGTGTTTTGAGATAATTTTGGACCAATTTTGACGTGTGTGCTGGCGCGTTATCATGAAGAAAAATCAGTTTGTCATGTCTTTGTTGATAATAAGGCCTTTCCCATGGCATGTAGACGGATAGAAATGGCTGGTTGAGTGACACCTAACTTCTCGGCAAGCATTTTTTGCGATTGGGTATCATCTTCGTCCAAAAGAGCCTGTAATTCATGGTCGTTAAATTTTCGGGGCCGATTTTCACGCTCTTTGTCATTTAAGTCAAAATAGCCATTTTTGAACCGACGAAACCAGTCTCTGCAAGTTGTTTCTGACAAAGCACTGTCACCATAAGCTTCCACAAGCATTCTATGCGATTCGGCAGCTGATTTCTTCAAATTGAAGCAGAAAAGCAGAGCTTCCCGCATATGCTCTTTTTTTTGGTACAAAACGAGACATGTTTACACGAAGAAAAATTATAATGTTTTTATATGAAATCACTAACGATTTGCACTGATTTATGTGAACAGACGTCAAACTAATACAAAAACAATAAGACATGTAAATGTCCGCTGTTAATACACTCACTAGCGCCATCTATACGCAAACAGCGGATTTAAGTTTATACACCTGGTATAAAAGAGCTACTTCAAATTTTTCGATACTATCCGTATCGAAACTGTCATATATGGTAAGCATCGAAATGGAAGCCCACGGGTAAGCCATTGTCGCAGGTCGCAGGCAATAGGGACAGGCACCGGAGATTGCAAGGACGAACAAAAAGCTGTCGATGGCAGCGGGAACGCAAAGCGAGCTTTTGACCGATTTCAGTCTTTTTTTTCATAAAGCTATATAGAAAAGAGTTTGCCAGCGAAGCGGGCAAAGCCGCCTAAAATTTTTTAAGAACAAAAATATTATTCAACAATGAGCCGGGAGATCCGCGATTGTAATAAAATGCTCGCCCTCTGGTGGGCTAAGGTAAAATTATCATACCACTGATAGCTTTCACGCTGAAACAATGATAGAACAACAAGAAAGCACAATAATAAATGCACGTGGCAATGGGGAATTTGCACACATGGGGAAATTAATCAAATTTACTTTTTTCTGATAGATCTAGACCCACAGTTTCCAAAAATGTTTTTAAAAATCCAAAAAATTGCATCAATCGTTTGTAAATTAATTTTAAAAATCGGCGTAAACCGCCCGTCTCCAAAAAGGGGTGTGTTTCGACGTGACGTCACCCTTTATGACTCTCCACTCTCCCGAAGCGAAAGAATCTAGAATTGCAACCGGAGATCTATTGTACTGTACATGATATGTTAGTGCTATTTTGTTTAGCAGCGACGATTTGTCTACTAAAAAAAAAAGAAAAAAAAAAAAGTCTTTTCTTTAACTTCGATCTTTATGATAATTCTGTATTCTGTGACTTTGTTTATCTTTTGAAAAGAATTAATAGTTCAGCTTTTTCATTTAATACCTAATCTGCTTCGATTACTAAAATGTTACTATGTTTTTCGAAAAGTAATAAAAATGTTTACTAAAGGTGAATGACAAAACAGTTATAGAAAGTTGTTTTTCTAATAAAACTAAGTTACTTTTTCTCCAATTTTACATTAATTTCCTGTAATTCTTCTTAAAATATTCCATTAAAAGCACTGATTTATTTTTACTTATTTATTTATTTATTTTTTCAAAATTTTCTAAGTATTAATCTGCTGATTACCTCTTAAACAGAAATTTAATTAACATAAAAAAACTTTTTTTTTTTTAACCATATTCTGGATACTGGAATTATTTAGATTTTAATCAAGGTCATTTATTTAAATCAGTCCTGAAGTGGAGAAAGGGAAATTATTTTAAATTATTCATGTTTGAGTGATGGTAAGTAAAATGTTTTATTACACTATTTATAGATAGTAGTACGCTACCATTAAAATACATTAAAACAAAACTATGTGCAAGCCATGCTGGCGCTATAAGCTTTAAAATTGTGAAAATAATAATTTTACACGAGTATTTTAAATAGATCCATTCTATCATAGTAAAATATCTCATTAAGAAAAAAAAATATATATATAACCAGGCTGGGGGAGTGTTGCCGGCATAAAACTAGTGTAACCCCACAGGCAAGTCACAAGTCTTGCCGCCTGCCTCCTTCTTCTTATCTTGTGTTTCTTGGGTTGTTTTTTCATTAATTTTGATAAGTTTATGGTTTTAAGTTAAGATTTGTTGTTTTACTTTATTGATTCGTTTGTTTTGCAGGCTGTTAATTAATAGATCTGGTTTCTTTACATTAGTGTATTTCATCCACTGATGATTTTTTTTTTTTTTTTTTATCTTATTGGTCATTGGTGTTTCAGTGATCTTGTATCTGTTGCTTGGCTTCTACTATGCTTAATAGATCATCTTTATTATATATATATATATATATATTCTTGTATTTCTTAAAGAAAAAAAAACTATATATATACATATATGTTATGTTATTAACAATAATTTAATTTGGCACTCCCACTACCTTCTTTTACTCCGCATTTTAGAAGACATTTTTATTAACAGAATGTATTCAACTAATTTTTGTTGGCACTGCATATTGTTTATAAACTATACACACATCATGCAGTGTATTTAAAATTTGCACAGTAAAAAAAAAAAAATATATGTATATATATATATATGTATATATATATACATATATATATTGCTATTTCAAACCATAAGGATTAATGTATCCAAATTCCTTTGTTTGTTCTTTTAAACGAAAGATGAATTCATTTCATAAAATATTCTATATAGAAAATGTATTTTAATATATATATGTATATATTACATCATCTTTAGTACAGATAATTATAGTGTGCATTAATGTAGTTTAATTGGTAAAATATATCAAGGATAAATTCCGCCCTTACATGAATACATACGTACATATTTGAATTTCTCAGCATGTTCCTGTACCATAGATTATTTGTCAGATCTCACTGAAAACTTTCAAGAATGACTATCATCATGTGATATAAACTTAGAAAAATCAATTTAAACTTCCTGCTATAATACCTGTTTTGGGGTTTAACTGATTATAGGCTCAGAAACCCATCGCTAAGAACCTACTTTTCGAATTCAGGCGAATTCAAAACGTGTAATTATAGCAAAAACCCAGTTTCAAAAATTCAACCCAAAAATAATACTTTCATCATAAATAGAGAAAATATCTATTCTTAATTGAAAAATAATTTGTCAAAGAAAGAGTTTTGTTTATTCTCTCATTGTTTGTTTGATAACTTTTGTTTTGGTTTCATGTCGTTTTAACGTACAGGCAACATTATTTAAATAGCAACTATCTAGGAATAATATTGAAGTAAGTTTGTTGTTAAATTAAATTAAATAAAAAAATCAATAAGTAAAATTTATTGTTTCAAAAGTTAAAACGTAAGATTATTTGTTTTAATAATAAAGTCTTCACAGATAAATTTAGTTTAATTTAATTTGATGAAATTTTATTCGTATTGATCTATGTGGTTTCAGGGGCCTTAAATCTTCTGTTGCATGGTTTTTACTACGTTAAAAAAAAAAAAAAAAAAAAAAAAAAACATATATATATAAGATAATTTTAAATTATCCATGTTTGAGTAATGGCAAGCAAAATGTTCTATTGCAATATTTATAGATAGAACGTGCGCTACCATTAAAATATGGAAACAAAACTAAGCGCATCATGCTAACAATAACGCACACATACGACACACACGTATGTGTGTGTGTGTGTGTTAATGTCATCTCAAATTGAAAACTCTTGTTTATAATCTTTTAAATAATGAATATGTGGTTTGTATTCTCATCAGAATTATTTTAAAGTTAATATTCTTCTTCTTTTCCTATTTAATTTAAAATATTACTGGTCAAATTATTTTAGGTAACAATGAACTTTTAGACTTTTGTGGGTTGTTTGTGGCGATTTAATCATTTTATAATTTTCTATTATACTTCTTTTTGCTACTATATATATATATATATATATTATTTCAATCACTTACACAGACTACTCAATAAAGCTTTATAAATTTTAAATTCAAAGCAGTGGCATTGCGCATTGCATCATTCGTTGGATGATTTTACATTTTATCTATTTAATAACAAACAGAAAAATAATTTTATTGTTTATAAACCTTTGTAGATATCATATGGCCGTACAACATCATATAAATATGAAGATACTTTAATTTCAGTATTTTAAAAATGCGTAAATAAGCCCTTTAAGGCATTTTTAATTTATTTATCTATTTATTTTTAAATAACTGTACATGAAGTTATTAAATGTTTTCAAGTATCAATATTTATACAGAAAAAGAATGTTGTTTTACCAAAAAATTGTTTTCACAACACCAAAGAGTTTTTTTTTTTTTTTTTTTTTAATATTTGTGGATGTAGTTTTATCATCTTTCTCCATAGCTAAAGACATCCCCCCCCCTTATAAAATTGATGCTATATTTGGGAAATTCGCACGCTACAGTATTTCTAATAAGATTGTGTAATCGCTGTCATAATAAAAAGAATATTTTAAAAGCTAAAACACATCGCACGAAATCAGCGATACACTGGTTTTCACGCTGAGGCTACGAGAGAGGAAAGGATTTCGTTTCATCTTCCTAAAGTGTGACGTCATATGTATTTTGCTGCGTTTTCAGGATAGAGTAAATAGTGCGTTATTTAAGTTATCGTAAATCGATGACCAAGATTCAAAATGAAAAAACACATGTACTACCCTTTCTATTTTCTCATGTTCTATCATTTAATGATAAAATTGGAAAACATGCAAATTCTCTATTATTACACGTGGCAATATTTACTAACAACTGCAGTTGAGGAAGCGCCATCTATCGATCATTACAAACGCGGATTAAAGAAAAAAAATCATTTCTTTATTAAAAAAAAAAAAACTTAAAAATTTGAAACTCATAAATATTATATGAATTTCACCGCATAATTAAAATTTTAATTCACCAGTCACCAAATTATTATTAGAACCAGTTTAATATTGTGCAATAGTGAACTAAAATCATACAAAGAAAGGTTTTGAAATAAAATTCATAATTGACGACCCAGTTTTTACACTTCCGCCACGCAGTACTGTTTTAGTACAGGATCCCTATGAACGAATTTTTAATTTTTATCGCCATGTTGGCGCTAACTTTTTATTTATTTATTTTTCATTTTATTTTGGCTTTCAATGAGTTAAAATTTTTTTTTTAGTATACTTTATCAGACTGTTTTGCACAGCACCACAATGATAAGGTTTCATTTTCATTACATTACATATTATGATCAAACCGTCAGTTCCCACACATACACATCAAAATTTCCACGTGAACGAAGTCGCGGGTAACAGCTAGTAATTTTAAATTTGAGACAATATTTCTGCCATAGTATTCAATAAATATTTAATCAGTATATATACAATAAATATAAATTAATTTGTATGGAAAATATGATTCACTCGTACTATTTGTTCTTCTTTCTCAAGCCATAGGGAACTGCATTATATACTGAAGGAAGGTAAAAAAATGGAAAATCTGGATATACATGAATGCACTGATAGAGAAGAGACATACGTGTGTGAAGTGTGTTATAAAGGGTTTTCTGGAAAGGAATCTACGCATTCACACAGAAGGAAAAGTCAGTGTATCTGAAATATGTCTGAAGGATTTTCTCAGAAAATTAATCAAGTACACATTCACGTAGTCACACAGGTGAAATCGTTCTAAAGGATTTTCTTAAAAGCCTAGTTTAAAAACGCATTCACACACTCACACAGGCAAACCATACGTGTCTGAAATGTGTTCTAAAGGATTCTCTCAAATGATTTATCTTCATACACATTCACGTAGTCACACAGGCGAAAAGCCGTATGTGTGTGGAAATTGTTCTAGAGAGTTTTCTACATGGCAGGCTCTACGTTATCATTTACGAACTCATACAGGAGAAAAGCCTCATGTTTATGAAATATGTTCGAAAAGATTCTATCAGAAGACGAATTTAAATGTTCATTTACGCACTCACACAGGGGGGAAACCATACGCATGTGAAATTTGTTCTAAAGGATTCTCTCAGAAATCTCATTTAAATGTGCATTCACGCACTCATACAGGCAAAAAACCATACGTGTGTGATTTTTGTTGTAAAAGATTTTCTTAGATGACTACTTTAAGAACGCATTTACGCACACACACAGGCGAGAAACCATACGTGTGTGACATTTGTTTTAAAGGATTCGCTCAGAAGGGTGAATTGAAAGTGCATTCATACATTCACACAGGCGAGAAGCCATACGTGTGTGAAATATGTTCTAAAGGATTCCCTTTGAAGAGTAATTTAGAAATTCATTTTTCCAGACATACGAAGAAAAAACCTTAGATATGTGAAATATGTTTTAAAGAATTCTATCAGAGATGTAAATTAAATGAGCATTCACGCGCTCACACAGGTGAAAAACCAAATGAACCATATGTGTGTGATATCTGTTCTAAAAGATTTTCGCAGAAGTGTAATTTAAAAAGGCATTTACGCACTCACACAGGTGAGTAATCATCCTTGTTTTAAAGGATTTTCTAAGAAGTATAAATTAAATATGCATTCATAGACTCACACCGGGAAGAAGTCATACGTGTGTGAAATATGTTCTAAAGGTTTTTCTCAGAAAAATAATCTAAATACACATTTACGCATTCATACAGAAGAAAAGCCGTATGTTTGTGAAATATGTTCTAGAAAGTTTTCTGCAAGGGGCAATTTCAATAAACATTTCCGAAGTCGCTGAAAAAAAGCCCTGTGTGTTTCTCAAAAACACGGAATAATATTTAACAGGAGAAGGTGGTCCAATGGGAGAAAGCTTCGAAACTGTGATGTAAATTTTTGGTAAATATTGAGGGCGCCATAGTGATTTAAGTCAATATAGTGATTTAAGCCGTCATGTTGTAGTAACAGGTCTACCTGGTCTTGCGATATTGTTTGTTGATTTTTGGAAATAAGTTAAACATATTTCTCGTCTGAAGCTTAGGAGATCTAATGGCTTTGAAAATGAAGATGGGCATAATCTGTATATATGCCAAGCATTTTGAATAGCACTTTCTAACCCAAATATAAATAAAGGCCACCACCATTTCTTAGATCGTATGGGACAACGATATGCATTTAAATTTTGATCCATACGATCTGTTCCTCCAATGTACCGATTATATTGGCATATTATATTAGGTTGATTAATCTCTATAACTTTTTTTTTTCTGCATTAGACCATCGCTTTGCTTTTACTAGAGGAAAAATGCCATGCATATTGCAGCCAATTGTAACAACATTGTTATCGCGCCATCTTTCAATTATACAATTTTTCAATTCATCAAAATAACATTGGTGAGAACCTCTTTCCCGTTTTTTAAATGACTTTACATTTTCTAGAGGGCAGTCTTCGGTACGATTGTTACGTATGGTTCCTGTTGCTCTAATGTTTCTACTAGACAATTCATCTATAAGAGCAGGACTAGTAAATAAATTATCGAATTAGATGTCGTAAGGCTTGTTTGCTGGTAGTTCCGATATTAAATCTAAAATAACAGATCCTCCCATTCCTACTCCATGAACGTCGGGAACTGTTCCAGCTCCTTGATATGGTTCAAATTGGATTAAATATCCTAGTCTTGTGTTCAGAGCCCAAACTTTATAACCAAATCTAATTGGTTTGCATTTAATAAATTGTTTGCAACTATGCCGACCATAATAGGGCACCATACTTTCGTCCACAGTCAGTTGCTGCTCCATTGGAAAGTACAATAAAAATTTTTCGTTTAACATTGAAAGAAAAGGACGAAGCTTTGACATTTTATCATCTTTATTGAGCTTGTTATTATCTGCAAAATGCAGAAATTGCAAAATTTGCTCAAATCGATTTCTACTCATTGAAGAACTTATTGCTGCATTATTCACATCAGCAGATGGATCCCAATACAATCTTCTTCTAGGTAATTCAGCATATCCACTTGTCATAAGAATAGCAATAAAAGTTTGCAATTCTTCACGAGTAACAGTAAAAGTTGTACATCCTTTCTGATGAGCATATAATATGCTTTGCTCCTGAATCAATTCTATGAGATCATCGTCAAAAAAAGTTGAAATAATGATGTAGGGGACCAATGAATATTCAAAAAATTTGGCTTAGCTTCATTCCAGTTTCGTATCTGACATACTAAATCACCGCATTTCCACTCCCTCTTGATTTTTTTCGTTTTACGTTTTTTAGGCGGTAGAACTTCGTCGTCATCGTTTTCAGATGAAGAATCTCCAACTTCTTTGGATGCTGCTCCTTTATAATTTAGTTTCACTGTAGCTGAAGCACGTAATTGTGAACCAGATAAATTACCTACAGACAGTGCATCTTCTGGACCGCTGTCTTCATCCGTTAAATATCCATTTGTTGGGGGAGTGATGACTATATCAGCATTTATAAACTCTTCGTCGTCAGATAATTCTTCTAAAAGAGCCAATGCTTCTTGAACGGATAAACTGAAAATGACAAAAATTTATTATTACTAAAAATCTATTTAAAATTTTTGAGAAATGAGAAATGTAAAATTTGTATCTAATATTAAAAAAAAAAAAAAAAAAAAATCTGTGAAATTTGTTTGAATTACTTAATAAATAACTGGTAACACGAAAGATGTACAAATTTTCAAGGCCAATTTTGAATGAATATCGGATATCAAAATACGCAATTTATATATAATAAAATATTTTTAAAAAATCACAAAATTTAATCGTTCTCAAAGACAACTTTTTTAAATATCAGAAAAAAAATTAAGGAAAAATACATTTATAATACAATTTAATCGAATTATTTATTAAGTAAGTTAAAAGTTGAGATCTCTAAAATTAATATGCACCTCTCCCTCCTTATAAAACATCAAAAATATTTTCAAAAAATGAACTTAGCATAAGGAAAATAAAAGATATGAAACTAAAATTAATATATAAAAACAGATAATACTCCTAATAATTCATTTAAAAGAATTTTGAATAAATAAAAATACCGTAAAACAAGTATTTAATACATTGAAAGGTAAGGGAAAAATCCGTACCCTTTCGTGCCTAGCGTCCTAAAATTAGGACGAAATATAAATGTTCAAATTCAACTTAAAAAAACAAAATATGAAAAAATGCTGAAATACATATTCTAAAATAATGTTTTTTAAAACAAATTATAATATTAATAAAAGTATTGATAAATAAATAAATTAAATGTATTGCGTTTTCTTGTGCGCCATTTCATTCGAAGGAAATCTATCTTTGTTCTGGAATAAAACATTTATTTTCCATTTTTATCCCTGCGTAGTGCTGCCATCTGTAAATAAATATTATAAACAAACATTAAAGATTAATTTTGCAAAGTTTTGAAGGGCTAGAATAATTTCTGTTGTTCCAGGATTTTTTTTAAAGAAAGCGTCCCAAAATTAGGACGCCAGGCACGAATGGGTTAATTGTCTCATGCGACAGACGTAGCCGGTCACAGCATATTGTAATATTTGGCGTGAAATTGCTGTCATTTAATGGTTGATTGGATAAACAAAATAAACATATGAAATAACGTAAAAGCAAATATTATGTTGTCTAAACCCAGTTATATTTGAGTCCAATCCGAGTTACATGTGAACAACACGTATAGTGTTGTTCACATGTAACTGGGATTCAAATATAAAAGGGAAACGCCAATTTTTTCGATACTATCTATTTCGAAACTGTTATATAATAAGCACCTAAATGGAAGCTCATTGGTAAACTATTGTCGCAGGTAATAGGGACAAGCGCCCGAGTTGCAGTGGATGACCAAATCGCTGCCGAATGCAGCAGGGACCTGGAGCGAGCTTTTGAACAATTTCAGTAATTTATTTTATTTTATTTTTATAAAGCTATATCGAAAAAAGTTTCCTTTAAATTTAGTGGCCAGCGAAGCGGGCAAAGCCTGCTAGTTAAATATTAATGGTGCTTGGTGTAGGATTAACTTGGTGTAGGAGGAACTTGCATGTGCATCACATGCTTTCAGTTTTTTGAAAACTGCAAAGTTTCTGTGAAAAACTGAAAATTACTTATTCCTGTTATTTTCAGTTTCTCTACAGTTTTTTAAATTTTACACAATTTCTGTGAAAAACTTAAAAACTATAATTGTTCCCCTGCCACACACAAAAGCCAATTTTTAAAACTTAGTTTGTTGTGACCAACACATGACTTTCTTCTGTGCTTCTATACAAATTCCCTCACTAAAAAATAACTTATCAAAATTATCTTCCGTGATGAATGTAGACAATTTCCATTGTAGAGAAATAATAATAGCACTAAATATGCAAAGGAAAATCCATTTTTTAGATATGATTCTTTTCAATTTTAACAACAACAACAAAAAAAAACCTTAAGTTTCTTTTAAATTACTACTACTACATATAGAGGGTTCTACTATTTATTTTTAAAGGTGTTGATGAGCTCATTTGGGAGATACTCATAATGAAAATTTGCCTCCCTTCGGAGGGACTTTCCTTTTAAGGGGGGAGGGGGAACCAATGCTTGCACATTTATACAAAAAAAAAAAAAAAAAAGAAAGAAAATTCTCACTTGACATCACTATTATAGATTCTTCGTTTTAATTTCATAATGATTAAGAAAAAACAATTCACTTTATGTATATTTGTAGGAAATGTTGTTCTACAATGTAAAAAATTAAAGGGGAAAAAAGTTGCAGAATGACACCACCATTTGTTGGATAATTTTTATCAAATGTTTCTAGGCATTAATTTATGTCAAGTTATAGTTGCAAATCACATTTTATGAAATTCTAAGTAGATTCTGAGTATGAATCCTGAGATATAGTTGCCACAAAATTTTGTCACATACAGATATTTCCTAAAAATTGTCAAATTATGTTCTAGGCATCTCAAAACATGTAATTGTAAACCCATTGAAAACCTGAAGTCTAGTATTATTACGAATAAAAATTTTATTCTATTGAATATAAAAGAGAGAAAAACATGTTATGCATATTTTAATAAAATAAAATATTTCTGCTCTAAAATTTTAAACCGCTGCCACTGGTGTTTTTCAATTTATCAGAATCTTTTTCGATTTCTTAGTAAAAACTGTTTTAAATGCAATCAGATAGACTTAATTTTGTACGGAAATGCGGTATAAATAAATAAATAATCAATTTAATAAATAAATCTTCAATTTCGTAATGTTTTTTTTTTTTTTGTTTGTTTTTTACGAAGTGAGTCATTCAAAGGTAATTAACCTTAATTATTTAAAGCCACTGCTCAATAAATACTAATTGGATTAAAAATCTGTATTTCACTTTCTTTTACTTTTGCTAGTGACCATAAATTTAAAAATAGGTCATTTTAAAAATAGTGAGTGCTACTACTGAGAAAATTACATATTTTAGTTAAGAAGGAAATATATATATATAAGTTGATTATTTTTCCTGCAAAAATAATTTCAATTCGGGAAATTTCTTTTAAATTTTTAGAAAAGCAGAGCCAAGTCTCTACCTAAATTATCTAAAAAATAATTAGGACTAAAATAATATTTACTATATTTAAAAGAAATTTCATTAAGATGTTATTCTATATACTAAGCATAACTCAAACCTATCATTTAAAAAATAATAAATTAAGATAAAAATAATAATAATAATAAATTCAAAACAAATTTCCTTATGTGCATTATGTGATAAAGATAAATAAACAATAATATTAAGTATTCCGGTAACTAAACAAACATTTACATTAACCTTTTCTTAAGGATTATCTACTTCCTCTCAGAATTAAACTTTGGGGGGGGGGGGTGTTAAAAATTAAGTCAGTAATCTAAATCCCCCCCCCTCGCTATAAAATAAAATAAATAACAAAGTCTTCAATTTCATAACATATCTATTCTATTTTTTTTATTTATTTATTCATTTTTTTTTATTTATTTTATTTTATTTTATTTTTTTTTGGGGGGGGGGGGGGACAGGGATTAACTATGTAAAGGTAATTGACCTTAATCATTTAAAGCTACAGCACATTAAATGCAAATTGGATTTAAAAACAATATTTCATTTCCTTTTCCTTTTTCCAGTGACCATGAATTTAAAAATAAATCTTTTTAAAAATAGTGGGTAATAATGCTAAAACAAATTCATACTTTCAGTTAAGAAGGAAATATCCAATAACATGATTTTTGCATGCAAAATTAATTTAAACTCGGGCAATTTCTTTTAACAGTTTAAAAAGCAAAGCGAAATGTTGTCTCTCCTAAAATTGTCTAAAAAATAATTAGATTATAATATAATAAACTAACATATTCACAATGTTTAACAGAAACTTCATTAAGATGTTATCCTACGTATTATGCATAACTCAAAGGTGTCATTTATTTCTAACAGAAAATGCTAAGAGTAGTTGCGGGTGATTTATTTAGGTATACATGTTTAAGATTGATTACAGAAATATAAAATTACTTTGACTATTTATACTTTAGTCGAATATAAGTTCATCAGTTAGGTCTAAATGTACCCTCAAAAAGTAACAGTTCATTACATTAAATTACAAATGATCATTACTCAAAAATAACTGAATAATTATAGTAGTACTTAATCATTTGAGGATCAAAATATGATAGAATATTAAAAAAAAAAAAAAAAAAAAAAAAAACTGAACAAAAATTTTATAACAGAAAAACTAGAAACTTCTTGCGAAAATCAGTTCTACAATTATTTTCATACACTGCATTTTTTAATTTTGCATGTACCTTATATATTTCCAACTTTATATACAGATTTGTTCTAATTAAAAATCATTTATGCGCATAATAAATCCTTAAACTGGAGAAGCTATTTTTAAAAGTGATACACTCTGCTAGTATTTAAGAAACTGTACCATATTATGCATTGTTTACTTACTTTTAAATTTTTTTTAAATTTAAAATTTATGGAAGTTTGTGGGTTTGTTTTGAAAACATATTAACATGAAGTATATATACTAAAAACAATATGAATTACTAATAATATTATCTTAAAAAATATATTCATCTAATTGTAATGAGGAATTGTTTTTGTTTTTATAAAAAAAAAAAAAAAAAAAACTAAATTTTATAAATTTTCCTTAATTTTAATTGAAACTTTTCAATGCGCACTAAATAAACTAATTTGTTCATAAATAAAAATATTTAACTAAACATTATTGAATAAACAAGTTTTATTTTATTTTATTTTTATTTTTATAACAAACTTTTGAAAATATACCAGTAAAATTTCCAAAACAACTTCATTTATCATGTTTGAGAATACGTTAATAATTTACTGCACGAGATTGTACGTAATCAAAGTCATAATATACATTTATGCATAGATACTAGTAAACAAATCTCTCTGCATTGATAATTTAAGTCATTTCAAATCTCTAAAAAGCTTTAAAATATGGTTTCATTGAAGTTTTTTTTTTTTTATCAATAAATAAGAAAAATACTTCAACTTAATTTAACATATGCAGATGCAGTTGTTAATACTGCCTGAAAAATTAATAAAATACTTTAATATCTTAAATTTGATGTAATATTAAGCAAAATTGCAGATCATTTTAAATAAAATCTATGCATTATTGCTATTATAAATGAAAAATGCTAAATATTTGATAACTAGAATCTAGAAATGCACTTCCATCAAACGAAAGATTGAAATATATAAGTTAATACTTCGTTAAATAGAAATTATACATGCATTATTGAATAATCTTCATAATATTCTTTTAAATTTATGAGAACATAGTGTTTCTTACCTTTTTCTTCTATTCAATCCATTATCTTTTCTGAACCCCACCTGCTTTATACAAACGCTATTGCACTGGCAGGCACGTGCATTATAGTAATCATATAGTTGTATTGGTCACCCGTTTTCCTCTTTTCCCCCCTTTTCTTGTTTCTGCTCCCTTCCCCAGGTAGCACAAAAATATCGGCCAATATAAAAATTTGATATTGGCCAACGTAAAATGACCCCCCCCCCTAAAAGATATCCAGGAATATTATTTTTTGACATTTATTAATGTTGGCCAATATTTACAGACATTTGTAAATATTATATTTTTACATTATTAAATAACATTTTCAGATATTGCCTGATATTATATTTGGTTATTCCTGAATAATATTTTTAAATATTTAGCAATATCTATTTTAGAGATTTTTGATTATTGTTTCAAGATATTTCTCAATATCTTTTTCTAATATTTCTGAATAACATTTTTAAATATTTGGCTATATTGATTTTTGAGATTTTCAAATATTGCTTCTGGATATTTAGAAATATTTTTTTCTAATATTTCTGAATAATATTTTTAGATATTCAGCTATATCTATTTTTGAGGTCTTTGAATATTACTTCATGATATTCTAAAATATTTTTTTCAAATATTTCTGAATAACATTTTTTGATACTTTTCAATATCAATTTCTTAGATTCGTGAATATTGTTTCCCAGTATTGATATATATTTTTTGGTGATAAAAAGTCGGCAGCAAAAGTATCCAAGCACTAGCAATAATCCCTGTACAAAAAAGGTACACTTCATACTGCCTTGTTAAATAAACTGATGTCGAGTTATGTTCTTAGTCACTCTAAGAACATGACCCGACAAGGATTTATTTAACAAAACAGTATTAAGTGTACTTTTTCGATGTCGGAATTATTGGCTAATGCTCGAATACTTTTGCTGCCGACTGTGTATCACCAAAAAATGTATATCAATTTTGGGAAATCTGAATATAAATTCAGAGAAATGATTTTTTTTTTCTAACATTTCAGAACATCAGAATTAATGGCTGTATGTCAGTCAGTTTCAACCATTCTTCCACATATTATTCAATGGAACTTTTGTTGCTTAGTATGAGGATCGCTCACTCAAAAATTAAGCTTTTCATATTCTGTTTAATATTCAATAATTATTGAATTGAGTAATATTCTATAACAAACAAATATTACTCTTTGAACATAATCAATGAGCATTTTTTTTAATCAATTGATTTAAATTTTTTTTAGCTCATTAAGCTAAAAAAAAAAAGAAAGTTCTAAGAATAACTTTCAAAAAACTTCATTTTTCAATGGCAGATCATAAAAAACTAAGCAACAAAAATCCCATAGGATAACATAGGGAGGGAGAAACAGGGAATTTGATGTGCAACCATAACGGCCCTCTTCCATTACCCTCGTCGGAAGCCCGAGGCAATGTTATTCTATGGCAAATTTTCTTTACTTATAACTAATTAACTAATATATATTTTTAAAGTCTGTTTTTACATTCAGAAATTTCCCAACTGTTAAATTGAAGCTCCTTTTTTAAAAATGAATTTTTTTTGAATTTTTAACATTTTATTTTGAAATTGCAAAATGAAAAATTTCACATATTAAAAATTCGTATTTTACAGCTTCGAAATAAAATAGTAAAAATGAAAAAAATATGTTTTTTAAAAAAGAGCATCAATTTAACAGTTCGGAATTTTCTGAATGTGAAAACAGAATTTAAAAATATGTATTAGCTAATTAGTTATAAATAAAGAAAATTTCCCATAGAATATTAGCTTCGGCTTATATGGCGACGGAGAGTGAAGTGGTCCTTTAATGAGCCACTTTTTGCTTCTAGAATAGTATACATTAGCATTGTAATAATGAAAAAAACTGAAGTTAGATTTTGCTGTATCAATACCCTTTGATGTCTTCTTAATTCTTCATTATTTGCTATTTATACACAATAGCATAAGAGTGATTCTGAATAAAACAAAATTTTATGAACTGTGCATAAAATTTTTTGAAGCTATTTCATAGATACATACATTTTTATTTAGAAATTTTATACATCAATCTTGAAAATTCATTTCTAATAGATTGGTGTGAAAGGTTGATTTTTTATACCAATTATGTGAAAAATATCAGAGCCGGTAATCGAACCTAGCCTTCTGCTTAAATAAACTAATGTGTATCACCAAAAAAACGGAAGGTCTGGGTCAGTTTCTGGCTCTGGTATTTTTCACTCAGATAGTATAAATAATCAGCCTTCCACTCCAATCTATCAGAAATGAATTTTCAAGGTTGATGTATAAAATATCTAAATAAAAAATTTTGTGGCCTATTGGAGTTGTGCCATGATCAATTTGTCACTTGAAATAGCTGCGTGTTTGCAGACTCGGTGACCTTGCCAACATATATTATGTGAGAAATGTCGAGCTGGTTATCAGCCAGGGTAGTTCAATGGTTAGAGCATCTGCACATTAAGCAGAAGGCCCAGGTTCGATTGACGGGTCTGGTATTTTCCCCACAGGTTTTCCCCTTCCACTCCAATCTATCAGAAATACACATATATACTGTATTTATGTTTAGTCTATTTTGAATACAAGCTGTAAATTAAAATCTATAAAAGTAAATGAAAATTAAGAATTAAATAACAAAAACCTATTAAATGAAAAAGGTTAGTTATTCATTTGAATCAAAATAAAAATTTCTAAAATCTTTTGATTAAGTTAAAATTTTTTTAAACTAAATAATTTATGCTTTCAATATTCTGTTTACCTGTTCTTTAAAACAAAAATCTAGATTTAAATCAGGGCCTGAAATTTCAACTCAGATTACACTCACAAAAAAAAAAAAAAAGAAAAGAAATTACTTGTCATAAAATAGTTTTTTTTTTTTTTTTTTTTTTAAGTATTTTGGATTTTTCAAAAATGTATTTTGGGTTTTCTTCCCCTAATTATTTGAAATGCTTTTGTAAATATTTAATCTCAATTTAAAATCTATGGTTAAAGCAGGGCATCAGCAAATTTTAAGGAAGCCTGGCAACACTTGGGTACAAATGAGATTGATTATGCCTGAATAAACAGAAATGGATAACACAAACATTCAAAATGCGCACACAAAGAGATAACTTTAAATTTTCTTTAAAATTAAAAAGCACTGAAAGTTGAAATTAAAATTAATTAATATACAAACAAAAGTCTGAAAGTACTAATGCATGCATTTATTTCAAAATATGAACAAACAGATAAATATTACAAATACAATATAAACAATAAAAATACAATTTTTTTTTTTTTTTTTTTTTTTTTTAATTTCAGAAAAAATTCCTTTTTTATTTACATAAAGTTTTGTATCAACACATACAAATGATATAATAGTAAATATATTATAGGCTGTCTCTAAGCACACTTTGAGGAAGGCTCAACATCATCTTTGCTACCATCAGTGCTCGAATTCGACACTTCATCATCAGTCTACTTGAAACATTCACTTGACGTTGTCAAGATGTTTGTCCAATATTTACCCACTAACAACTCCTTAAAAAAAAAAAAAAAAAAAAAAAAAAAACTATTTTAGAAAAACATTATTTTTTGCCTTTTTCATTTTTATTTAACAGTTCAGCATATGTAAGTAATTGTTTAGTCAATTTCTTTGTTACTATGTTTAAAAGGTTTGATTTTTCTCTCTCTTATGGTACACTTATATACAGGGTCCGACTAGCAAATTTTTATGCCCAGGATACTTTAAACTTTTCATACCCCCTTTGATGATCCACCCCCACCCCCTTCCCCCAGAAAATAAAGTTTGTTATTACTATAAAATGATCTATAGCAGGCGATAAAACAGACTGACTGGAAAAAGTATTTGGGCAAAAAAATAATATTTCTGGCTTTAATAAAATTGCTCCGCTCAGTCAAACGATATTTTATTTTAAAATTTTATTCATATGAATAAAACACAGTTGAGTTAGAAAACATGTAAAAAAAAAAAAAAAAACTGGGGGATTTAGATAAGATATTTTTAACTAGCGATGGAACGAAGCTTCTGCCACCTTACCGAAGCTTTGGCCTGGCCGAATAATGAGCGTGATTCGGCCGATTCGGCCTATAACAATTTATGTTGAGAATATTCTTTTAACAATTATTATATAAAATAATAATCATAAAATAGTAATAAAAAAAATAATAATAATAATTTAAGTTATGCATAATAGCACCTTATAATAAAACATAATAGAAATTTATATTTAATTTAAAAGTTTGTGACCCTTTGGAACTATAAATCATACAACAATTAATAATATATTCTATTTAAATTGGAAGTTGCTAAGAAATAAGTTGCATTACATTATATTTAGTTAACAATTTAATTATATGAACAGCTTTAGTTGCTTTAAAATGGAGCTATTAAAATATTGCATGAAATATTTTTTAAATATTTCTAGCTTTGAAAGTAGTCAATAATCAAGTAGTAGTCAATAATCAAAATTAACAATGAAGCTAATAACAGACATGGTACAAGCTTACAGAAAAAAGGCTGAACTTTTCACGACCCCCCCCCCCCTCCCTCTCAAAAGTGGTATCAGGCAACTGACACAATATAAATTTTTCAATAATAAAAATAATGTTAAATCTGATTGCATACATGTACACACAATGAACAAAACCAAAACAACAAATTTTACATTAAATATCATATTAATTATAATTAAAATAGTTGTAAGTGCTTAAAAAACAGACAAAATTATTGCATATACTTGAAAATAAGTTTATTCTATAGAAACATTGTTTGCTGAGGCAATTGATTAAATAATGCGGTTCAAGTTCATTAGGAAAATGCAGTTGAAGTGCTATTTCTTTTTCATTTTCTCCAAGTTTGAATTTAACATTTCTTGAAAGCCAATCACATAGAAATTGCTACTAATATATTGCACAAATTCAGGCAGACCCCCCCCCCCCCCCCTACACATGTCCAAAAAGTTTTAATGCAGATTTGCATTAATCTCAAGAATAAAAAATTTTCAAGCTTAAAAAGGCTGAAAAGTAACATGTCTGTAATAATCAAAATTAACAATATAGTCAATAATAATCAAGATTAACAATAACCTAGGATTATAAAACAAGCAGAGAATTGTTGAAAAATAAATATAAGCTGAATTTTTATTTACTTTTTATAAACCAGAATATGAGGAGGGTGCCTATTACTTGCACATCCACCCTAGATCTAAATTCTAACTATTTATTCCAGATAATTAAAGTTATAAAATTTATTCTAGATTAGTTATAATCACATGATAAAATGTTTTCTAGGTTAATAACTGACATACTGTAAATTGTTTTTTATGCTTATTTTCATCATATTACATACAAGGTGAGCCCTCCGTGGCCGAGTGATTATGTCACTACACTGCTAATCGCCTTCGAGCGTAGGAGAGCGGGTTCGATTCCCGCGCTGGCCCTGGGTGTTTTCTCCAATTCTTCGTATTGTAATTCTGTCATGTGCTATCTGTCGTTATCTCACGAAGATTTACAAGCGGACAACTAGTCAAGCATACAAATCTGATGTATATGTTATCAATAAACAAACATACAAGGTTAATTTTACTTCATTTTATCATTTATCACACAATTTTAAATTATGATGCAAAAAAATCAATGTTTTTGCATTTTTAGGAAGGATTCTAATTCCTTTTTACCTCATACACATTTTCAGCTTCAGAAAATAACCTTTCGTTATATATACTGCTACTTGGAGCAGATAAGTAGCATTTGGCCAAATCAGATAATCTGGGAAATATTTTTTTATTCTCTCTCCATCTCCACCAATTCCAACAGACAGTGCGTTCTATTTAAAAGCAGATTGTTTATATGTACTTCCAGCTCTTTAGCCGATGAATTTTCAGAGTGTTCTGTGAGTAATTCATTGTTTGTGATTTCTGCAAAACAATCCCACAATGATGCCGGAGCTTCGGCGATTAGTTGGCCGAAGCTTCGGTATTCGGTGCTGTGGCCAAACTGTGCTTCATGCCATCACTATTTTTAACTATAAGTAAAATTTTGTGCCCAGGTACTGCTTATACATGCTGAGAAATTTATATATCTTATAGTCTTTATCTTATATTTTATAGTCTTTAAATGCTTTTTTGAATAAAAAGGTAGACATTTTTATATACCTCAACTTATATTGTACAACTGCGATAATTTGGCACGCGAATCACGTGATTTCAGATGATTCCATGAATGAAATAAGGTGAGGATTGTGTTTCCATGGTAACACAGAGTAGAGTGGCTTCCAGATTTGGCGTTGTTGGCCCGTTTCTTAGTGTGAAATTATAATTTGAAGTTGTTGATAAACTTAATGTTTGGATGTATTTTTAATTATTATTTAAAAGAAGTGTTCGGAGGTACTATTGTTTACAAATTTTAAAGTTTCGGCAATCAAATAACATTCAAAAAGAAATTTTGATTTTTTAAAATAAAGCAATCTTAATGGCTTCCGAGAAGTAATTTTTAAGTACAATCATTATCAGCAGAAAGGGATGAAAGAAGTAACTTAATTAAACTTTTAAAAAGTTTATTTCTACAATGTATGAAATAAAAGAAAACATGATTAATACCATTACAGTTTCGATAAAATAAACATTAAATTATTGTAATTGTCATTAAATAACATGACATAATCATATAATGGTTGTAATAAAAGTAGAAAGAAAGAAATTTAATTAATCATGATAGTTAATATTTACAAAACATTCAATTATGATATATTTTTAGATTTAAATAAATAAACTAATCATGATAGTGAATGTCTATTAAAAAAAAAAAAAAAAAAAAAATGGAACTGTTTTACGTATACTTTGAGAAGTTAAAAGGTAAACGAGTAAATTTTAGGGATTCAGTTAATTTAAATACTAGAAATAAACATTGAACACAAATTATAAGCAATGTTTAAAGATATTTTGATTTATCGATTTTCTGCATATCTGATAAAATAATTATAAGAAATAATTAAAACAATATTTAATTTGACAAAAATTTAGCAATATTCTATTTAATTAGCAACAATAGACACTTTGATTGCTCGTATAGGTGCCAAAGAAGCTGGTAAGTCGAAGAATTGTTTGGCGAAAAGAACTGCCGCCAAGCATCATTTGTATTTCATTCGGCCGCCCCTTCTTCAAAATGAACTATTCCAAGGTCGTATGCCATCTTTTCGCGGTTTCACAGTACATTTCACTACAAAAAAATAAATAAATAAATAAATACAATCCAGAATATTACAATTTTTTTTTTGGTGTGTATGTTTGTTGTTATTCAGTTAAGCTAAACAGACTTTCATAAAATTGGACTTAACTTTTTTTACTTTAAACGTTTATAGTAGTCAAATTTAGAAATATTTATTTGTAAATTTTATATAACACGTATAGCAATAACTGGAACTTGGTCATGAATTTTTGTAAACATGCGTTCAAAACTATGTATTTAAAAAATATTTAGTAGATAAAATTTGGACATTAGATTTTCCAATCTTTTTCGATGATTACATGTTAAAATGGTATTTTTCAATTATATATAAAGGCATCACTTTGTAAATAATATATGCATTATGCAAGATTGCATAAAAAATATTTATGTAAAAAATGTAAATAGATCGACAGTATTAAACATACGTATTAAAAAAATGTATATTTTTTTAATAATTTGTGCAAAAGACAAGAAAGAGCAAAAAAAAAAAAAAAGAAAGAAAGAAAGAAAAAAACAGTAATTTTGTAAAAACTATAATTACACTGACAATATTTATGTTACCGTTAAAGCTTGAAATCTGTTAATGTGTAGATTACCTAGCTAATCTGCAGATTAACTAAAATGACCTGGAATCAAGACCCCGAAAGTGCGGAATCAAGAGTTTTCCGCATTTTAACTAGGTAATCTGCACATTAGCGGCTTCTGTGTCGTTAAAGTTCAAATGTTTGTTTCGAGCCTTAGTTTTTTTATATTCACTATGACGTCAAACAGTCATGCGATATAGATATGCAAATGACCTTCAAACAAACTAAAACTTTTATCCCTTCCGCTCCGCTATGATAAACCAGTAGCCATATGTGATAAACATCAAAACATGGAGCATTGAAGCCATGATTAAGTTTCTTATTATGACTAACACAAAATTTAAAGTAACAAGTATGTTATAATTGTTTTAATTTCGATTTTATTTCTTCTCTTTTTTAATTCTGTCAATATAAGTTTAATAAGGGTCTGCATTTTATTAATGGAATCTAATCTTAATTAAAAGCTCTCTCTCGTGAAACTTCATTTTGAATTATGAATATTAAGTTTATAGCACAGTAATTATTTCCTCCCGAAATAAAACTATTAAACCACAACTTTTTAAAACTAATTTATTTTAAAATTGATTTAAATTACTAATACTTACTGAAAAAAAAAAGATGTATTAATTTTTACTCTGAAAAATATGGCATTATTTAATAAATACTTCATATGAAATTTTTATGCATTTTTTAGCATTTCATTACATTTTTTTTTTTTTTGTTTCTTTCAATTTCAAGTTTCCTTTATATATTTTATATATCATGATTGTATTTTTATTTTTTAAATTTTGTTCGCTTTTTCAGATAATTTCACTCTAGTTTATCACATAAAATTTGTTAATAAAGTTTTTTTTCTTATTTATTGTAAAATTAATATATTTGCTAAACTTGTACAGATGCATGCTGCAAAATATAGTTTAATAAAGCATTGGAAAACTGTCATTTTAATTTTTATGTGTTCTAAAAATTATTAAAGCAGTTTTAATTATTTGAAGTACTTCTTAAATAATGCTTCTGATTTAATATTTCTTTAGCAAATATATATATTTTTTTAATTTAAAGGGTTAAATATTTTTATTTTGAAAAGAAATCTTTACTGTATTACAATTCTAACTTTCATTTATAAAATAGAATTTATTAAAGTTATTATATTTCATATTAAAAATGTATAACATCTTCAAACTTATATTGACAGAATGAAAAAGATGAAATAAATAAAAAAAATAAAGCAAATATAACTTTAAAACACATAAAGATTAAAATAAGTAAAGAAAGAAAGAAAAGAAAACTAATTTTTTTTTCCCTCGAATGAAAAAAACAAATAACACAGCGGGCTGTAAAATTTCAACACCAGAGATCTTATTTTCACTTTAATGAGTACCTAGTATTAATGTGCAGATTATCTAGGTAATTCGCAGATTATCTAGGTAATTTGAGAAATGAAACAATTTTCTCCACTTTAATGGATAACCCTAGTTTATGTGCAAATTACCTAGCTAATCTGCAGATTAACTGATTTCTGCACTTTAAAGGTAACATTTACATATTTCAAAATCACAAATTCATTCATCACAAATATAAAAATAAACAAGTAATATGATTAGAAGCTAGATTAAAACTTGAATGACAATAAAGAAAAGAAAAAAAAAATCCTTTAGTACTTACATTAAAATATTTGAAATTCAAGCCATCATTCTCATAGCTTTGAAACAGGAGGCCAAGGCATGGTAAAAAGATAGCAAAAGAAAACCTATATAAAGAAGCATTAAAAATAAAATTAAAAAGAAATATTTACATGTAATATTTGATTATGTAGCTAAAATTTATTTAGATTGTATTATTTATAATTTTGAATTTATATATTCATAATTTAATGTTTCATTTTAATTTATTTAAGCTTATGGAAGCGCTATTAAAGATAAATAAAATAAAGGAAAGGAAGCTTTTTTATAACTGGTATCATAAACTGCCTAAAGCGCTTTGACATTTTTAATGATTGACTATTACTGAATGAGTTTTTACTGCGTCTTAATGATTCTCCATACAAAAATTCCAGACATTTATGCTATATAATGAATGAAGGAATCAGCCTTAATATATTTAATTTAAAATTAAAAAGAAAAGGAATACATAAAAACATTTAAAGAGTACATAATTAATTTAATTTACAAATGAATACATGTTTATATGCTCAAGATGTATGGCTTTGATTCAACGAGGACTAATGTCTGAATAACTGCAATGAATTTTAAAAAAAAGAAAAAAGGAGATAAAACTAATATTTATAAAACTAATACAAGGCCTACAAGTTAATTCTTTAAGGTAAAATTTGACCCATGAATCTCAATATGTCCTCAGGCTGTGCAGATTTCTGGGAGCACATATTTTTCTAAAATTTTAAAATGCCGATACTGATACATCCCATTTTTAAAGCTGATAATACCAATAAATATACTTTATACTGTTTGATAGCAATAAAACTTAAGTTTTTAATTTGGTAATATAAAAAGTATCTTAAAAAAAAAAAAAAAAAAAAAAATTATTATAAAATATCCCAAGTTTATTTAAAATTGGGTTTCACGGGTTTTTAACATGTGACAGCTTTTGTTGGTTTTAACCATGGCTTCAATCGTCATGTCAAAAACCTCCTTGTCAAAATCTGTCAAAAACCTACATTTATATAGTTTGTTACATAAAAATATTTTGAAAGTAAATTGATTGATGTTCTTTGAAAAACACATTGTTATAACATTTTGATTATAGAAAACAAAACTTCAGTCTTTCAAATTTCATTATGAATTATTGTTATATTCACTCAAAATATGCTATGATACTTCCATATATTACTACAAAATGTATTAGAACAAGGAGGACTATTAGTTTCAATTTGGGTAAAAACATCGCCAGTTTTTGTAGACCAGTTTTGTGTAACACCAGAATAAATTAAAAATATCCGTCCTATCGTTATGAATTCAGTACCAAATGAAAGGGACAATTTTTCTGAACCCAGGGTGCAAACAGTTTTTCAACACAATAATTATTTTTTTTTTTAAAATTAGCTAAAGTATGAAATTTAGGTGGAAACACTTCATTTTAATTCATTTCAGTCATTTAACAAAGTACATGGCCCAGTTTTATGGTCAAAAAATGAGATAAAAAAATAAAGTAAAAATTAAAAATAAAAATTTTACAAACTGAAATTAATAGTCCTCCATACTAAACTAAGTTCTGTCTTTGACAGAATTTTTACTTTATATATATATATATATATATATATATATATATATATATATATATGCTTAACCCTTTAACGTTCACTACTTAATTTATTTAAAAAATTACTAAACTAATTTTAAATATTATAGTTTTAAAATATTAAAGAACACGCTTTTATAGAAATGTGAACTAAAAAGCACAAAATATCTATCTTAGTATTAAAATGCAGGATGAGAAAATCGTGTGAGTGACACACCATAATATTTACATACATTTAAATCTTTAATTAAAATAATTTAGAATTAAACAAAAACCATTTTTAAAAAATCTTCCCTGACTGGGATCGAACGATAGACCTTTAAGTTCGTAGCGCAGTGTTTTACCTCACAGCCACAGCGCTCACGTGCGGAAGTCTTTTTTTACAATATAGATTTTTAGTTTGCTCCCAGAGCAGTTACAAACATACATACATACAGGTGAAGCTAATAAAAGCGTGTTAAAATGGCTTTTAGACGCTTAGCTGATCATAAATATTTAAAAAATAAAAAATTAGCATTGCTCCTTTTTGAGAAATTTTTGGTTTGAAACATCTAAAAGTTAACCTTATTAAATTCAAATAATATTTAATTTAATTAATAAAACACTTTGTAAGTAAACATTATCAACTACAAAATATCGTAAAAGTTGTTTCAGATGAAAATAATAGTCCAGCTTTTAATTAAATGAAAAAAACTAGACATGAGTGCATCATCAAACCAGCAATTCGTACTCGCACACTCAAAGAAATTTCAAGTGACTTATGCATTTAGCTTCCTTTGAAGCATTACTTATTAAATTGTGGAATAGTGCTGATATCAACAGACAGAAAAGAAACAAAAGTTTAAAATGTGATTAAAACTAGGGGGGGGGGATGTTAAAAAAAACTGCTGCATAAAAATTCTTAAAGTATGTCAAATGTTTGATTTTGCTGTGAAAGCAATGAACGTTAAACAGTTAATATAGTATATGTTAAATTTAGTTATGTGATACTTTAAAAATTTAGTTGTTTTTAATAAGATATTAAAAAAAAAAAAAAAAAAAGTAAACAGATTAAAAGTTTTTGAGAAAGACTAATAACGTTTAGATTAATATAAAACAAAACTTTAGGCTTTTAAAAATTCATTATGAAGTATTAATTTTCATGTGCATTAAAAAAAAAAAAAAAAAAAAAAAAAAAAAAAGGTAATATTTTTAAATTATTCAGCAATTAATTTATAATTAATATGTAATTAAGCTTCTTAAATTCTCATTATTAACATGAGGCAAGAGAAATATAAATTCCTTCTGGAAATGCATAAAATATTTACTAGTACAGATTTTTTTATTATTATTATTATTAGTTCAAGCTGTAAACAGGCATACATATTTATAAAATCAATAATAATAACAGTAATAAATAAGAGATAGCTACAAAATTATTGATTAATGACAATTGTAATAAATATAGATTAATATAATTATTTTCAAACTCGTTAATTTACTGCGTATGTTATGTTTTGCTTTATTCCTGTGTTTTTAACACTTAGTTTATAAGTTTATATATGATGTCAAAATTTATAATTAACATTTCATAATTAACACTTTGAAATTTTAGAATTTCAGAAATATTAATTATAAATATGTCTATGCATGCTATTCTTACATAATGAAGAATTTTGCAAAGTTATAACTTAATAATAAAATGATTTTATTCATACGGTAAACATGTTGATTTATAAAGCAAGTTATAACTACAAATTAAAATTTAAAGAATTTTTTGTTCTGTTTTAGTTTGCTAAAATTTTCTCGATAGTAATTGTGTGGCGACCTAGTGATATTAGTTGAGCATACTAATATCTACCGACTATTTCAAAGTGTTGCATTAAGGAAAGTTAATTTGAAAATTCCTTCACTATTTTAGAGTATCAAGAACTAAACCTTTTGGTGCCTATACTTTTATAAATTAAAACAATTATCAAAACATTTAACTTTATACATTCTGCAATAAACAACGTGACAAGTTTGCTGCTTTGATTAATAAACATACAAATTTTACCACAGGAAACAATTGAGTGATTATTAAAAATACTTATTCTATAGAAAGCAACAGGTTAAAAAAAAAAAAAAAAAAAAAAAAAAAATTAAGCACTTAAGATTTCGGAGATTGATTTCTATGATTAAAACTAATATCTTCACTATACTTATAAGTATTAGCATCGGTTTTATTAGGCCTATGTATAGACCTAATGGAACCGATTGATTATCAAAAATAAACGAATGTTATAAGAAAAAACAACACAAAGTTCAAAATATAAATATAAATGTTATTAAATACAAACCTTTTATTTTACAGAAATTTTAACAGGATATATTAGCTCCGCGCCAGGCCGTCCACAGCTTGTTTTTAAAATTAATGAGCTTGAGCTGAGATGCGTTCGCGTTGCCGTTGCCAATTGCCAATTGAGAAGCACGGGAAAATCGAGGATTGTTGAATCGTCAAAAATGAGAGTTTTATTTCTGAGAGTGTTACATAAAAATGTTTGTCAATATCCTATGAACATCGGCCAATATTTTGAATGGCGCTGAATCTCAAACTTCGAATTTACAATATCTATTGATATTCACAGATGTAATTCGTAATTATTATTGAAACATAAAGCATTTTACAAAGTTGTTTTCATTACATACAACATTATATTTAGAAGTAAGAAGAGATATATCTCTTTATAAAACGATATAAAATGAATGACGTACATATGACTATGACATAATACTGACATGACTTAGTAATATAAACTATAGTAATAAACTATACTAATAACATATAATTTTTTTTTTATATCTTGAGAATTCTCAAGATATAAAAAAAATATTGTTTTACTAATATCAAGAAATATTTCACAACGTCTGAAAATGATATCATTTTCAAGAATATCAAAAGATATCTCTAGATGTCACCAAAGTGATATTGTTTCAACGAATGTCAACAAATATTGCTGAATATCGTACAAATGATATCATTTTTACGATATTGGCCAATGTAAATCAGACATTTAAAAAGAAGATGTGAAATATTATATTTCTTAAAAAGGGACAAACTTCTAAAATTAAATACTTTAATATACTTATTTCTACAAGTAAAAGTTATATAAAAAACTTTGTTAAATGCTTTTTTTAAATAATAATTTTGAATTACATCTGTGAATATCAGCAGATATCATAAATTCGATGTTTGACATTCAGAGGTATTCAAAATATTGGCCAATATTAGCAGGATATTGGCCAATATTTTTGTGCTACCTGGGTCGCCCTCCGACCGGTATAAACTTTGCGAAAGTGAAGTGATCCCCCCCACACCACCACTCACCCCAGGGGAAGACTCTGAAGGACATGAAAAATAATGTGTTTTGTGGGGAATGTTTTATTACCTTCAAAACAATACGTAGCGCGTCATTCTGCATGCTTTGAAACGGGAGATACAGATTGTTAAACTGTTTAACCCCCCCTTTTTTTTTTTAATTCTTGTTCTACAAAATTTCAAAATAAATAAATACATGAATAAATAATAATAATAATAATAATATAAAAAAAAAAAAAAAATAGAAAAATCGGGTATACAAAATTTTTATTTCAAATTTTAAAGTGTTGCAAACTTTTAAAACGAAAGATTTGAAAAATGTTGGACATTTTTCAGAATCAACAACTGCACAGGAAATAAAAACTGTCAGTTCTACATGCAATGAAAATGGGAAATAATTTTCTCAATTTCCAACAGTGGTTACAAATGTGGGTATTGATTTTTATAAAAATAAGTGTTTCAGAATTTTTGCTTCCTTAAAATAATCTTTTTATGCCATTATATGCAGATTTATGGGATAGCTTATCTTTCATATCTCAGCTGCTATTCCATACATCTATAGAGATACATCTACATATTTTATAAAAATGTAAGATAAACTACGATATTATAAGGGGGGGAAATGCACTTTTTTTTTCTGAAACCCGCACTTACAAAAAGGCAGTTTCTTTCTTTCTTTCTTTCTTTTTTTTTTTTTTTTTCAAATACTATTCTTCGCAATTTTTTATAAAAACTGCAGTTGCTTTACAGTTACCTTTTATCATAAAGTTAACTGTGATAAGTTTGCGATATTTTTGCAGTCACAGCCACACCTTTAAGAATTCTGCAGTTCTTACTAAGTCGTGAACTTTACTTTAAAATTTCTGCAGTTTTTATTAAGTCGGGAACTTTACTTTAAAAATTCTGCAGTATTTATTAAGTCGTGAACTTTAATTCAAAAATTCTGCAGTTTTCTTAAAGTTTCTTAAAACATTAGTTGAAATACTGCAGAATTTCTACAGTTTTGGGGGTTTTCTGCGGAAAAACTGCAGAATTTTTTAGCTGGGACTATTGTAAGTTAATAAAATTGATTTACCCTAAATATGTTCAATTGACTTGTAAACATGTTAGATTCTGATGCTGCATGGTTGCGTGTCATCTATTTTACTTCTAAAAGGGACTAGGAAAACCCAGGGAATTTTTTTCCTGATAACCCTGATATATATATATATTACTTATTTTCGTGCATGTGTGCAGTGCACCATGAAAATGAATGTGATGTTACAATATTTTGTTGAATTTTATGTTGCATGTGTTCGTATTTTGTATTTAAAATCGCTCTATACTATTAAAAATTTGTAGTAAGAACTTTTTAGCTGTTTAAAAATATCCTGTTTTTAAAAACAACTCTTTACTTTGTATTTTAACATTTACTTTGTTTATCAAGTACTTGCTATTCCCTGATATTGTTACATATTTGAAAATAATAATAACAACAATTAAAGATGTTGTGGATATTGTACGTAGGAGGAAAAATAATCGCTATACTTTTGAGACTTATTTATTTTTTAAATAATAAGAGAATATTTCAATGTAAGGGATGAACTATGCAATCTTACACAGTTTGCTTTTTATTAAATAATATAAATGGCAGCTTATTAGCTTAGCATACTAGCTCAAGGTCGAGACAGAGTTCATACAGTCCTTGAAAATTTTTGATTTTTAAGTTGGCAAAATCAAGGCGTGGCAAGTTCTTGAATTTTTCTGTTTTAAAAAATTCAAAAATCAGAAAATACAGTGAAATCTGAATAAAAAAAAAATATTTAAATTGCATGGTAATCAATAATCTCTGCCCTTCATATAGCAAATTCCACTATGAACGTATTTAAAGTTACATAAGAAAATTGAAATGAAAACTAAATTTCAATCCTGATTATTTGGAAAAGTCTCAAGAAAATTTTACTAATTTATAAATGGTTATATTTTTAGTTAGGTAAAATATGCGACAAACATTAAATAATATTAATAATGTTTAATAAAATATCATTGATGATATTTTCTGTTCTCCTTCTTCCTCCCCCCCCCTTTTTTTTTTAATCTTACTGCTTTTAATATACTCAATCTCTCTCTCTCTCTCTCTCTGTAAATACATACATATATATATATATTGTATTCACAATTTTTAAAAATAGAAACCAGCTATAGTCATTAAAGCTGTACCTGTAAAGTAAAATATTTAATATTGACACCACCACTACTGAGAGGTTCCATTCACAAAGCTGGTATACGAGAGGTGCTGGATTTGAACTCGGATCACACTTACACGCCTAGGTATTGAGTTTTTTTTATGTTTTCTCCAAAACTTTAAAAATTATTAATTTAAAACTTTCCAAACCATTTTTTCTGCTGGTTGGATGCAAGTTAAGCATTTTCTTCTTCTGGACTTCGAACCCTCGTATATTCAGTTGTTTTCCTTTCTTACACCCACTGAATATATCATAATAACCTGTTAAAACAAAATTTTATTAAAGACTTTATACTTTAAAATAACAACTGAAAGAGGCTGAACCACACTGGGAAAAAAAAAACTCTAAAAATAAGTTATTAATATCTGATTTTATTATTAAAAAAAATTTAGTATTTAAGTAATTCCTGAAGTGAAAATCGTGGTTTTGTTGTGTGGATTAAGGTTGATTCACAACACTAGGGTGTTGCGATTGAATCATTCTAAAAGTTCCTAGCTCATATTTAAACTAGTTTCGGTAATAACCATGGAAAACTCTAATTAGCTAGGTTGATAAGCAGGATCTAGGATTGAATCCACCATCTCCAGTCTTCAAGCGTTGAGAGTAGAACCGGTTGGTGCACTGGTGGGATCTCATAAAGTGGAGAACAAGAATGTTAATTACAGACTTCTATTCATGTTGATGATTATTCATGTTGATGATACTAACATATAATGTAATTTTTAAATTATATTTAAAATTGTAATTTAAATACAGCATTATTATTATGCCTAAATTTCTCTTTTTTTCACAATGAAATTCTTTTTTGTGCAATTGTATGGAATTTTTATAAAAATAACTAATTAAAATAATAAGGCAAAGGAATAACGTTAAAAAATATTTCTATTTTACTTTTAATTTAATTGTAGAAGTATTACTATTATATCATTGTTGTTGAAAAAAATCGAAACCAGTAAAAATGTTTTATGTGAAAAATTAGACTATTTATGTGTTTATTTTCTGATTTCTGCCTTTTTTATTTTTCTAGCAAGTACAAAGATGAAGTTCCCAGGCAGTGTGTCAGTCTGTTGAGAGAACATTAATTGAAAGTGTTTATTCGCTTGAATATGGAGTAAAAAAGAAAAACAGGCTTTGATGAAACAAATATTGTAACCAAATATGTAAATAAATTTTAACTTTGTTAAACAAAAGTTTTGGGGTTATTTCAATTTACACATCATACCTTTTTTTTTTTTTTTTTTAATCAAAAGGGGAGAAAAAAGGGTTTATGTTTGAAATATAGGGTGATCCAAAAGTCAGGACCAAATTTAAAATTGAATAATTCGAAAACGAATCAAGATACAAAGATACGGTTTGCACCAAACGGATGGAAAAGAAGCCGGGTTTTGTGTGGCAAAGAAAAAAAAATAATTCTGTTGACGACCAACAGATGGCGCTGTCATATTTCTGATGTAGGATTATGCAAAGCAACAAACGATATAAAAAGGAACAACTACAACAGGTAATGGTAGTCGAAGCTTATATGCATCGAACTATCGCATTCTCAGTCGCTACTTTAATCCCGCATGGCCTCCAAGATCTCCCGATCTGACACCCTGTGACTTTTGGCTGTGGGGATTCTTGGAAGTCAAACGTGTACCGCGACCAACCGGCATCAATTGCAGCACTGAAAGATGCCATCCGCCAAAATGTGTCTGCCATAACGCAAGAAATGCTACTAAATGCTGTGAACGATGTGGTGAATCATCTCACAGCTGTACTTCTGAATGATGGACATTGAACAGTTACTGTAGTAGTACTAATTAACTGTAATTAAGCTGACTTGTAAGTTGTCAACACTTTTTTCATTTGTAAATCATCTTTTGGTGAAATAAAACACTATAGCGCCATCTGTTGCTCGCCAACAGAACTAATTTTTTACCTTTGCCACACAAAACCCGGTTTCTTTTTCATCCGTTTGGTGCAAACCGTATCTTTGTATCTTGATTAGTTTTCGAATTATTCAATTTTAAAGCTGGTCCTGACTTTTGGATCACCCGGTATTTTGGATATATAAGAATTGTGATTAAGATATTGTAAAATGCTGATCCTCTCATTTTTAATTATTCTAAATCTATAAATTAAGTTTTATGACTTCATTCGAATTCACCAAAATCTTTTTTCTAATTCTCAATAATTTTATTAGGTTTGAAATATAAGACACACTATACAATCAAACTACCATGTTAAGTTTTCAATCTTTATATTATATATTAACATAGATTAATTTTTTATTATTTTTTCTTTTTCCAATATTAGTTTTCAAACATGAAAAAATATTTCTTTATTCCGAAATATTCTGTAACATAATTGACTATTTCATTGACATGTTTTGTATATAACAGAAAGAATCTTAACTGTATTAATGTAAAATTAAATAAAAATGTAAAAATTTTTAGCTTATAAATTGTAAAATGTCTTGATGAATGCAGTAGAGTACTGTAAGTTAGTAGTACAATATAGAATCTTTAATATTTTAACTCCTTTATATTCCGTAATTTAAAAACATAAGTAAAACATAACGTAAATACATATATAAACTTTCCTTTTACATGTAAGGCCTAGCTGAGAATATTGAAAAGTCTGCTTCATTAAAAAATAAATAAAAAGATAACTATTATTTACAGAACTGTATATATATATATTTATCCATGTTTATCAGGGGCAATTCTGTAGGAAAAAGAAAAAAAAAATCAATGATGTTTATATTTTTATTGAAATTATCTCCTTCTAATGTCTAATAAAACATTTTGCTCATATATAAAAGCAAGACTAAATATACACATATGATACATAAAGTATCCTGGAAATATATAAATATAGAATGATTCAGTAGCCAATCAATGTAAGCATTAAAAAAATTAGTTGATTTATGTGCTGTAAACAATAGAGAATTAAGAGCATGCAATGTCTAATCTCGCTGACAGCCAAGGCTATGTGAAAAATTATTCTATCGGGAAATTTTTTTTGTTACTGATTATTTATTACCTAATACGTTTTTATTCCGACTATACATTCATGAAATTCACAACCATTAAATGAGTAGTAATTTTTAAAAATTTTATTTATTTTTAATTCAATAAAACAATTAAGTGCCATTTTAGTATTTTTATTTTAGCAGTAAAATAAAACATTAAACTTGTGAAAAATCATTTTTTAGAAAGTACTAGTTTAACGATTGTAAATTTTCTGAATGTGAAAACAGAATTTATTTGGTAATGATTAATTTTAGAAACAAAATTCCCCATAAAATAGCATGCTCCTTGGTTGTTGCTGGGATTAGGTATTGTTCGCTCTTAAAAGATAAGTTAGAGGATTGTTTCTGTCATGTGAGTTTCAATTTTTCAAAGAATTTAACTACATTTTGAAAATATCAATTATTATTTTTTTTTTCCAAAAATTTTTGAAGGGAAAAAAAAAATATATATATAGATATATATTCTAATATTTTTTACAAGAAATTTGTCATCCATGTGTGTTTTGGGCGACAACTGTAGTTATGTTGCCATGGTAGCAATATCCAATGGTTTATCTGTGTTCTGCAAAAAAATGTGAATAATTTATTACTATGAAATAAAGGACAAACACCTGAATCCCAGATTTATCCAAATTTTAAAGATTTAACTGTTTCAAAGACAGTGACTGAAAGGTCTATCTACCAACTTTAGACTTCTTAGGTGTGCAATGGTCAAATATTAAATTGACATGTTTCTGAAGACAGCAAATATTTATAAAATTTGTTTAAATATTTGCTAATGTATGTAGATTCTATAAGCAAAGAAATATTTTTAAAGTTGATAATAGACCTTTTATACACTGCCCTGAAAGGGTTAACTATAATAAATAGAAAATATCTTCAAATTTATGTTTGCTAGCGCATCTTACAAGGGAACATTGAAAAGGTGTCGTCTTCAAAAAATATTGAAAAAAATATATGTGATTCTACTCTTCATAAAACACTAGAGAGTGAAAAAATTATCGGCTGAAATGAATTACAGTGATGACAAAAAATTATCAAATTAAGCATATTTGGCGATTTCACACTGTTATGCGATTGATTTTGAGTACTTGGCGGAGAAGCAAAACACGGTTCTGTTCGTAAAAGGCAATCTCGGTGCTAGCGAACTTATCACCTAAAAGCGCTAAATTGCCAAAAATGCTTAATTTTGATAATTTTTTGTTGTTGCTGTAATTAATTTCAGCCGATAATTTTTTCACATTCTGGTGTTTTATGAAGAGTAGAAACACAAATATTTTTTGAAGATGACACCTTTTGAATGTTTCCTTGTTAGATTGGCAATAGTCAATCGAGCATAGATCAGTATTTGCCACAATTCAGTTTTTAATATTGGGCAATGCTGGAAAAAAGGTGTACCATTAGACATCGGCCAATACAGATTTATTGACATTGGCCGGTCCGGTTTAGATCGACATTGGCCGGTCCGGTTTAGATCGATATTGGCCGGTCCGGTTTAGATCGACATTGGTCGGTCTGGTTTAGATCGACATTGGTAGGTCCGGCTTAGATGGTCATTGGCCGATCCGGCTTTGATCGACATTGGCCGATCCGGCATAGATCGACATTGGCCGGTACATAATAGATCGACATTGGCCGGTCCGACTTAGATCGACATTGGCCGGTCCGGCCCAGATCGACATTGGCCAATGTTCGAACGGCAACATAGGCCGGTTCGGCTTAGATCGACATTGGCCAATGTTCAAATGACAACATTGGCCAATCTCGGCAAAAAGGTTTGCCATTCGGCGCTGGCCAATGTCGATAAATCGATATTGGCCAACGTTGTAAAATCTCATTATACGACATTGGCCAATATTGTTGTGCTACTGGGGATATGTATACTCACTATAAATTTAGTATTTACACGAAGTTTTATTTAAATCGATAACAGAGTGGTTGAAAAAAAATTATTTTTCCATCTGCACTACTCCCTTGCCTCTCTCAACTATATATAACACTCATTGTGATTTTCATAAAGAATAGGGGATAGTTACAGACGATATCATTAAAATTGGTTAGAAGGTGATATTAAAAGAAATAATTTTATCTACCTCAGCCGACATGTGTGACAGTGTAAGTGATATACACTGTAAAAAAATAGGTTCTTAAAAATAAGTATTTATTGTCTCAAAATAGCTCCGAAACAATGTACACTTAAATTTGAAAACCCATGTCCTAATTTTTGAGTATATTAACATGCTCAAAAATGGAGTTGACCAATAAGAATCCCAATATCCCCATATTTGAGCATGTCAATATACTCAAAAATGAGTACATGGGTTTTAAAATTTAAGTAATATTGTTTCAGGGCTATTTTGAGACAATATATACTTATTTTTAAGAACCTGTTTTTTACAGTGTAAAATGTTCCATAGTAAGTGATAAAAAATGTTGTATTAAAATCCTTAAGTAGGTGATATAGAAGCAATTATTTTCTTTCAATCTCCTGCTAGACCCTCCCCCCCCCCCCGTCTTCGCCCCTTAACCGGATAGCTGAGTGAATGGTGGGGCCAATTTACTTTAAATTTCTGAAAATGTAATACGAAAGTCATTCTTTAAATTTATTATTTAATACTTATTTCTTTTGTGATTTGTAAAGTGCCCTTTTTTCCGAAATCCATTTAAAACTTCTGCATAACAATAACAAGCTCTTTTCATAGAGCAGATTTACACAGCCACACAAAAATATGCAGATATATTAGGGTTGCATTTTCTTTTAAATCAAGATTTTCTAACATTTTCCAACAAGGTTTAAGAGTGGTTATTGATTCAATTACTCTATCTGTCTGCTTTTTTGTTCTGTCTGATCGTTGTGTGATAAGGGTGTATGAAACAACGATCATCTATAGTTGAAAATGTTAATAATCAATGAATACCGCATGATTTTTCGTTCATGTCTGTTCTTGGATTTTGTTTTTCTTTTCTTTTATTTACTAACGAAATTTATACTCCTTACATATAGTAGAATATTGAATTTTTTCATTTTTTCCTGAGATATGTTTGAAAAGAATTCGTATATACATAAATGAAATAGAAAAAGAATTAATTAAAAGGAAAAAACAATTTTAAAAATAAAAGAAACATAATGCCACTAAAAGTTATTAAAAAGTTGTATTTCATTTATGAAAACGACCAAAATTCATTTCTGGTGACTTTTTCCTCCGGTGACATTTTTTCCGATTACCATATTGAGCATAGTTATAAATAAATTTCGTTGTAACATATGAACGTATCACAGCATATTTTGAATGAAGATAACAATAATTCATAATGAAATGAAATGTTAAAAGCCTGAAGTTTTGTTTTTTATATTAATTAAAATGTTATAACAATATGTTTTTTAAAGAACATAGTTTACATCGAACACATATTTACTTTTCAAACACAATTTTCAATACAATAACGGACGAAGGCGATATAATCCGTGGATACAAACACTGAACCATGGTACTTGAGTATTTATTATCTTCATGCACAGAACAATGGAGATACGTTGAGAGAGCAGCCTTCTAAACATTAAATAAATAAAATTTAAATTTGAATCGAAAAACTTTGTAGAAGATAAACTTTCTTAAATTCGATTACCATACCATATCTACATAAAGAAAGTAGCGACCTTCAGGTGCAGTATAGCTCGAGTATTTACGTAAACTGGATTAGTTCAATTTTCATTCAGTTTATGTGTCAAGATTGACGTTCGTATTTTGTACGTTTTTCGTAGATACGTCTATGGCCAAAATTTCACATATTTCTGAACATATTTGAGCTTGAGGTCTATGTTCAAAATTCATCTACAGACGCAACTCAGACGTGATGGATGAAATATGAATGTAAAATGAACGTATGTGTTATGTGGGCAATGCCATACACTTTAAAAGAAAGAATTGAAGCTGAGCTTAGCAGATTAGTAGCTGAAAATATTATTGAATTTGTTACATATAGTGACTGGGCCACTCCAACAGTACCAGTTTTTAAACAAAATGGAAAATTAAGAATTTGGGGTGATTACAACGTTCCAATAAATCCAGGTCTAAATAGTGAACAGTATTCATTACCTAGAATCGAAGATATTTTTGCTGATTTAGCGGGAGGTGAAACATTCACAAAGATTGAATTATCGGAAGCATATTATATTTACAAATGATGATTGATCCTAGAGATCGACACTTGTTAAAAATAAATACTCACAAGGGGTTATTCCGATATAAACGAATGAATTACGGTATAGCTCTAGCTCCAGCTGTTTGGCACCGAAGCATAGAACAAGTGTTATCTGGTATTCCTGGAGTACATGTTTTTCTAATGGCCGTATTTACCATTAACTTCAACTCCCGGTTCACTGCAAAAACTTGAAAAGCATCTAAAGGCAGGGTGCAGCTTTCCAGTACAATTTGGCAGGCTGTTTCTGCCATCTAGCGTCGAGTATTTCATATAATCTCTTATTGGTTATTTTCACCTGAAAAATCTTGAAATAACTATACCGCTAGATGGCAGAAATAACGCGTCAAAATTTGCTGAAAATTTTTACTCCGCCTTTATACGCTTTTCAGATTTTCGTGTTCAACCGTGAGTTGGTGAATAAGAGCCTTAATGATATTGTAATGGGACGAAATGATCAAGAACACTTTGCAAGATTAGAATTAGTGTTACAAAGACTTAAAGAGCATGGGTTGAGCGTTAATAAACAGAAAAGTGAATTTTTTAAACAATCTGTCATTTATTGCGGTCAGCGAATTGATAAGTTCGGACTTCATAAAACTCAAGTAAAAAACGAAACAGTTCTTAAAATACCTATTCCAAGGAATGTTTCAGAGTTGAAAAGTTTTTTGGGACTAGTGAATTACTATGGGGAGTTTATTCCAAACGTATCTACTAGAGTCGCTGTTCTCAACAACTTGCTAAGGAAATATGTCAGATTTTTCTGGACTAAAAATTGACATGACGCCTTTATAGCATTAAAACAAGAAACAGCATCGGACAAGGTTTTATGTCATTATGATCTGAAATTGCCTCTGGTATTACAAAAGGATGTATCACTAGTAGGAATTAGAGCTATTTTGAGCCACATGATACAGAAAAATCGGTCATGTTTGCTTCCCTGTCCTTGACTACAACAGGAAAAAATTATTCGCAAATCGACAAGGAGGCCTTGAGCATTGTTTGGGGAGTAAAGAAATTTTATCAATATCTTTTCGGTCGACATTTCCATCTTATAACTGACAACAAACCCTTAGTATCTATTTTTCCTCCCAACCGCAGTTTACCATGTCTGTCTGCAACAAGAATGGTCCATCATGTCTTAATTCTTTAAGCATTTCATTATACCATTAAGTACCGAAATACTAAAAATCATAGTAATGCGGATGCACTGTCACGATTGCCACTGCCATCTAATAAAAATGTTAAATTTGTTACTGAAACTGATTTTGCAAATATATTACAAGTAGAAACTGTGACACCATTGCAATTAAAATAGCAAATCCAACGAAATCAGACAGCAAATTGGCTGAAATGTTTGATTGTTTAAAGACAGAATCAGAGTTACCAGTTCCCTGGAAAGGTAAGGAAGCTGAATTTTCATTACAACAAGGGTGTATTATTACGCATGGGCATAGAGTACAGTCGGTAACAAAAGTGACCAAACACTATCGAAAATTCCTATATAAAAAATATACACTTAATACAGTTTTGTTAAATAAATCCTTGTCGAATCCTGTTCTTTATCAGTCTAAGAACAGGATTCGACAAGGATTTTTTTAGCAAAACTGCATTAACCTTTTCCTTCCGGCACAAATCTGAGAAAGTATAACTGCAGAATACGGCGCTTATTTTCAGAATTTTTCTCCCCTTTCTGGAAACGAAAGTGCACGGGAGAATTTCTCTCCTATTGTTCAAACACGCGGACCCTCGCAAATTCTGGGGGAAGTTAGGGGTTATTATAACATCAGCTTTTGAGATAAATCTTTTTTGGCATAGTCGGTAAAAGTAAAACAATATTTATGATGCGGCTATTTTTTTACGTAATTTAAATCATTTTAATTATATTTTTAAGAACTTCTTTTCGCCTCATATACCTTTTATTCATTTGCACTTCTATCTTACGTTCATTATAAGCTGTTACATAAGATGTACTGCAAGGACAATAATTTTATATAATAACTAAACATTTAAAATTTTTTCTTCTTTCTAACAAAAAAGTTTTTTTTTTTCCTTATGCGTGTAAATTTATATAAGATATACATATGCTAGATATGAAGAGAATGGAGGTGAGATAATATAAATGTCTGTTAATAATGGAAAGTTAAGCAACTTAAATAAAAAGCAATGATAATCTTACGATCAGCTTGTATAATTCGCATTTAATCTTGCACAACCCAATTTGTACTTTCAAAGTTTTTATGGATAATTAAAAATTTTAATAAAAATAATAATCATATTAATACATTATAATATCAAAGCAATCCCAAAAACAAATATTTAATGAGAAAATTCAAGAATTTATTAAACAAAAAAATAATAATAAGAAGAAGAAATAAAAAAGAAAAAAAATTTAAAACAAAATTCATTAAACATAAGGGGGGGGGGATGATGTTGGTTTTAGGGTTATGGACGGCAGGATTCTAGTCTTGGGAATGTGTTTAGAGGGCCCTAGCCCAATTTAAGCAAGTTTAAGAAAAAACCACGGAAAAATCCAGACGGCTAAGGAGACGAGCTCGACCTGGTATCGAACCTGAGAACTCCCATCTATCAGCTTTGGAAGCAGAACCTCTCAGAAACTGTTAACATTAAGAAAACAACTGTTAACATCAGAAAAAATAAATTTCCTTATGTTAGAAATTTTGTACACAATAAAAAATTTATTAAATTTATTATTACGTTTATACAGACTTTCCGCAGTAAAGTGGCTTGCCTTAAAAATTACTTAATCAAAATTATAATTGAATTATGAAATTTGCATATTTTAATTACATTTTTTTTATTTTATACTAGCAGGCTTTACCAGCTTCATTGACCACTATATATTATTAAATTGAAAAAAAAATAATAATGATAATAAATATAATATAATAACAATAAAAATAAAAAAAAAAAACCTTTGAAATCATTTAGAATTTTGCTTTGTGTACCTATTGTCTGTATCGCCTTCCACACCCTCGCACTTCAGGTCCGGATTACTACTGCCTTCAGAAACCTTTTACCCGAGCACATTATTTTAGATATTTATTGGACAACAGGTGGCGATATCATAGCATTCATTAAATATTTTAGTTTTGAAACCATAAAATAATATGGATTTTCTAGTCCTCATTCTGTAATAATAAAATTACAGCTACAATGAATTTATAATTTTATTACTATTAATTGTATTATAAAAAATTACATAAATTTTTTTGTTATATTTTTTAGTTAAATTTAAAATTTAATAAATTTATAATCCTTTCTGCTATATTGTAGTTTGATTTCGATAAACACAACAACGTGAAAGAAAAAAAAATCAACTTTTAAAGAAATTACCTAATTAAATAAATAGTAAAACATGACTTTTACATTACTCCTTTGACATTAGTTAGTGACAATGCTGCCAGTTTCACTAGATAAAAATTTCATAGTTTTTTGAAATTGAATAATATCAAGCATATCAGATCATCTCCTTACCATCCAGTGACCAACGGTCAAGCTGAAAGAGTAGTTTAGAGTTTTAAGGCTTCGAAAGAGATTCAGGAACTATTGATGTTAAACTTCAAACATTCTTACTTTAGTATCGAATAACGCCTCATCCGCTGACGGGAGAAACTCCTAGTTTTCTCTTCATGAAAGGCTGTATCCGAACCAGACTGGATCTCTTAAAACCTAATACTCGTTTATCTGTGATGCAGAAAGAAAGTTTACAAACAGAACCTACTAGACGTTCGTTTGAGGAAGGTGAAAAAGTTGCTGTACGAAATTATATCGGACCTCAAAAGTGGAAATTTAGAACTGTAATTAACCGAAATGGAACTTTGGGTTATGATGTACAATTTGACGGGAGTATTTGGAGAAGACATGTAGGCCAACTTAGGAAATGTGGCCAAGAGATAAATCCACCTGCTCCAGACCTTCTATCCTCCATTGGAAATTTTAGCTCGCCCGGATGATTCAGACGTGTCGGAATCCAGTATTGGATCTGATGCTGTTCAAGTGGAATCGTCGAAGCTTGCTACTCCATCTGCACCAACCAAGACAGGTAATGTTCCAAGCCCAGTGACCAAGCTTGCTACCCAATCTGGACCAACTAAGACAGCCAGTGTTTCGAGCACAGACTAAAAAAGCTTCTTCAGGTTCAGTGACACTTCGACAATCATCTCGAGTCTCAAGACCTCCTATCAGGTAGGAACTGTTATGTATCTGGCAACGACCAGAATTATGAAAAGGAAAAACTGGAAGCTGTGTGAGAAGGTTTTGCTTTCATGTTCCGAATTCCGTATTCGATGTTGTCAGGGGTGGCGCCAGCTAGGGGGCCAGGGAGGCACAGGCCTCTGCATCGGGGAGCCTGTGACCCCCCTTCCTCCCATCGGGACTTATTCCTAAAATCTGTCGGGGAAACCTAACGACTTTTTCAAATTTTCTCCTTTTAGCAGCATTTTTATCCCTTTTACATAGAAATTTCCTTAATTTCTTAAACGAAGTAAAAGTTAGTTTTTTCTCTTTCTTTTTCCTCTGTTTAAAAAAAAATCTAACAATTTTAGTAGACATAATTTTCAACAGAAATTTTGTAATTTTTAGCCGCCCTGGGCGACCATCCCGGTCGCGCCCCCTAAGCGAGGCCCTTCTACCATTAGAGATTTTCGTTCCCCAGAGGAATCAGACGTGCCAGTATCCAGTATTGGATATGATGCTGTTCATGTGGAATCGGCGAAGCGAAAACAGTGACCAAGCCTGTAACCCCACCTGGACGAACTAAGGCAACCAGTGTTTCGAGCCCAGAGACTAAAAAAGCTACTTCAGGTTCAGTGACACTTTGACAATCATCTCGAGTCTCAAGACCTCCTATGAAACTTCATCTGTGACTTCTCTGAGTGGTCGGGTAGGAACTATGTATCTGGCAATGACCAGAATTATGCTAATGAAAAACTGGAAATTGTATGAGAAGGTTTTGTTTCTAATGTTCCGAATTCTGTATTCGATGTTGTCAGGTCAGGGATGGCGCCAGCTAGGGGACCGGAAATGCACAGACCTCTTTGTCGGGGAGCCTGTGACCTTTCCATCGGGGCTTATTTCTAAAATCTGTCGTGGAAACATAACGACTTTTTCAACTTTTCTTCTTTTAGCAACATTTTTTCCCTTTTACATAGAAATTTCCGAAGATTTCTTTTACCTCTTAAACGAAGTAAAAGTTTTTTCTCTGTTTAAAAAAAATCTAACAATTTTAGTAGACATAAATTTCGGCGGAAATTTTTAGTCGTTCTGGGCGACGCCCCCCCCCCCTTTACAAGCACGGCCCTGCCTCCATTGGAGATTTTCGTTCCCCCGGATGATTCAGATGTGCCAGAATCCAGTATTGGATCTCATGCTGTTCAAGTGGAATCGTCGAAGTGTGTGTACTCCATGTGTACCAACCGAGTCAGATGATGTTTCAAGCCTGCTACTCCATTTGGACCAACTAAGACAGCCAGTGTTTCAAGCCCAGAGACAAAAAAATCTTCTTCAGGTTCAGTGACACTTCGACAATCATCTCGAGTCTCAAGACCTCCTATGAAACTTGATCTGTGACTTCCCTGAGTGGTCGGATAGGAGCAGCTATGTATCTGGCAACGACTAGAAATATGCTAAGGAAAAAATGGAAGCTATGTGAGAAGGTTTGTTTTTATGTTCCGAATTCCGTATTCGATGTTGTCAGGCGTGGCGCCACCTAAGGGGCCGGTGTGACATAGGCCTCTTTGTCGGGGAGCCTGTGACCCACCCCATTGGGGCTTATTCCTAAAATCTGTCAGGGAAAAATAATGACTTTTTCAATTTTTCTCCTTTTAAAAGCATGTTTTTCCCTTTTACATAGAAATTACCGAAAATTTCCTTAATTTCTGAAACGAAGTAAAAGAGTGTTGATGTTCGGGATAAAGGTCGATTAACTACGCGAGAACCATACGCCTAGGGTGGTGCACAGATTATCATACAGATAGGACAGTGAAGCTAAAACGCGAACCGGAAATATAGTAGCACCACTAGTGTCAACAGAGGGGAACTACATGTGTTAAGTCTACATGAATAGCATCTTTGATCGAAAATTGTTTTTCTATTTCGCGAGTAGTTAGTAGCAGGTTAGTATGGGAAGTTTTCTTTTTCTTCACTTTCTATTGTTTTTGAATTCACAAAATTATCCTCAAAACATTCACAGCTATTCTTCTAAGAAATAAAAATTATTTTTTATAATGTTTAAAAATATGCTTTGTGAAACATATTCAAATTCAAGTACAAATTAAAATTTCAAACTGTAATTCTGAAATAGCAGTATGAAATCATTAAATATTTAACGTTGCTTGGTTTAAATAATACAAAATGCCTTAAAATGAAAAAAAAAAAAAAATGTTTTTATTTTATGTATATTTTCTTAATATTTAGCACTTGCTTCTTAAAATAAATTGCTTTTGACAATCAAGTTTGTAAACAATAATAAAGTTGCCAACGAAAACGTATGTGCAGTTTTCTTTCCTTCACTTTTTCTACTACTTTTAAATTTACAAAATCATAACATTCATAGCTATTTTCTAAGAAATAAAACTAATTTTTATTATGTTTGAAAATAAATTTTTCCAAACACATTCGTGTTCAAGAGTACAAAGTAACAAAAACAAACTGTAATGCTGAAATAGCAGTATGGTATGAAATCTTAAATATTTAACATTGCTTGGTGTAAATAATACAAAATGCTTTAAAATGAAAAAAAAAATATTTCTGGTTTATGTATATTTTCGAAATTTATTTGCTTAATATTTAGTACTTGCTTCTTAAAATAAATTGCTTTCGACAATCAAACTCGTAAACAATAACAAACGTAAATGGTTAGTCGGTTGGATGTTGGGTTTAACGTTGCACTAATATTACGATATGAACATAGATACAATAAAAATAAGACGAGCGATTGCGTAAGCTGGAGAGCTGGAGAAACTTACAGCCGTTGCAGTCAAATTCCGGTTACCGAAGAATATACGGGAGTGTCCGATCTGTATAATAATCTATGGGGTGTGTACCCTCCGTTGGGTATTTCTAAGGGTTTCTAGCCCGCATTTACGCGAGTTTCGAATGAAGGAAAGAAATATGATCCCTATTTACGAAATGTATGTTTTATCTTCCGTTACTTTGAAATTATATATATCCGATTTTATCCATATCCATTTCACCAACGGTAACCTGATCATACTCGCAGGTTGGGTCGACAAACTTATTTCTCTTGCCGATCGGGTTTGAGTCAGGTTAACCCCTTAACGCGCGGTGTCCTTGCTGCGAGGACGCAAAATTTAAGATCCAGCTGCAAAAATTCATCCCGGAAACTTTTTAGCAAAAATTTACGTTTATAACATATCAGAAAAGGCCGGGTTTTTTAACCTTAAAGTTTCTTTTGGTTTAATTTAGTTCATGAATTCCGGTGGCAGTATAATTTAAATGATCTGAATTGTCTTGCGCCGCAAAGGGTTAACTGATACTTCTTCGTGCATATCGGGTTTAGTTTCAACGAGTCGGATAGACTGGAAAATATCTTTCAAAAATATTTTACCAAAATAAGCAGAAATTTGCTTGATAGAATTACAACTAATACATATATATAACCTGTGATTAAATATAGAGTTCTAACAACCACGTGATTTTCTTCTTAGCAACCGTACTTTGCTGAAGGACAACGCTAATTTTTCCATGCCTTTGGAAGCGTAGTAGTCGATTTTTTTATGCTTTTACAAATACATTTACAACACTGTGTTACAATAAATTTGTAACACTATTCCGCAATGATAAAATGGATCAGTGGGGTCAACTGTCCCTCAGGAAACATGCTCATGACGTCATCTGTTAGAACTCTATATGCATACCTAAATTATTACTGTAAAGTTAACAACCATACCGGACAAAAACAATTAACAAAGAAATAGCAAATAATTATCATTATTATTTAGAATACAATCATTCCACAATGAAATACAAACACTAATATTGAAGCCAGTTTTTGTACACTTGAAGTACACAACATTTATAAATGGTTAAAAACTATTATTAATCCTTTCTTTTCTTTTTTTTTTTTTTCAGATTTTTAAATTTTTAACCTTAGTGTACTAGTAATTATATTAGAAAAAAAAAAAAATAATAATTTGCTAATTGTGTATTTTTTTTACAATTTTAAAATGTTTTGCATAATTTTTAGATGAATTATTAATTTTCATTTAGTTTTCGTGTTCCAGGTCAAGTTGGGGTAAAAAGAAATCAGGATTTCTGTCGGGTGCGGATATAAAGATCTAGAATGTATTCATGTAATGTTTGCCTATTGTGTTGTAATTACTGATGAGGAAACCCGGACGGGTTTCGAAACGTCTAGATTTTAATTGTTTTTATATGTATTTTTGCTTTTTAAATGTATTTTAACTTAAATTTTTGTCTCTTAAATAAAACAGTTTTTGCTTTTAATCTAGAATATTGGTTGTCAAAATTTTTTATTGCAGGCTTAGATCAAGGTTGAGATTGATTTAAACTTTATCTGTTGAGTTCGGATCGGGTAAAACCCAGCTCTTGCAGGACTCTAACCTGTAAGCACGTATATAATGAATATCTTAGATTAATTGCAGCACTATAAAACTTTATTTATATTTCACTGTTATAACATCTAGATGTGCATCTTGTGTATTTTTCTTATATTTATATGATCTACTATTTCAGACGATATTGAAAATAATTTTAGTGATCCCTCAGGAAAATAATAACCGAAGGTGTTCCTAATTTTTTATTTAGAACTTATTAAATATCCAGTTTGTTACCTCTTTCCTACATCCCTATATGACCCCTTTTTAAATTTTAGACTATCACATTTCATATTTTAAATATAAAAAATAAAAATAAAAAATAAAAATAATGTTTTAATCATTCGAGTTTTTGGTAAAAGACATTTTGTGTTATACTATTATTTAGCAATTATTTTAAATTTAACAGTTTCAAAATGTATAATATTATCTTTTATATGGCAAAATAAACTAGCTGGCATATGTGGACTCTACTCAGTTTCCCATCATATATATGTTTTCATAAATTTCTAGTGCAAGACATATTATAATCATGTTAAGAGAAATGAATTTGACCAAACGCTTGACACAATGAAATCCTCGCCTAATAAGCATCATTCTCTACTATGAGTTCGTGAATGTCTATCCATTTTTTTTTTTTTTTTTTTTTTGAGAAAATCTTTCTAAACATATTTCACAAATATATGGCTTTTCTCTTCTACGTCAGAATGCCAATCCAAATTTCTTTGTACGGCAAATTTTTAAGCATATTTCACTCATGTATGAGTTCGTGTATGAATATCTAGACTTTCTTTATGGGAAAATCCTTTAAAGCATATTTCACAGACATATGGCTTCTACCCTGTATGAGTGCGCAAATGTATATACAACTTACTTTTTTCCGAAAATCTTTTAAAGCATATTTCACATACGTATGGTTTTTCCCCAGTGTGAATGCGTGAATGTCTTTTCAAGTTTCCTTTTGCAGAAAATTCTTTAGAACATATTTCACATACGTATGGCTTAACTTTTGTGTGGTTGCTTTGATGAATTTTTAGACTACTTTTATGAGAAAATTGTTTTTGACATATTTGACATACATATGGCTTTTCTCCCGTATGAGTGCGTGAATGGCTATCCAAACTTTCTTTTATAGCACATAGTTTACCACATATTTCACATACGTATGGTTTTTCCCCAGTGTGAATGCGTGAATGTCTTTTTAAGTTTCCTTTTGCAGAAAATTCTTTAGAACATATTTCACATACGTATGGCTTAACTTTTGTGTGGTTGCTTTGATGAATATTTAGACTACTCTTATGAGAAAATTGTTTTTGACATATTTGACATACATATGGCTTTACTCCCGTATGAGTCCTTGAATGTCTATTTAAACTTCCTTTTACAGGAAATCGCTGAAAACATATTTCACATATGTATGGCTTTTCTCCTGTATGAATACGTGAATGGATATCCAAACTTCCTTTTGCAGAAAATCCTTTAGAACATATTTCACATACGTATGGTTTCTCTTCTGTGTGGATACGTAGATGCATATTTAGACTACTTTTTTGAGAAAATCCTTTTAGACATATTTGGCATACATATGGCTTTTCTCCTGTATGTGTACGCAAATGTATATTTAACTTTACTTTTTGAGAAAATCTTTTAGAGCATATATCACACAGGTACGGCTTTTCTCCAGAATGCCAGCGTAAATGAATGTTTAAATTTTTTTTTCTGAAAAATCCTTTAAAACATATTTCACACACGTATGACTTTTCTCTTGTATGTATGCGTGAATATTGTTCCGAACTCTCTCGTAGAGAAAATCCTTCAAAGCATATTTCACGCATATATGGCTTTTCTTTTGTGTGCATGCTTAGATGGGTACTTAGATCTCTTTGTTGAGAAAATACTTTAGAACATAATTCACATGAATACGTCTTTTCCATAGTGTCAATTTTTAAATGCCTATTTAATTGTTTCTTAGAAAAATCTTTTGAACATACTTCATATATGTTTAGATTTTTTGTGAATTGTATAGATACGCATATTGGTATACATGTTTGAAAAAATTTTTAGAACACATTTAACTCGGATACGAATTTTTACTTTGATAAGTGTGTGTAAGCTTGTTAAATTTTCATTAGAAAACACTCCTTTGTCTCCAGTGTTATGACAATGGTGGCGATCACGAGATTTCTAAATGTAGTAATGCAATGCTGTACTCTATTGGTTTATTCATCTGCCAATCAATCTCATCTCCGAACGTTCTTGATTATGGCATGTTGATTTTATGCTTTCTTGTGATTTGAAGAAATCTTCATTTGGAGCTACGATTGGGCAACAAAAGCAATAAGCAACAATAATATTCCTAACAAGGATCCCGGAAAAAAGGGCACTGGAAAAAAGGGCACCCGGAAAAAAGGGCACCGGAAAAAAGGGCACTTTTCAGTTCGCAAATCGCAAAATAATAAATATCAAATAATGATATATAAAAATGGCTTTCAAATTACACATTTAGAAATTTCAATTGATTTGGTACAACATTAATTTAGTATTATACCTCGGGGAAGCAATTTGTGAAAAAAGAAATTTCATTTTTGAGCAACTTTTTTACAGATTTAAATCATACATTGAATTTTTGAGTACCTCTTTCATTAATACTAACTGATATTTACACAAAATGTAAATAAAACAATAAAACAAACGGTAATAAGTGTTTTTTAAAAAGATTATTTTATTTTTCATTTGCCCCCACTACCCCCAGGGCCCGCTTTACCATTAGGCGAACCTAAGCGGTCGCTTAGGGCCGCCGATAAAGGTGGGCCGCCAAAAAAATTGAAACACCAAAATTGAAACCCAAAATTTAAGGGGAAAACAAATGGATGTGAAAAAAACGAAAATCATAAGCCAATTTTTGATTTTTTTTTTCTCTTTCTTTTAAGGAATATGTGTATATTCATTTGTAAATTGAAAGTAACTTTCTTTAAGGATTTTAACTTTGCATAAAAACACTTTAACCCTTTCAGGGGCAAGAAAATTTCACTCATTTAATATAAACTACCACCAGAATTTTCGAACAAGTCTAAAATAGAAGAAATAAATGAAGAATTTTCTTCATGTTATTAAAGTAAAACTTTGAAAACAATTTCCAAGTTGAATTTTCGCAGTTGGGAATTAAAATTAAGTGCTCTGACTAAGGTACTAAAATGTTGATTTTTAATACACATATGCTTTGATTTGTATTGTGATAATGAATGAAAAGATAGGAAAATTAAATTTTTGAAATTAGATGGGAAAAATAATAAGGAGGAGCTGAATTATTTGCAATTTCAATCCGAACAATTTGGTTTTAGACCTAAACATTCCATTCCACCACCTATCAGAATAACAGAATTTATAAACGATAGTTTTATTAAATATGAAAAATTCGAAGCCCTTTTACTTGACATCACTAACGTGTTTGACAGTTTCGCATGGCGGCCTAATTTTTTTAAGCTCATTCAGCTTAAAATTCCAACTCCTTATATCAAATTCCTTATATCAACTAAATAATAGAACTAAAAATAAGAAAATAGAAAAAAAAAAAAAAACACTGTTAAATTTATATGTATCTAAATAAAAAAAATCCTGAGAGTTTTTTACATTTGTGAAAAAAAAAAAAAAAACTTCGGAAACAAGTCAGAAAATAGTTCAGATTTCAGAAAGGTCTTAAGAATAGATTTAGAATATAGCATGGTGATATAAAAACAAATATTTTCTTCACTCTGCCCCCTACCCCCCCCCCCCCCCGTAGCAATTCGTCCAGATATAAGTAGACTCACTGTAATTTTTCATAAGCAGGAAGTTGTATATATACAAAGTTTTTATTTTTAATCGATTTTACGGTAGTTTAAAGAATAATATATTTTACTTTTATCTGCGCACCCCCTCCCCCCCCAGATGTGTAATACACTCATTGTGATCTTCATAAAAAGTAAGTGATAGTTATAGAATATATCATTAAATCGGTAAAATGGTGATATAAAAATCATTTTACTTTCCTCTGCCCCCCTCCCTCTTTAACCCCCCCCCGAAGTATGTCTGACACTTAGAGTGATTTTTTCACAAATTGTATGTTATTATACAAAGTTTTTGTTTAAATCTATAATAGGGTAGTTTAAAGGAAAATATATTTTATTTCCATCTAACACTCTTGCCCCCCCCCAAGTATATAATAGACTCATTGTAATCTTAATAAAAATTAAGTGGTAATTATAGAATATATTATTAAAATCGCTAAAATGGTAATATAAAAATTCAATTTATTTTCCTCTGCCCCTTCCTAACCCCCCCCCCCTCCAATTATGTTTGGCACTTATTGTAATTTTTTCATAAATTATGCGTGATTATACAATTTTTTTTTAAATCGATAATAGGATAGTTTAAAGGAGAATATATTTTATTTTTATCTGCTCCCTCTCGCCCCCCACCAGATATATAAAGCACTCGCTGTTATCTTCATAAAAATTAAGTGATAGTTATAAAATGTATCATTAATTCGGTAAAATGGTGATATAAAAATAATCATTTTATTTTCCTCTGCCCCTCCTCCTCTTTAACCCCTGCCCCCCCCCCGAAAAAAAAATTATGTCTGTCACTTACTGTAATTTTTTCACAAATTATACGTGATTATACGTTTTTTTGAATCGATAAAAGGGTAGTTTAAAGAAGAATGAAATCTATTTGCATATCCCCCCTTGCCCCCCCCCAGTACTATGTAATGCACTCATTGTGATCTTCATAAAAAGTAAGTGATAATTATAGAATATATCATTAAATCGGTAAAACGGTGCTGTAAAAGATAATTTTATTTTCCTCTGCCCCCCTCTTTACCTCCCCCCCCCCAAGTTTGCCTGCCACTTACTGTCATTTTTTTCACAAGTTGTACGTGATTATACAAAGTTTCATTAAAATCGGTAAGAGTTTTTGTAAAAACAATTATTTTCTTTCGATCTGCTCATGCCCCTCCTCCCCCCTCTTCCCCGAGATATATATTAAATGAATGTTGTACCAAATCAATTGAAATTTCTAAAAATGTAGTTTGAAAGTCATTTTTTAAATTCATTATTTGATATTTATTATTTTGCGATTTGCGAATTGGAAAAGTGCCCTTTTTTCCGGGTGCCCTTTTTTCCGGTGCTCTTTTTTTCCGGGATCCTCCTAACAACACATTTTTTTTTTCCACAATAGATTATCCAGATGTCCTGTGGAAGTATTGGAAATAAGATGCGTTATTAGGGCTGTTTCAGTTTCTTATACAAAATATCGCCAAAACTTAAATATACTATAAAAAATGGACTCCTTAAATCGATTTATCAATATTAATATAAATAAAATGATTAAAATGACACATTTTTCTGTATTTTTATAATATCACATGTCAGAAATACAAAGGAAAATATAAGTAATGTTGTTTTATTCTTCTCAAATTATCTTATAGAAATCTGAATATTTTATATTCTTTTCTTGAGGGATTATGGAAGTTTATCGTTAAACAAATCTCATATCGTACTTTATTTAGCTAAAACTATGACATATAATAACAGGAGTACTCTAAAGTTACACAAGTTTTGTTTGTTTGTTTTATTGATAACATATACATCAGATTTATATGCTTGACTTGTTTGGTTTGGTTTGGTTTGGTTTGATGAGTACTGAGATTTATTGCTTGCCTCTAGGGCCGCTTATATCTCGAAAATCCAAACCACAAGGATTTATAAGTTTTTATTATAACAAGAAAATGAAAACCACATGAAAACAAAGAAAGCAACAAAAGTTGCAGGTGCTTGCCTTGTCCGCTTGTAAATTTTTGTCAGATAATTATTGTACAACCGCGATAACTTGGCACGTGAATCACGTGTTTTCAGATGATTCCATTAATGAAATAAGGTGAGAGAGGTTGTGTTTCCATGGTAACACAGAGTAGAGTGGCTTCCAGATTTGGCGTTGTTAGCCCGTTTCTTAGTGTGAAATTATAATTTGAAGTTGTTGATAAACTTAATGTTTGGAGTTATTTTTAATTACTATTTAAAAGAAGTGTTCGGAGGTACTATTGTTTACAAATTTTAAAGTTTCGGCTATCAAATAACATGCAAAAGAAATTCTGATTTTTTAAAATAAAGTAATCTTAATGGCTTCCGAGAAGTAATTTTTAAGTACAAACATTATCAGCAGAAAGGGATGAAAGAAGCAACTTAATTAAACTTTTAAAAAGTTTATTTCTACAGTGTATGAAATAAAAGAAACCATGATTAATACCATTACAGTTTTGATAAAATAAACATTAATTGTTGTTGTTAGAGATGTAAAAAACACGGGAATATTGCTTCTGGGGAATAAACATGGGAATTTTCGGGTTTAAACCGGGAATTTTGGGAACTTTGGAAACTTTGATGGGAAGAAACTAATATTCAATATTTAAATTTAATTTGACTTCTTTTAATAGTACCAGACATTTTTATTCTATAATATTTGCTTAAATAAAGTGATATAAAAATTATGTGATTATTTTACAGAAAATTGTAAAAAAATAAATAAATAAATAAACATTTACGTTATTGACAATAATAAATGATGAAGTTTTGTCTGCCTATTTAAATAACTTAAGATTTTTTTTTTTTTTTTTTTTTTTTTTTTATGAATACCATAATAAAATATGTTATAAAAAATAATACAATGAAATTAAATTATGGTACGAATACTTTAAAATTATTAAATTTTATTATAACTCATTGAACAAAATTTCACATTAGTTGATGAAATTTTGTTATAATCAGTCAAAGAGCACGGGGAACAAAATCGAACAGGAGTTCTTCGGTTATTAAGAATTCAAGCAATATTTTTAATGCTTTAAATCAATACATCAAATATTCAATAGCTAATAATTTATAATTTGGCTGTTATTTCTTTCTTCATTTATTTTTTGCATATTAATATTGTTGAAATTTTAATTGAAATAATATTTTCCAGTGTAATATTAGTGATTGTTTTAGTAAATGCTGAACATTTTGAATTATTTTTGTTTTATCTTTGAAATAAAATGTTAAAGATATACAACTGAAACATGCGATTGGGAAAAAAAGAAAAAAAAAAAAAAAGAAGTGTTACATTGAATTCAGTGTGTATACAGTCAGAATTAAGATATAAATATACGGCAATAACAGAGAATAAGTCTGTTAATTAATGAAATTTGAAATTTGTACTTTTTAAATTTATAGACGTTAGAAGCACTATTTAAAAATTGAAAGATCATAAAAAACATCTGAATGTGAGATAACATTTTGAAATGCCTTAGAACATCTCTAATCTCAAAAAAAAAAAAAAAAAAAAAAAAAAGCTAAATTCGCAACTTTTGAAAACTTTCAAAATTCCCCTGTTTTGGAAACTTTCAAAATTCCCTTCCCAAAAAACCGGGTTTATTCCCTGGTTTAAACCCGGGTTTTTTTCCCGCTCACATCTCTAGTTGTTGTTGGGGTTGGGGGTTTTCTTTGAGACCTATAGCTGCTGGGGCAAATAAACATTAAATTATTGTAATTGTCATTAAATAATATGACATAATTATATAATGGTTGTAATAAAAGTAGAAAGGAAGAAATTTAATTAATTGCGATAGTTAATATTTACAAATCATTCAGTTATGATATATTTTTAGATTTAAATAATTGAACTAATCGTAATAGTGAATATTTACAAAAAAAAAAAAAAAAAAAAAAAACTTGTTTTACGTATACTTCGAGAAGTTAAAAGCTAAACGAGTAAATTTTAGGGATTCAATTAATTTAAATACTAGAAGTAAGCACACATGTGAACACAAATTATAAGCAATGTTTAAAGCTATTTTGTTTTATCGATTTTCTGCATATCTATCAAAAAATTATAAGAAATAATTAAAACAAGATTTAAATTGACAAAAATGTAGCAATTTTCTATTTAATTAGCAACAATAGACACTTTGACTGCTCGTATAGGTGCCAAAGAAGCTGATAAGTCAAAGAATTGTTTGGCGAAAAGAACTGCCGCCAAGCATCATTTGCATTTCATTCGGCAGCCCCTTCTTCAAAATGAACTATTCCAAGGTCGTATGCCATCTTTTCGCGGTTGCACAGTACAGATAGCACATGACAGAATAACAAAACAAAGAAAGGAAAAAACACCCAGGGCCAGCACGGGAATCTAACCCGCTCTCCTACGCTCGAAGGCGATTAGCAGTGTAGTGACATAACCCCTCGGCCACGGAGGGCCCAAATTACACAAGACGATGATAAAAGTAATGGGTGCCGTTTGTTTATCAATGAAACGCGTTGGGTACACGTGGCCTCCCTAAGGCAATCAAATGCCTGATGCGCCATCGAGCAGATATACAAGTAGAGGGAGAAGCCATATTTTTTTCTACCATGGTAATAGAATATCTATAGATTCATGTTTTCTACGAAAGAAAATGTGTCCAACATGTATCACGTGATATTTCGTTGCGCTAACTTTTTTTCGCTACTTATCGCTTTCTTGGCGATATTTTGTTTTCCATAAAAAATATTTTTTAGGTTGAAAATACCAAAGAATATTTATCTCATTAGGTATTCTTTGAAAAATATATTATAAGTGTTATGTATTTATTATTCTTATTCTTATTTCTTTTTCCAATGAAAACTCTGCTAAGCGATTTTTAATCAAATAAATTACAATTTTAAAAAAAGATTAAAAAAAAAAAAAGAAAAAAAAAAACTTTTGAATAAAATATAGAAATAAAATTATTTCAAATATATAGTATGTTGTGGCCACCACAAAACTTTCTTCTATATTATTCCTATACAAATACACACAATGTAAATTAGATATTAACTAAAATAATTTTTTATTAAAATTTCTTTTCATGATGGATGTAAATGATTTTCATTTCAGAGATATATATAATAATGGCTAAAGAAAGTTTATTATGTGTCCTATAGACCACATTCATATTTTAAAAACTGCATTTTTCTCCCTAAGTTTTTATTTACTTATTTAAAAACGAAAAAAAAAAGAAAAAAAAAACTGATAAATTTGTTTTTAATTATTCCATATTTATGGTTCAACCATTCGTTTTAAAGGTATTGACGGGTTCTTTACAGAAACACTAATATTAAAAATTTACATAGATCCCCCCCCCCCAAGTGAAAAGTAATGCATTTATATTTACAATCCTTTTTTTTTTTTTTCAAAATTGATTATTACTGTTTTAAACAATTATTCTTAATTCACAAAGATTCATTAAAAAATAATTCTCACTGTGCATATTTATGCGAAATTTCGTACTATGTTGAAACAAATAAATAAATACAATAAAATAAATATATACGCCATCAATTGGGCGTTTAGTGTTTTGGAAGTAAGGCTGATCGACTACCCTAGGATCCTAGGCATAAGATGGAATGCCCTCCATGGGAGGTCTTTCTAAGGGGTTCTAGTCCGTATTTGTGCAAGTTTCGGAGAAAACCACGGAAAACTCCGAACGACTAGGTCAACGAGCGTGAGCTTGGATCGAACCCGGCACCTCACGTCTACCAGCTTTGAGCACAGAACCGCTCGGCCGGCGATTTTCAGCAACAGCTTATAGGCACTAATTTATACTCCGATGCTAGAACTAATATCAAGTTTGGTTAAATTTCGTCCACTTATTCATGAGATAGAGCATCTACAAAAGTTTAGGCAGACACAAAGACACTTAAAATAGTGCAATTGTGTTCAGGATATGTCAAAACGTATAAATTCATTGGAAACCAGAGACTAAAACTTTCCATTAATCGAATAATTTCTTCTAAATTAAATATAAAGAAGCAAATAATAAATAAAACAGATATCTTAAATAATGATACATCTAGATTATTACTAAAAATATTATTATGAAGAATTTAAAAAATAGAATCTGTCCTATTCCTTTTTATATCATTATTATTTAATTTCTTTTACAGTTATTAGATGAAAGTTATAGTCCCATAAATTTTTGCTCCTATTTTTGATGGGTTTACTCATTTTGAGATGTCTTTAAGATGATTAGTTTTTTTTTTTTTTTTTAAATAATGATAGATAGATATGAAGGGGGGGGGGGAAGAAACCTCTGCTTAACTGATATCACTATGAATCACAATGTCCATGTGCGACAAAAATAATTCCAAATTCCTCAAAATGATACTTTTTAAGTTTGAATGCTATTTATAATTGATTACTTACTTCAGAATTAACAGTTTATAATTTTGTTCAATGAGGCTTTTTCGTAAACTAAGCCTCTTCATTAGGTTTAGATAAAAATTTTCTAACTTTCATAATATCGATATAAGAAATAATTTTCTCAAATCATAAAGTAAAATCCTTGAAATTTTGTTTTTATTTTAATAATAAATTGAATTAAAGCTGTAAATTTTCTTATTCTTACAAATGTTTTAGTAATGATGACATCATGTATTAGGGACATCATAAGGATCCTAAAAAGGGGAGCTCACTTACAACTCATTTTGTTACCCACTGCTCTTGTGTTTTTTCAATTTTTATAGAACAAATTTTTGAAATTATGGGTGGTTTTTCAACTATTAATTATTCAAAACATTCAGAGATAGTATTTTGACCTGCACAATTTTGAAAAAATAGAAAAAGAAGAAATAGCGCAGTTTCGGTTTAGGCAATATTTTCGATGTGAGTCGGCCTGTATCTTTAGGGGCTCTAATAGGGGTCGCAAAATAATGTTTCACACAGGCAAAAAAAATGCCTAGCGCTATCCCTGACCTTCTCCATCTCGAACAATTTGCTCAAAACTAGTAACTTTTTAAACTTCTTCAGTTAGAAACTTTTGTTTTCCACTCTGTATATAAAATTACTGTAACTATTAACTGTATTGTGATTAATAAAAGGAAAGTTAAGTATGACGTGTAAAATATTTGCTTAAAAAATTTTCCAGAAAAAAATAGTAGAAAATTTTCCCGCCCACATCACTATTCGTTTTACTTTATTATGTATACTTTAATGTGGCATAAAATGTGGAATAAAAAAAAAAAAAAAAAAAGGCAAACTGTACATAATACTTTTAAAGGTGCCACTGTGGCACCACCATTATTTTTAAGTAGTAATTTTAATCTGAAATAAACAAGTAAACAGAGTGATGTTATAAAATAAAAATAATAATAAAAGTAATCTTCATAATTTTTAGAAGCATTTATTTCTTACGTGCACCACAGCAATAAAATTCTACTGCAGTGTGTTTTCTTCATTTTGTTAGATTCATACAATCTTTCTAGGTTAAATATAATCAGTCATATTTTTGTATGACTTGGAATCCACACAATTCTGAGATGCGCTGATTTGCTGGTTCTCAACTGTATATAAAAATGTGAAATGGAAGGTTATTTGTGACACACACACACGCAAAAAAAAAAAATAATAATAATAATAATAAATAAATAAAATAAATAAATAAATAAATAGTATTAAAGCCTGACAGATTTTTTTTTTTTTTTTTTTTTTTTTTTACAGTATCTGCTTCTAAATAGTCTCTTGTTGCAGTGACTCAGTTTAATATGAAATTCGTAATTTGTAGGTGCATATAATAGTTATCTTTCAAGACATAGCATAAAACCAGGGCCAGTTTTACAATTAGGCGAGTCTACGCGACCGCCTAGGGGCGCAAGAGGTATAGGGGCACCAGATAAAGAAGCTTAAGTAAAAATAGTATTTAAAAAAAAAAAAAAAAAAAAAAAAAAAAAACCTTTCTAGTCAAGAGATAAGAACAAACATCTTTAAAAGTTTAGTGAGTGAGTCTTAAAAAACTCTTTTGTGTAATCATAAATCAGAAAAGCATTTAGTATCAAATAATATATCAGGAGCATTTAGTATCAAATAATATCGATGATATTGTAATGTAGTAGGCAAAAACAAAAATGTGACAATGTGGCCATTGTGATTCGTTGAAACTTTCTTTCATCCTTCTTGAGCTTTCGACCACAGTATTATTTAGTGCCTCCTATAGACCATCTAAAATGTGGGAGGAGTATATATGTCCTAAAGCAGGCTTTATAGTGGCCGTTCTGTTCCATTGTACGCAAGAACAGAGCTAGAATTTAAGGAGTGATAACTTCATATTCAATTCTATTCTATTCGTTTTTATTCAATAGATAGTTATCACTCCTTATATTCTAGGTCAGTGCTTGCGGACAGCGGAACGAAACGGCCATTATAAGGAGGGCTTAAGATTTCATCCACACTAGAGCGCAATGCAACGCCGAAAATGGTCGTAAACTATCCATTATCAGAAAATGATCCTAGAACTTTTGGACATGTTTTAAGAACTGTACAGACACTAGCGACTCTAACGCGGCAAGGGCGGGTTATGTTCAAATCCTTTAAATGTGTTTTTTTAGCTACCGCATGCCTCGTAGGGAGATTTCCTTCTCTGACAAATCTCCTGCTGCGATAATTAGCTTAAAAAACTTGTAAAATTCTTCAAGGAGCAATAAAAAATAATGTCTTTTATTGTAAACATGTCCAAAAGTTCAAGGGTCACTTTTCGACTATCGATAAAGTATGACTTTCTCGCTCTACTTGGGTCGATAGAGATTGCAAGATACTTTAGAATGAAGGACATTATTTTTTATTGCTCCTTGAAGAACATTATCGCAGCAGGTTTAAATAAATAAATAAATAAATAAAATAGCATATTTATGCCGTCACAAAACTATCTATAGACTAAAAATTATTTTCTATGGTCAGTGCAAGATTTTCATGAGTATATAAAAAAATCTTGAATATCTGAAGAAAGTTAATTTTTTGCCCGTGCATATTTTAATTAAAAAAAAAAATCGATAATTTTGTTTTAAACTGTCATAGATATGTGAGAGTTGAAGGAGAGGAGATGCTTTTACATATTCAAAAATGTTTATCTTGGTTTATTAATATTATTTAAGTAAAAGATTTAAATTTCACAATGATTGTAAAAAATGATCTTCGTTGTAAACATTTCTACGAAATTTTGTCCGATGTTGGAATAATAAAACTTATAGAAAAAAAAAAAAAAAAAAAAAAAAAACTACAGTGCAACATTTTCACGGATATACAAGGAAAGTTAAAAGACACCAATTTTCTATGGTCAGTGCAAGATTTTCATGTGTATGTAAAAAAATCTTGAATATCTGAAGAAAGTTAATTTTTGCCCGTGCATATAATTTTTTTAATGAAAAAAAAATCGATAATTTTGTTTTAAACTGTCATAGATATGTGGTTCAACCACTGATTTAAAGAGCATTGACAATATTTATTTCCCCTTAAATATTCATATTGAAAATTTAGGCCTCTGCTGGGAGAGTTGAAGGAGAGGAGATGCTTTTACATATTCAAAAATGTTTATCTTGGTTTATTAATATTATTTAAGTAAAAGTTTTACATTTCACAATGATTGTAAAAAATGATCTTCGGTGTAAACATTTCTACGAAATTTTGTCCGATGTTGGAATAATAAAACTTATAGAAAAAAAAAAAAAAAAAAAAAAAAACTGAACGACAGTGTAACATTTTCACGGATATGCAAGGAAAGTTAAAAGACTCCAATTTATGTCAAATTTCAGTTCAACATGAATTTATATAAAATTATGTGCATTAGTTCGTAAACTAAAGCACAAAATTTTTTCCACATCCACAAAGACAAACAAATACCATCCTATAATAATAATTTATATAATATTTCTCTAACGTGGACCAGTTCCGATTATATTTTGCTAAAACAATACGATAGTGAAGTAACTAATAAAATACGCGAAGATAAAAAATAATATTATAATAAATGGATAATATTTAAGCACGCGGACTCAGCTGAATGATCTAATAGGGAAAAATGACGACATTTGTCTGATGAGATTATTTTATGGAAAAATATATTTTTAACAGTTGCATCTTCAGCATCTTTCCTACAGGCGTCATTTTAAACATAACACTTCAAAGGCAGAATATGAATTATTATCATAAATTGGCTAAAAAACACAATCATGGAAAATGTAATCAAAAGAGGAATTAGTTTTATTTTTAATTATTTATTTACTTTAACAGAAATCTTTAACAAAATAAATAAATAAAAAGTCGCCAACATGGCGAGTTAAATTTAAAAGTCGTCATGGGGGTCCTAAGCTAAAATTGAGCTGCTGCGGAAGAAAGAAAACTGGGTTGTCAATCATGAATTTTATTTTTAAATCTTTCTTTGAATGATTTTGGTTCCACTGTTGCCCAATGTTAATTTAGTTCTAGTAATAATTTGGCTACGTGTAAAGTAAAATCTTAATTTGGTGGGGAAATTGGTATAATATTTATGAGTTACAAATTTTGAAGGTAAATAAGAAAAGAAATAAAACTGCGAAAATTTCGCACGGGTTTACTAGTAATGAATAAAAATAAATAAAAAATAATTCATGTTTTTCAATAAAATCGTTAGAGCCACTTTGAGACGATTAAAAACTAATTTTTATACAAAATCAGATCTTGATTAAAAAAAGAAATAAAAACAATGGAACCTAAAAAATTCTAATACCTAATCGAATCATTAAAGATGTTTTCGAGAATGTGAGTGCGCACATACAAGAAAATCTTGTAATATATCTGTACTGATAAGTATAAAGGATTTAAGTCCATATTCCTGGTTCTTCAGGAGACGAAAAATAAAGTTAAACTAACTAAAAACTAATCAGAAGAATCGATTAGGAAAAAGGGATTAGGTTGATTTATACCCTTTATACCATTCAGTGATTGTCAACCTTCATTTAATAAAGGGAAAAAATTGAATTAAATATTTTATACAAAAATTAATGCTAAATTTCTGACTTGAATCTTTTTTTACCAATGGATTTCCTCAAAGACTAAATGACATGGATTTAAATCCTTTATACCAATCGATAGGGAATTATTTTCTGGGTCTGACTATGTACTTAACTCAAAATCGACATTTTTGGACTTAAATCCTTTATACTTATCAGTACGGATATAACATCTATATTACTATTAATATTACAAATTTGAAAAAAAAAAGTGATATTCTTAAGAATCATCTTGATGTTATGGAATTGCATTAGTTACTACATGTCAGCTGCCAAAGAGTCTAAGAATACTGTGCTTAGGTTATCTACTAAGAACTACTGTAGAAAACATAAAATTGTGTTCTTTAGAATAAAATAGAATTCCGTTTGAATAAGTAATTCAGTTTGTTAATCTTTCCTAAAGTTTTCGCAGATATTTAGTTTTAAATTTCACATATGAGGTGCGCTCAGTTTCCCACTAGAAGGTTAAAGGAAACTCTCTAATTCACCGAGAACTGATAGCGAAAGTAAATAAAACAACACGATTCTTAAAATAATGTTGAATAATTGGCGTTGCATTAGAGACAAATGGCATCTCTCTGAAAAGCGAATGACTTCCTTTTTCGTTTGTTTATTTCGTAGCAGTGTTTGCCTTTCTTCAGATGTTTAATTAAAATTATGAAAAAGAAAGCATGGAATAAAGTGCTGGGGAAAAAAGAAAAATGCAGTGAAGCCAGAGAATAGTTTTTATGCAATTATCACAAACTATACTGACAAAGCAAGGAAAGCTAATCATCGGTCAATATAAACAGAATCGCCCATTGAGCGAGAAAATGTAAATGTGGCAAACTTTAGTGATAAAATGTAACCATTTATGTTTACTTTCTCTATCAGTTCTCCGCGAATAGACTATAGAACAAATTTTATACACATGGGGCATTTCTTCAATGGGAGTGATAGAACACCTATTTGAACACTTTTTATAAGAGAATCCTTTACAATGAGCTTTAAAAACATACGGCTTTTCTGTTTTATGAATGCGTGAATGCTTATTACATTATTCTTTTAAGAATATCCTTCAAAAAATATGGATTTTCTCCTGTGTGAATGTTCACATACGTTTACAGACATTCTTTATGAGAAAAACCTTTAAATCATATTTCTCACATATTATTTTTCTCTTTCATGAGTGCACTGATGTGCATTTATATCTTCGTTTAGAGGGAAACTTTTAGAACACATGTATGGTTTCACAGTTCTATGAGTTAGTAAATGCTTATTCAGAGCGCACCTAGCCGAAAACTTTCTAGAACATATTTCACAAACGTATGGCTTTTCATTTGTGTGAACGCGCAAATGTCTTTTCAGATTACTCTTCTGCGAGAGTACTTTGCAACAAATTTCACACACATATGGCTTTTCTTCTGTATGAGTGTCTGAATGCCTATGTAGATCACTCATCTTACAGAAACCTTTAGAACATATTTCACACACATATGGCTTTTCTCCTGTGTGAGTGTATGAATGTGCATTTAGACTATTTTTCTGAGAGAATGTTTGAGAACATATTTCGCACACATATGGCTTTTCTCCTGTATGAATGAGTAGATGTCTCTTTAAACATCCTTTTTGTGATAAACTTTTAAAACATACCTCACACACATATGGCTTTTCTCCTGAGTGAATGAGTAGATGTCTGTTTAAACATCCCTTTTTTGAAAAACCTTTAAAGCATATATCACACACAAACGGCTTTTCTCTTACTGGATTGCATGCAGACACATTTAGATGTTCATATTTACACCATTTTTTAAAACATAATTCCGATATGCATGGTTTTTTATCTGTATGAGTATTCATATTTTCAATACAAATTATTTAATTGAATATAAGTCAGGAATATAGAATGTTTTCTTTAAAATAAGTTTAATGATGTATTTAGACCGTTTTTTTTTTTTTTTTTTTTTTTTTTTTTTTTACAGAAAATCTTTTAAATTCTACATTTCAGCTGCAACAATATTACTTTCGAAAAAAAAAAAAAAAAAATGTACATTCTTCTTATTTTTCGCTTTTTTCTTTTTCATGGGATGAGTAATATTTTTAGTCCGTTCAAGTTAAACTGACACCGAAAGAAAACAAAGGGGTTACTTCTTTTCTCAAAGGTATTCCATATTTGCGCTTTTCTCGCTGAAATGGCGACATTACATTGAAAATGCTGGAAATATCAATTTATCTATAAATTATTTCGGAAACATGTCATTGTTATAGATTTTAAACCTATTTTTAATTAGAAGAGGGACTTAAAAGTAGTATCGTTCAAAAGCTATGATTAATATAGGTTGCAGAAAAATAAAATAAAATCTGTTACGAAATCAAGAAGGCAGTTAAAAATACATTTATAAGGACAAGGGCTACAGGAATTTGCTTTCAGATAAAACAGAACATCTGAAAAAGATCCCCCCCCCTTCTCTCTTTAACAATAAATTAAAATAAAATAAAACTGATAGAACATTTAAAAATGAATATAACCGTTGCTAATTTTTAATAAAACAACTTTGATTATAGGCTCGTTTAATAAGCTTTCAATCTCAACGTTTTAAAAGAAATTAGTTAGAAGTCTTAGTATAAATCAAAAAAGGTGAACATGGTAAGCCAGAGAGTTCATTTCTAAAGGAATAAAAAAAAAAAAAAAAAAAAAAAAAACTTAAAAAAATTATTTATGATAATAATAATTATAATGGAAATTAATAACATGAAGATTACACATTTTAAATTTTGACTTTGGAGTAAAATTAATAGTGAAACGTGCATATGTAAGGATTTATATTTTAAAAAAATATTATCTGAAGGTTCCTTTGTTACTAATTCAGTTTAGAGAGAAGTATTATAAAAGTAATAAATATTGTTAATCCTTTGAGGGGCAAGCAAATCTTCTCATTTAAAACAAAAGCCACCAGAATTCAATGACAATATTAGAAGAGAAGCAATAAATGAAGTTATTCTTCTAAATTATAAAAGAAAAATTTTATATATAAAAAAAAAAAAAATCTGGAGCCAGTTTTTGCAGTTGGGAATTAAAATTTACGTTTACACTGCGCTAACGGTGACCCTGAAAGGTTAATTAGGCAAGCCTAAAATTATTAAATTCGTAATTATGTGACATAAATTACTCTGTGAAAGTTTTTTCCCCCTTTAATATAAAACTACTAACATGCGAACGATAATTAAACACAACTGTTTTATTTTCAGATTTTATTATGTATTAAATTTTTAGAGCGTAATAAATATTTTTTTTATTTTTTAATTTATGATTCTATATAATCACACATGTATAAAATTAATATCAGTTGTGGATATACATACCTTTTTCTTTATATTTATCCTTTTGATTACCTTTATATTTGCTTATTATTTAAAACTAACAATCGTAAATTAAATTTTTAAGATTTAGTAAAATAATTTTAGATATCTTACTCAAAAATTGTGCTAATCATGATTTTACACCATAATTATTTTTATACAATAACTTATTAACCTTAAAGAAAAAATGTTTATTACAATAGAAAGCCCATTAACTCTCGCCTTCCCCCATTTTCGGTTTTTTAAATTCATTTTTATTCATCAGTTTTTTATTCATTATAGATGGCAGATCAACATAGCTTTTGTGAGGAATAAATATGCAGAAGTTTCTTTTCCTTCTTATTTATATTTTCTCTTCTTTAAATTTTTAAATTGTTAACATCGGAATAATGGCAACAAAGTTATCCATTTAATTATTAAAATAAACCAATCAATATAATAGTTTTTTAGAAGATTTTTTTTATTCATTTTTCCATTTACTGAAATTTCAGTTCCAATCATCTGAGAAATGTATAACGTTCATTTTAAATCAGTCATTAATTTCATGCGTTCTCTACAAATTAATTGACTATATATATATATATATATAAAGTCGTTATAAAAATAAGAGACAAGAAAAAGCTAACAAAAGAAGGAAAAGATAAAAGAATACGCGGGCCTGGAGGGAAAGAGATGTCGCCAAATGCCACGTGCAGTTGTTTAGTTTCGATATCAGTTGAACGGATGTTTTTGAAAGAAAATTTTTAAAATTTACATTATAGACATATATATTTACTAAATCATATAATAAAAAGCTTTCTAGATTCTTGTCAACAGTGTGAGGTGAATCTTCGTAGAACGCGAAATTTCATATCCGCGTTTGTAATGATCGATAGATGGCGCTTTTTCAGCTCTTCTTGTTAGTAAATATTACAGCCACGTGTATCTATTTTTGTTCTTTTTGTTATTCTACTTAATATTCGTACTATAATTTCTCCGCCATTACATCATGGAAAATTGATTGCTTTTGGAAAAAAAAATATTTCAGTTTATTCAAAGTTCGATCGAAAGTAGATATTTAACTGAAGCTGAACAAATATTAGTTTTAAATCATATGATTAATTCTTTACTTCCATTAGCCGAAGCAACTGAAATTTTAAATTTGTCATTTGGAAATAAAGGGAAGCTTAATTCTGGATTTCTTGGTCCGTTGGAGTTACACTGGAGCACACAACAGTATGTGTTATCTTTTTTACCGGATTTATTCATTTTTATTCAATAAATATATGTGAAACTAAACGTCGGGTAGCAACGGCGGCTTGATGGAATTCGAATTAAAGCCTGTTTATTGTAATTTCCCCTTAGCCCACCAGAGGGCGAGCATTTCATTACAATCGCGGATTGTGCACAGGTGGCCCAAATTGAGCCAAATTTTGGCAAAAAACGCCCTGGAGTTAATAATTATAAAATATAGTAACGGCTAATAGTGTATGAGATTAGTGCTGCCAGATAGTCGACAGTCATTTTCCCTAAACAGGCTTTTAAATTTCCCCAAATCAGGGTTTTTTCTAAAAACAAATCCCCAACTCAATTTCTGCTAAAAGAGTATTTTTGTTTTTTTAATTTTCGAAATAATTTCATATTTGAGCCCAAATATCCCCCCCCCCCCCAAAATACAGCTCATTTTTGGAAAAAATCCCCAAATACAAGAATAACTTACATACACTAGTTATTAACTTTATAAAAGGTCCTCTTCACTCACATTCGCCAAGAAGCAGAGCCAATGTTATTCTATGGGAAGTTTTCGTTACAAATAACTTATTAACTAACACATATTTTAAAATTCTGTTTTCACATTCAGAAAATTCCAAACTGTTAAATTGACGGACTTTTCTTAAAAATGGGTTTTTTTAATTTTTTAAAATTTTATTTTGAAATTGCAAAATGAAAAATTTCCCATATTGAAAATTCGTATTTTTGAACTTCAAAATGAAATATAAAAAATTTAAAAAATACTTTTTTAAAAAAGGAGCGTCAATTTAACAGTTTGGAATTTTCTAAATGTGAAAACACAATTTAAAAAAAATCTGGTGTGAAACAACCACACGACTTCCATTACCCACTATTACACGTATTATATGCATTTTTGAGAGATAATGGTGATCAGAAAACATAAAAGTGACTTTAAGAGAAAATCGTTAGAGCCATTTATGAGATACCAACATTTACAAAAAATCAATTATTGACAGGAAAACAATAATTACATACAAAAGCATATTTAAACGTGAGTTAAAATGGCGAGTTTGAAAAAAAACCGTACAGCTGTTTTTAAAGGAACGCCCTTGGGAGACCTGAAATTGAGCTATTTATACAGGACGCGTATCATTTTTCCTGAACTAACCAACTATATCATTCAAAAGGAAATCTAATAGAGTGTTTATACAGCAAATTTGAAGAAAATCGTTAGAGCCGTTTTTGAGATACGGACTTACGGTCCCACTTCCGGTTTCCGATGTCCCACTTCCGGTTAAATCAATTATTGACAGGTAAACAATAATTACATACAAAAGCATATTTAAAAGTGAGTTAAAATGGCGAGTTTGAAAAAAATCCGTACAACCATTTTTAAAGGAACGCCTTTGCGAGGCCTGAAATTGAGCTATTTATACAGGACGCCTATCAATTTTCCTGAACTAACCAACTATATCATTCAAAAGGACATCTAACAGAGTGTTTATATAGCAAGTTTGAAGAAAATCGTTAGAGCCGTTTTTGAGATACGGACTTACGGTCCCACTTCCGGTTTTTCAATTTTCACCAAAATTTGGAAATTTCATCTGTACACCAGACGCATTTCAATTCTAAAATTTCGTAGCTCTATATTTATTACTTTCTGAGCTATAGTAGCCAGAAGATTCTCCACATACATACACACACACACACACACACACGCACATACATACACACTGACCAATTGCCAAAAACCACTTTTTTGGACTCAGGGGACCTTAAAACGTGTAAATCAGGTGAAAACCCAATATCGAATTTTCAGACCGAATACAATACTTCCATTACCTACGGTAGTAGGGTAATGGAAGTAATATGTATTAGTATAAGTTATTTGTAAAGAAAATTTTCCATAGAATATCAACTCGGGCTTCCTGCGACGGTGGGTGAAGACGAAGAGGGTCTTTAATAAGTAATGCATCACTAGTATGAATAAAGGTTAGTTAATTAATTTTTATTAAATATTTCACTTCTTAATTAACTTTTAATTAATTAATTTTACACTAATTAATTAACATTTTAAACATATTAATTATCGAATATTTTTAAATCTGCGTGAAGTACCGATTCTAGCTTCATCATCATCAGTTCTCCCTAAGGTGTTCGTGAATATGTATTATTAGACTCTCTAATCAATTGTATTTATACTAAATTCCGAGTGTGTATAACAACGGGCGTTCGCTGAGGAAGTTCGTATTAGTAGGATATTTTTTCATCTTCAGGATATTCTGAGGATGCACGTTCGCCGTGTTCATGTTTATTGTCGTGATTATGAGAAGATAATTTAATTTATTATGGGGCCCTCCGTGGCCGAATGGTTATATTGCCACACTGCTAATCGCCTTTGAGCGTAGGAGAGGGGGTTCGATTCTCGTACTGGTCCTGGGTGTTTTTCCAATTCTCCGTACTGTAATTCTCTTATGTGCTATCTCTCTTCATCGGACGAGGATTTACAAGCGGGCTTCGACAGTCAAGTATACAAATTTGATGTATAGGTTATCAATAAATATATATATATATATATATATAGTCGGCTGCAAAATTATTCGAGCACTAGCAATAATCCTTGCCAAAAAAAAGTACACTTAATACAGCTTTGTTAAATAAATCCTTGTCGAGTCATGTTCTTAATCAGTCTAAGAACATGATTCGACAAGGATTTACTTAGCAAAACAGTCTTAAGTGTACTTTTTAAATATAGGAATTATTGGCTAGTGCTCGAATAATTTTGCAGCCGACTGTATATATTTTTTTTTTTACGAAATTATACTTAATAGGTCAGAATGATGATGTCGATTTAATTTCTTATTTTCATATTTTCTGCGACGAGTACATGGTAATTCACATGCATTACCATTAATATTAAGGATTAATAATACCAGATTATGAAGGATACCAGATAAATAATAAGGATACATATTAAGAATTATAAATCTGTAATGCAGTATAATGCATTTTCATTCAATAAGTATATACTACTCATAAACATTTAATAATGATATAATAGTGACTGTTATTGAGAAAGCATAGCGTCCTAAACTAGAATACTTCCATGTGGCTCGGAAACTTGGCAACAGTACATGAAGAACATAGCCGGTAGACAGCGCTTGATAAGAGGCATAAAATTGTGTTTATATCCCATCATTCATTTTTTTCCCTCTTTAATTGTTGATACATATACATCAGATTTGTATGCTGGACTTGCAGTCTACTTGTCAATCTTCATCAGATAAAGACAGATAGCACATGACAGAATTACAGTACCAAGAAGTGGAAAGACACCCATTGCCGGCACGGGAATAGAACCCGCTCTCCTACGCTCCAAAGTGATTAGCAGTGTGGTGGCATAATCACTAAGCCACACTGTAAAAAAATAACTATTACCAGCTGCAAGAAACTCTCTGTGATTTTCTCCAATCACAGAGAGTTTCTTGCAGCTGGTAATAGTTATTTTTTTACAGTGCACGGAGGGAATAAATTGGGTTTCACTGTTACTTTATAGCTTACATGTTATTAATTCAACACACTGTTAAAAAAATGCAGAAAAAATACAGAAATTCTCTGTAATTTCAGAAAAAAAGGCGTAAATTACGGAAAAATTACGTAGACAAAACGTATTTTACGATCTTTTTTCTGAAATTACAGAGAATTTCTGTATTTTTTCTGCATTTTTTAAACAGTGCAGATATGAAAAGTTGTGATGAAGATAAATTTAAAAGAAATGGTGTTATAAAAATTCCGAGTGTTGACAACTCTGTTATTAAATTCGATTTAACAAATAAAATAGTTATTATGCTTATTATTAAAAAATGAAATGAAATTTTTATTTATTTATATTGATGTAGAAATACGGATAAATAACTTGTTCTTAGTTACTTTGAAGCAATTACGAACTTTTATTATTGAGCTAACTTACAAACTGTAATTTTTGAATAAAACTATAAAATACTCGAATAAGTGAACAAGATTGATTTATATATTTTTAATACAGCTGTTTTTCACAAACTTCTGTAAATGCGTATAAAAATAAAAATTTGATATCTCAGTGAAATCTAAACAAAAATATTGGAAATATTTAAAATAAAATGTAGATACCATTTATTTCTACTTTTCTTCTTAAAAAAAAAAAAAAAGTTTTAAGATTCAAAACATTTTTTTATTAATACATGATAAAATGCTTATATAAGTTAAAATCCTGTTTTGTAAAAGTATTTAATATTTTCTTGACCAACATCTCTTTTAAGTAGTAGTTTTCCTCCTGTTAAACCGAAGGTGGGAAGCATAATAATAATAATAATGTGGCGAGTCCCACGGGACACGCAATATTTATTCATTTTGTGTATGTGTGTGTGTGCGCATATATATAAATATATATATGTGTGTGTGTGTGTGTGTATAAATTCGTAATATTCAATATATATATAGATATAATATACATTGTTTCTTTTAATTCAAGAGGTTGTAATTTATACAAATAAGACTTTCATCTGATAAGTTTTAAAAATTTTGAAATTTTTAATAAATAAATGTATAAGTAATTACAAGATAAAAAGAACTTTTTATATACCGTGTTTTTAAATTTTTTGTTAAATCATATAAAATTTACTGAAAGCAGCGTGGATCCAAAACAATGTCCATGTGCGACGAAAATAATTCCAGATTCCTCAAAATGATCATTTTGAAGTCTGAATGCTATTTCTAATTGGTTACTTACTTCAGAATTAACAAATTATAATTTTGTTCAATGAGGCTTTTTCTTAAACTAAGCGTTTTCACTAGGTTTAGATAAAAAATTTTCTAACTTTCATAATATCGATATAAGAAATAATTTTCTCAAATCATGAAAGTAAAATCCGTGAAATTTTGTTTTTATTTTAAAAATAAATTGCATTTAAGCTGTTAATTTTCTTATTCTCATAAATGTTTTAAAAATGATGACATCATATATTAGGCACATCATAGTAGAGCCCCTAAATAAAATAATAGGCCGGCGCATCACCGCCATTTTTTTGCCTCCGAAGAGGACAGCATTCCCGCTTGGCGTCCATATCGCTTCCCTAATGATTTAAGAAAATCTTGATCTGAAGCTAATCCGGTCAAGATAAGAACAATAAGCAACAATATTATTCCTAAAAACACATTTTTTTTACAGTACATTCTCAGGATGTCATTTTATTCTGAGGATATCCTATGGATGTACAATGCGTTATTAGGGTGGTTTCTGTTTCTTTTACAAAATGTCGCCAAAACTCAAATACACAGTAATAGAAGGTCTGTGAACACTTTATATTCACTTCTTGAATGATTATAGCAGTTTATCGCTAAACAAATTTCCATATCATAGTTTTCTTAGCTGAAATTATGAAATATAATAAAATAAGTTACTCAAAGTAATGTAAGACGATAAAAAAAAAATGTTTGTGGTTTGTTTATCACAGAAACGCACTGGATATATGTGGACACCCTAAGGCAACAAAATGCCTGATGCGCCAGCTCGTATATATAGGAGCCTTACATCATAGGGGTTTAGCATTCTAAAAAAGGGAGCTGACTCACAACACATTTTTGTTGCCCACGCCCACTGCTCTTGTGTTTTTTCGATTTTTATCGAACGAATTTTTGAAATTATGGGTAGTATTTCAACTATTAATTATTCAAACCATTCAGAGATAGGATTTTGCTATGCACAATTTTGAGAAAATAGAAAAAGAAGAAATAGTGCAGTTTCGGTTTGGGCAACATTTTCGATGTGAGTCGGCCTGTATCTATAGGGGCTCTAATAGAGGTGGCAAAATAATGTTTCACACAGGCGAAAAAATGCCTAGCGCTATCCCTGACCTTCTCCATTTTGAACAATTTGCTCAAAACCAGTAACTTTTTAACCCCTTCACGCGCGCTGTCCTCGCTGCGAGGACGCAAAATTTAAGATCCAGCTGCAAAAATTCATCCCGGAAATTTTTAACAAAAATTTACGTTTATAACATAGCAGAAAAAGCCGTTATTTTTACTCTTAAAATTTAAAATTTCTTTTAGTTTAATTTAGTTCATGAATTCGGGTTGCAGTATAATTTAAATGATCCGAATTGTCTCACGCCGCAAAGGGTTAAATGTCTTCAGTCAGAAACTTTTCTTTTTCACTCTGTACTTAAAATTACTGTAACTATTAACTGTATTGCGTTTAATAAAAGGAAAGTTAAGTATGACGTGTAAAATATTTGCTTAAAATTTTTTCCAGAAAAAGATAGAAAATTTTCCGCCCGCATCACTATTCGTTTTACTTTATTCCTTTATTATGTATACTTTAATGTGGCATAAAATGTGGAAAAAAAAAAGGCAAACTGTACATAATACATATAAAGGTGCCACTGTGGCACCACCATTATTTTTAAGTAGTTATCTTAATCTGAAGTAAACAAGTAAACATAGTGATGTTATATAAAAAAAAATAATAATAATAAAAGTAATCTTTATAACTTTTAGAAGCATTTATTTCTTACATGCACTGTAGCAATAAAATTCTACTGCAGTGTGTTTTCTTCATTTTGTTAGATTCATACAATCTTTCTAGGTTAAATGTAATCAATCATATTTCTTGTATGACTTGAAATCCATACAAATCTGAGGTGCATTGATTCGCTGGTTCTCAGCTGCATATGAAAATGTGAAATGAAAGGTTATTTCTAGTGCTGGACGATATCATAAATTAAATATCGCGATATATCACCAAGTTAATATCGATATTAGTGATATATTGCGATATTTCTTTCAAGATAGGAAAAAATAGACATTTGTTATTTTTTAACAACATATGCACACGAATTTTAAAGTATACAAGTATAGAGTGTTTTCCATGTATTTGCTGGTAACCATAACTTTATCATAAAAAAAAAAAAAAAAAAAAAAAAAAAATCATAAAAAGTGAATCAATATTTTGTGTTTCTTATAACTTATACTATTGCTTTTTAGTATACCTCTGTATAGTTTTTCCTCTATTCTTCCCATTTTAAGCTTTAATTATTTTAAAATCATATTTTAACACAGCTAATATGTGATCTGTGTTTTATTTGTACCAAGTATATCAAAATTCATAATTATACTAAAAATAAAGCTTAAGAAAAATTGCCTTAAGATGTAGGTATTAAATAAAAAGGAAAATCATTTTAAATAGTTAAGAAATGCCATTGGAATTGGATACACCTTTTTTGGTTGTAGAGAGTAATATTTTTTACTTAAAACTCTTATATGAATCCTAAATATCAGTTACTTGTCATTTTTATTTTTGTTTCTGCTTACCAAATCATTACAATATTTTTTAAATGTATATGTGTTCAATTCACATTCGTAATAGTTTCACAACAATTGAAAATTGAATTATATATATTATATATTATATATTATATATATATATATATATATATATGTATACATTGTCAGTATAAAAATTATATTATTTAAACAATATTATGTTAAAGTTTCATTTTGTTACTTAAAGTAACTCATTTTGCATTTAAACCAATTTTAACATGTACGGCTTAAAAAAAAAAAAAGAAAGAAAGAAAGAAGTAAAAGGAAAGAGAAAAAATAAATGCTACACAAAAAAAGTAATAAACTATCCAATATTATATATTTCTATAAAGAAACTGTCACTGTAAAATTACTGAAGATAAAACTTTATTTTACGTCAGTCAGATAGCACCCTTTCTTCCTTCCCATGTTATCCAATGGGATTTTTGTCGCGTCGTTTTATAAAAATATTTTATTAAAAAATGAACTTTTTCGAATTCTGTTTTTGAATATTACTCTTTGAAAAGGTCGTCTTTTAGCTTAAATTCTGTTTTTTGAATATTACTCTTTGAACAGGTCGTCTTTTAGCTTAGTGAGCAATTTTTCGAAAAAATAAATTTTAATATTTTTTACTTAGAGATCCACACTTAGAGTCCATAATTTACTTATTGAAATAAAATATTTAAACTAATTTTTTCGAAAAATTGTTCACCAAGCTAAAAGGCGACCCGTTCAAAGAGTAATATTCAAAAAACAGAATTCGAAAAACTTCATTTTTGAATGAGATATTTTTATAAAACGAAGCAACGAAAATCCCATTGGATAACATGGGAAAGGAGAAAGGGAGCTCAAACAGTGATGCCAGATGGTCGAAAATTATTTCCCCAAACAGGTCTTAAAATTTCCCCAAATCAAGGGTTTTTTCGAAAAAATCCCCAACAGGTTTTCCACTAAAAAGAGGGAAAAAAAACATTTTTTTTCAAAAAAGAATATCAAGCAGATTTTTCTGATTTGAGCTCAGATTTTTCCCTAAACGAACTCAATTTTTGAAAAAAATCCCCAAATAACAATAAAGCTATTGAAAGTCTCTAGTCGTAGGGATAAATCATTACGTTGCCAACATTGACAGAAAGTTGAAGAACTCCCCAGATTTGTCCCCAAACATTTTAGAATTCCCCAAAAAAGTCCCCAAAATTGTCCCCAGAAGCTTCAAAAATCCCCAAAATTGGGACAAAATCCCCAATCTGGCCTCAATCACTGAGCCCAAAGCGAGTTAACACATTGAACGTCGCATCTTATTGGCCAGAAATTATCCACACTTTGAAATAAACCAATATCAATGAACCAATAGCAGGAAATTAAAACAAAAGATATTGTATACATTCATATTGCCCTGTGCCTTGTCTGTGGTTTGGTTACTGTGGTATTACACCTACGATCCATAAGTGGTGATGTGGAATATTATCAAATACTAACGGTAGTATAAATTATTTCATATTATCGTTTAGGGTCAGTAATAAATAAGTCAATATATTGACTTATTTATTACTGATTTATATACTGCGGGAAAAGCAGATGGCTTTCAATAAATACTGTTTATTTTTTTATTATGCGGTGGACTTATTAAAGCAGTGATATTTTAGATTTGAGGTTTCGCACGCAGGAATAAAGGCATAGGAAGTATATGCATTGTGGGAGTGCAGTGGTCGTTTGGGGGTGGGGTTACATTTTTTTATTTTATCAGTGAGGGATGGGAGAAAAATAAGAGAATGGGTATTAGTATAAGATATTGCGTGCTCTTTTTGTTCGGGTTTCGTTCGCTGATGGGATCGTTCGCTCGCTCGGAATGTTCGTTCGCTCGGGTTTCATTCGGGAATTCGGGTTTCATTCGTGATGCGCGGTAGCGCGAAAGCACAATTCTTTTTATCCGTCGTTGGCGTTTGACGGTACTTATCAATTGATCGCGCAGTGCGCACTAGTAATATCGTTGAAGGGATATATTGACAGAGCAAAATCTTAAATATTGTTATCGGAATATTTAAAAAATATCGATACTTGGGGATATATTGATAAATAATCCAGCCCTAGTGACAAAAGAAAATAAAACCTAATTTTTTTTTTTTTTTTTTTTTTTTTTTTTTTTTAACAGTATCTGCTTCTAAATATTCTCTTGCTTCAGTGGCTCAGTTTAATATAAAATTCGTAATTTGTAGGTGAATAATAGTTCTGTTTAAAGACATAGCATAAAACCAGGGCCGGTTTTACAATTAGGCGAGTCTACGCAACCGCCTAGGGACGCAAGAGATATAGAGGCACCAGATAAAAAAGCTTAAATAAAAATAGTTTATTTATTTATTTATTTATTTTTTAAATAAAAGCTTTCTAGTCAAGAGATTTTTTTAAACAGATTTAAAAATTTAGTGAGCGATTGTTAAAAAACTCTTTTGTGTGATCACAAATCACAAAAACATTTAGTATCAAATAATAATATCAGGAGCATTTAGTATCAATATCAATACTATTGTAATGTAATAGGCAAAAACAGAAATGTGACAATGTGATCATTGTGATTCGTTGAAACTTTCTTTCATCCTTCTTGAGCTTTCGACCACAGTATTATTTAGTGCCTCCAATAGACCATCTAAAATGTGGGAGGAGTCTATACGCCCTAAAGCAGGCTTTATAGTGGCCGTTTTGTTCCCTTGTACGCAAGAACAGAGCTAGAATATAAGGAGTGATAACTGCCTATTGAATAAGAAATTGAATAGAATAGAATTGAATATGAAGTTATCACTCCTTATATTATATCTCAGTGCTTGCGGACAGGGGAACGAAACGGCCACTATAAAGCAGGCTTCAGATTTCACCCACGCTAGAGTGCAATTCTAACTCCGAAAATGGTCGTAAACTAGCCATTATCAGAAAATTACCCTAGAACTTTAGACATGTTTTTAAGGATTGTGCAAACACTAGTGGCTATAACGCGGGAAGGACGGGTTCTGTTCAAATCCTTTTAATGTGTGTTTTTAGCTGCCGCATGCCTTGACATTGAAGGGAGATTTCTTTCTGGGACAAACTAGGGACCCGGCTTTTTGATGAAATTCTCCATTTTAGTGCCAGTTGCTCCATTGCTTATCATTACGCTGAGAAGAAATTTTGATTATTTTACGCCATAATCGAAAAAGAACTTATTTATTACATTTTTACTTTGTTGGGAGATAAATTGCTTTAATTTTGGAATACTTTTAAAAGATAAAAATGCATAATTATTTACTTTATATCATGCTTTAAATACTTTGAATTCTCTTATTGCATGCTGTTTTACGTATTTATTTCCTAACATATGAGATGATTACATTATTTATTTGCTAGCTATTAGTTTTTAAGTTCTGTTGTGCAATATATTTAATATGTCAAATCTCAATGTATTTTTCTGATATATTTTAAAATACATATTTAAAATAACTAGAAAAAATATATTTTTTGGTTTTTTGCTAATACGCAAAATGTATCAGATTTCTTAAAATAAATTATTAATAAAGAAAATAAGGTGTATATTATTTGCTAACATATGAAATATAAATTTCGTTTAAATAATAATTGCCATAATAAATTTTATAAATAATATTTAAATAAGTAATTTTTTTTTATTTACATAACATAACAACAACAACAACAACAACAAAAAAAAAAAAATAAAATAAAAATAAAATAAATAAATGAAATAAGCAAATGTAAATAAAATAAATAAAAACATTTTTTAATTTCTAAAGATATTAGTTAAGACTTTTACAAATTATTATTAATAAAATTTTTATTTTTAATATTTAACTAAATCTTTATTATTAATAATGCGTAAATGAAATAAATAAAATATGTATTTTTAGCTTGTAAAAATATTATGTAAATATTTTTATAAAATAATAAAATATAATTTCTGTTCTTCTGCTGTAGTTTTACATTTATTCATGAATTACGTGACAAAAACAAAGATTACCATATTTTTATTAAAATTTTTCTAACTTTTTATACGTAGAATGTATGTCCTCAGAAAAAAAAGGTAGAATTGCTTCCACAGTCAACGTATTTTGCTTAATATAGAAATATACAACAAAAAATTCCTCTGTTTTCTGATAGGAATTGAAAAAGTAACCATGTCAAAGGTTAAAACAAAATTCGTTTTTCTTCAAATTCTTTTTCTCTAAGACGAAAAAAATTACATATTTATATTCTGCATTACTTTTTGCACAAATTTAGCACAATTTCCTTTCATTTATGTTGTATAGTAAAGCGTCAATCGCGAAGAAAAAAGCATTACGTTCTACAGGAATCGCTCCGAATTGGCACTAAGATGGCCGACTTTCGGTCAATGTCCAGTCTCTCTATATATAGGGTCCCTAGGACAAACCTCCTGCTGCGATAATTGGCTTAAAAAACCTGGGTTTCGTTTGTAAAATTCTTCAAGGAGCAATAAAAAATGTCTTTTATTGTAAACATGTCCAAAAGTTCAAGGGTCACTTTTCGACTATCGATAATATATGACTTTCTCCTCTGCTTGGATCGCTAGTGATTGCAAGATACTTTAGGATGAATGACATCATTTCTTATTGATCATTCGTGTTAGACCCCCTGGAGGTTTGTCAGAAGGGAAAGTAGCCTGCCAGACTTGCGCATACTCAATGGTCCACGCTTAGCATTTAAAGAGGGATTTGTAATGGGAAGAGAATAAAAGTGCGAAGATTCACTTTACGAAGATTTTGTAGAATTAACCGGGAGTAGTAAATCTTCTCTCCGGAGATCTTGATTTTTCTTTGAGACCCTACGCTAGTCAGAACTTTTCTCCCGTTCTAGAGGGCGCTTTAGATTTCGCAAGACTGGGGAAGGAAGCATGAACCTATAAAGAGAAGGACGGGGATCGCGATGTTTCAAGAATAACCTCAATTTTCCCCTGTCTATTCTCCGCAGACATCTCGGGTCTTTGCAGCGCCATCTCGTGGCGGTATCGGAAATTCCGTCTTTCGGTTTCAGCCAAAGCTGAAAGAAGTTGAAAGATAAAAGAAAATATACAGAAGGATTGCACAAAAATCGCGGAATTTCATTTGGAAAAAGTTAATAAACTTTTATTAAATCCTCTCCAATCCCTGTTGTAGATTCCGAAAGTTCGACAATTTTAAAATCATTCTGCAAAAACTTTTTTGAGAAATCTAAAATAAATAATTAAAAAAAATAAATCTTGTATTTCGTATAAATAAATAAATAAATAAATGATAATCGAACGGAACAATCAATTTGAAATATTCCAAATAATAATAATAATAATAATAATAAGTGGGAAGAAATGAAAAGAAAAAACCCACCAAGGAATTGTATATAAGGAAAATTTATTAATTGTTCTTGAAAACATTTTCAATATTTATTACTTAGCATTTGTAACAATTTGTTTTTAAATATCTACATTTTGAACTTGCACTAAACGTTTTTCATTTATATAAATTAAAACTTTCTTTTAATTACTTTCTTACAATTATACACACGTATATATATATATATATATATATGTATTTTCCACACATGCAATGAAATATTATAAAAATTATTATATTTATATTTCTTGAAAACTATAAATAAATACTCCCTGCTGATTAACCTTTTACATGCCAATGTTCCTTTTAAGGAACATCATGATTAATATTATTTTTAAAAATAAACTGTTACATCTGTAAATTTAAAACTGATACGGTTTATTAATGAAGGTATGATTGATTTTTTGATATAATCCTTTTTTTTCCAAATATAAAAATTTCAGGGTAAAAAAAATCCTAAAAATCGGCATTTTTTACAATTTTTACAATACGCAAGAAAAAAAATTCTAAAATATTCCTAAAAATTAAAATTCATCTAAAAATTCTCTTATAATTCTTGAAAAGGTTCACTTTAATGAGATAATAAATGAAATTAAAATAATAACAAGAAATCTTTCTTAAATTTTGCCTAAAAATACAATGTTCCATAAAAGGAACATTGGCATGAAACAGCATACAATTTCAGTGATATACCAGATATTCATTCCTTTATTACATTTTAATGCATAGATTGTTTATACGTGCTAGATATAAAATTGTGAAGAACGTTTATGATGCGTTATTTATTTCTAAAGGGTGAGGAACTTCAAAGTTGGGAGGGGGAGGGGAAAGGGGTTGGGAAATGTCTGCGGAGAAGCGCGATTAGTCATCGATGCAAGCAAGAAACAAGTGCGCTTCATAAGAGTTGCTTGTTTATTTTAGGTCTTTTCGAGAGAGAAGGAAGGGGAAGGGGTGGTAGGAAGTCACGTGTATATCATGGACATTGAAAAAAATTGCTAAAAAGACAGACAAAAAGTATTAGGGCTTTATTATGCTTTAAAATTTTAATTTCTTGTGCCTAGTGAAATCTTTATTTTTTCTTGGTAAGTTATTTTCTATTTTCTAAGTTGCATTTGATTCATAGTATTTCTATTGTTGTATATAGTATATAGTCAAGAGTTTGTGAATGTTTTTTTTTTTGTTGTTGTTGTTTGTTTTGTTTCCGTACCTTTTATATTGCAATTCTATTAAAATATTTAGATAATTTAAAAAATATGTAAAATTTTTAATGAGTTTTCCTTAAATATTAGTATTTTTAAATCAAATTGTAAAATAAAACTTCATTGAAGCAGAAATTTTTAAAAAAATTACCATAAAGCGCTTTGTTTTCCTGAAGCGAAACTAGTAGAAAAAAGATAGCGTTACATGCCAATGTTTCTTAAAAGGAACATCATAGAAATCATATAGAAAAAAAAATTTCAGAAATTTTTTTGTTTTATAGTCTTATTGGGTGTATTCTAATATGATTTTGATGAATTAATTATGTCTTTTAAATCTGAATCATAGTGCGGCATGTAAAAGGTTAATTAGTATTAGAATTTTCTTTCCTACAGCTCCACTAGTGACTGAGAGGTTCTGCCTTTAAAGTTGGACGATGGGAAGTGCTGGGTTCGATCTCAGGTCACGCTTGTCGACCTAGCCATTCGGAGTTTTCCCTGTTTTTCGCCAAAGCTGGCGAATAATATGGGCTAGTACCTCTTAGGCCCATGTCCCTAGTGTAGACAATTCACCTTAAATCGAATACCAACATTTTAGATGTTTTGTTAATTTAACAGGTCCCACCAGTAGCCGAGAGGGTAGGTAGTAGGTAGTAGCCGAGAAGTGCAGGATGATTAGATCCCAGGAAGCACTCGTCGAACTAGCCGTTCAGAGTTTTACATGGTTTTCTCCGAAATTCACATAAATACAGGTTAGGATCACTTAGAAAGACCCCCTACAGTGAGCATCCCCTTTAGGCTCAAGTCCCTAGTACTAAGTCCCCAATAACTTTAAGCCAATAGAAGAAAGTTGCATGGAGCATGGTTCAAGTCCATGTCATTTGTCTGCCTAGACGTTTCTTATCTTCTACAAAACTTGCATAAATATGGGCTAGGATCTCTTAGAAAGACCCAAGGAGGCAATCCACCTTGGCTCAAATTTCTAGTGCAGACAATTGACCTTAAAATAAATTATATATATATATATATATATATATAGTAATACTTGAATATACTGTTAAACTATAATAAAGTAGAATCAAGATGAAAAATTAGAAATTAGTGAGCAGAAATCATTTTAAATATTTAAAAAAAAAAAAAAAAAAATCTGAAATTCTAAATTATTTATTTTTAAATAGTTTTTGAGAAAAATTAATATACTTAATACTCTCATAATTCAATGCATATGTATGTGCATTTTCATAATTATAAAATAGTAATTTATAAAACGTTTTATAAAATTTATCACCCGCTTTCATAATAAATTTATCTAAAAATTTTCCAGTTACAGAGCACGACTAATTTATATACGAAGATATTCAAAATAATTTCAATGTATTTCGTTCAATAAGAGATAATATTTAAAAAAATGTTTTAATACCTTTGTACTAAACAACACATAAGGAAATTGACCTTATTATTATTATGGTTAAAAATATGTTTTCTGTAGAACAGGGTATGAATAGCAAAGATATACTGTTAAGGGATACACAAAAAAATATTCAGATACATTATGGGCTGTAGTTGAAAATTGCTAATAACTAAATATATGTTTTCTGTGGAATATGGCATGAACAGCAAAGATTTACTGCTAACAGACACGCAAAAATATTCAGTTGCATTATGGGCTGTAGTTGAAATTGCTAGAATTGCATTTTTAATTGTGTTAAGCGTTTTTAATAATTTAAAACATTGTTAATGCATGATTATGACTTTACTTGGTGTGTCTTTCTGTTCTTTAATTTCTGGTGGTATTTATAAAATACCTTAAAATTAATATATATTATTTAAGTGCCATGTTCTCTACTAAAAATAGTACAAGAATACTCTACAGCAGGCCTGTCCAACCCAAAACACTTGGTGGGCCGCATTAGAAATGTATTTTATTCGTTCGGGCCGCACCATATGTGCAGTCATATATACCCCCACCCCCCTGCTTTCCTGACAAATTCCGCCGTAAATTAGCTGATATTTTACGGTGAAATAAGTCGGGGAAGAAAATTATTATTATTATTATTTTATGACTGTACATATGCATATGTGTATACATGTTTGTAAGTATATAATTCATGTATGTATATACATTTTTCAAGGAAGGGTAGGGTGAAAATTCGGAGCAAAATACATGACTTTAAATTATTTTCATTCATAAATTAACAATGGTATGAAAAAATTATGAATGTATATTAAAACTATAATAAAAATAATGAATAATGAATCTAATAATATTTCATAACAACATACAAACTATATTTTAAAGCCTCATTACAGAGAGAGACAATTTGTTTTAATACCATATACCACATCCTATTTCCATTGAATATTTTTAAGTTTCAATACTCAAAAATGGGGAAATTGCATGATTTTCAGTTTTTGTTGTATTGGATAGAGCACATAAAAATAAGCAATTTGGTACCATTTTTATACATAAACGAAAATTTATTTATTTATTAAAGTTTAATTAAAAATCATAATTTCATTTTGGCGGGAAAACGCAGCGTCACGTGATGAAATCGCCCGTGACGTCACTGTACATGTAAACAATCTTACTTTGCATTGCTCTATGCCTGTTAAAAGTTAGTTTCTGTTTTGCGAATTTTTTATATTTCATTTCATTTGATATTTCTTATTTTTTTCGTAAAACATGTTTAAAACAAGCACTTACAAGTATTGTATAGTTCCTTGCTGTATGAGTTCTTCCGTAAATACCCCGGAAAAGCTGTTTTTCAGTGTTCCTAAAGATCCTGTTAAAAGGAAAACATGGACGACTGCTATGAAACGAGATGATAAGCTAAATAAGAAACTGTCATCGGCGTCAACTCTTTGGTGCTGCGAAGATCACTTTTCAGTAAGTAAATATATTTTTAATTCATATTTACAATTTTCGAAAATGAAAAGAATATGTATATCACTTTTTATAAAAACATTTAAAGTGACAGTAAAGACATTTAAAGGGACAAGCGAAATGAAGAGTAAACTAAACATTTTCTTCTACATTTCTAATGAAATCCAATTAATGTTTCGTTTAATTTACAGTGTTAGCTGATTTCTATAGTGCTTCATTTTTTTTTTTTAATAATTTGATACAGAGATATTGGTTCGCTTACTTTACAATCCGATGCAGTAGTGTTTGTTTACATTGTAAAGGCAGAGACTCCGACTCCAATATATCATTGAAAGAGACATTTCAGTACAAAGAAGCAGACAGTCGGGGGCCTAACGGCTCGCAGCGGAACATCTCTCCTTTGTAGAAAGGTATGTCCGTTTCCCTTTGATGAACGTGGGAAGCCGCGTGCCTTGAGAACTTTTCCTTCGAGAAGAATTCAACGCGTCAGAATCGATGATGGAATTTCGAGCGAATCAGGGCCTGCATCTGAGATTTTGTTTTCAGAAAAACACGCCCAATACGAACTGTAATTTTTACGATGAGAGACTAAAAACGACAGTTCACTGCCGGAGTTTGGAAAGGCAGGATTCCCAGAGCAGGTCGGGCTAGACCTAGGGAAAGGTTACGAACTCATATTATTTTCCGGAAAAGACTGCAGAAGCGGTCACGGACTGGTGAAAACCACTGTGGACTTTATCTGATATTCCTTCCAGCCATATACTGTAGAACTCACTATCTTATTGAAAACCCTTTCATATAGATGAAATACAGCAAAATTTGTATATATTGTAAATTTCTAAAAATTAATCTAGTTAAATTAAAATTTGGAAAAAATATAAATTTCTTGTTCTGATTAGTCAAGTCAATAATTCTCTGCCACTCTACAAGATACTACAACATATTTAATGAAAACTACTGGACTGGATTGCTAAGTTTAGCCAATGTTTATTCTTATAATTTGCACTAAACTGAAAAGTAAATGGAAAATTTAGCATGAAATATCTTATTTTAAATGAAAGACAGAAATATTTTGTAATATTCTAAAGAAAATTAATTTTTAACTTTGTCTAATGACAGAATAGTATAAGAAATTTAGATACATGTCATAATTTTTCATTTTTTAATATGTTACATATCTATTTTGAATTTTATAATATTTTCTTTTATATACTATCACTATCGATTCTAATACCAGTGAAATATATTCTATAATGTTATATAATTTAATTGATTTTGATGTTTGAAAAATGTTTAAGGATTTATATACTTTATTAAAATGTATATCACTTTTCTACAAATGTATTTAGCAATAGATTTATTTATTTTATTATAACAGACGTAAAGGTGAAATCCCCCTTCTCAGCCTAATGTTTAATGTTATGCTTTTTAATATCTTACTATATGGTGACCTCATTTCATTTAAGAACAAGTAAGCAGTGCAGATAATGTATAAATATACACATAAATCACCTAAAAAGCAATAAATGTTATTGTTAAAGGTTATTACCTTCTACAATTTAATATTATTCCAGAGTTTCTTGCAGGTTTAGAAAAAAGTAGGACACTGCTATTAAAAAAGGGGGGCATTATCTAGATGCATGAGGGCAGTTTTGAGTTCTTAGAAGGGGCACATTTAACATTTAAAATCCTGACACTTATTTAAAAATTTCTATTTTAGGTATAAAGAGAGGAAACAGTTTTAAGATTTAACTTTCTTTACACTTTAATATTGCTTGTTACTGAGATACGAACAAATGTTGATTGTTATGCACAATGAATACATTCAGGTTTATGACATATTTCCAGTCTTACCCAGGGACCGATAAAAGTTTTAATATCTTAGATGTCAGAGACAGTGAATTATTTCTGTGACAGCAAAACAGCAGACTGTAGGGGCAATAATTCTATAATGAAATCGAAATGTGAGTCATTATATCTTATTTTACATTGAAAAAATGAATTGTTCTATGATAAATATTGTAAATATATGAAATGTTTTCTCATTCTGCAATAACTTGTTGTCAATGGGATATATTTAAGTCGTCCAGGTGACCTAGCATCTACGATTTGTTGGATCTTGTCGAATGTCAAGAATGATATAGCCAAATATGAGTATAGAGTAACTTTTTTTTTTTTTTTTTAAGTAACTAGGGGCTTTACCCCTGCTCGCTCTGCCACCAACCCCAAAGGGAAGCTTCCCTTCTTCTTAACTCGCTTTAATTATTAACCTCTGCAGGGCTCTGCCTGCTTATTCACTATTTTGCTTTTGACTGATCAGAATAATAATAGTTCGCAACAAAAGAAAAAAGTTACAGAAATCCCCAAATTCAATGTTAAATTGAAATACATAATATTTCGTACAATGTTTTTTTTAAAAATGAAATGTTATGTTTAATATCAGTAATTTATTTTTAAAACAGAAAGAAAATTGTAATGTCTAGACCATTTTTTGTTTCAGCTTCACCCCTTTGTGACTTTTAAAATTTTATTACTGTATGGTGATGAAATTTTTGGTTTAATTGCTTGTTAAAAAACAAATTTTTAACATTCAAAAATATCTGAAAAAATAAATAAAAACCTGCACACAACATATTACAAAATTATAAATTCTTTTTTTTTTTTTTTCCTATGAAAATAACTAAGATAGCACATTTTATTTATTTGAAGATGAAAAATACATTTATTATAGAATATGCTATATTCGAGATTAGAGAAGTGATCTACAGTGACTTCAATTTTGATGTCAGAGAATAAAACATCCCAAGAAATTAGTCTACCCTCCCCTCGCATTGACACGTTTGTGTTATTCTAATTTACCATTTTATCTTATAATGTTTATTTGTATTTAACTTTACATTGAGAGATTCTTAGCTGTATTTCAAAAATTAAGATTAATAAAAATCAACGTTGAGGTACCCCCCCCCCAAGAAAAAAAAAAAAAAAAAAAAAAAAAAAAGGTTAAATTCTGGATCTGCCACTGATTAACACAGATTTTGATCTTGTTGCTATAATCATCGAATGGTGATTTTAAAAAAAACATTTTCAGAATAATTCATTGGTTACTTCACTACAGTTCATAATAGGGATGCACCGAATATTCGGTATTTGGCCTATTTTGACAGCTGAACCTATAATAATTAATTTTTTTTATATTTTTAATAATTTGAATTTTTTTTTTTTTTTTTTTTTTTTTTTTTATCATCATTAAATTAAGAATTTTCAGAGTAATAAATAAATTAGAGTTAAATGAAAACAATTGTTTTATCTAGTTTTGAACATTAAAGAAAATTAATTATTAGTTACATTATATGTTAGTATTATCATAACAATATTACTAACAAAAGTTGTCTTTATTAATAACAGTATAACAATGTATGTTTCTAAAGTTCAGTTAAGAAATAGCATACATAAATCACATGATGTTTCCATATAGGAAACTTAAAAATAAGATCACATCTAAATCTGGCAGGAAAAAAATGACACGTCATGAAATGACAATTTTGAATTTATCATTGAAAATGTATATGAAGTGCCCCAACATGCATGAAAAACATCACATCACTACCCCACAATTTATCCACATGAAAGTAAAAGGCATTTGAATCAATTTTGATGTAATTATTTGTTTATTTATTTATTTTTTTTTTTTTTTGGAGTGGGCGTAAGAAGATAATGTTTATTTAAATTTTATATGTTTATTAAGAAGCATAATAGTTGATAATTTTCTTTGATTGGGAATTGAGCATTATACCCTTACTTACGTAAATATTTCCTAATATTTCTCTGGATTTATATAAACCACTGTTTCTGAATAATAGTTTTTTTATCATATTTTTTCATAATTAAAAAAACAAAATATTGCTAGACATAAGACATAAGTGGTGTTACTAAAAAAGATGAAAAAAATGAGGTGATTGACACCTAAATATAAGAGTGAATCAGCCAGAGAAATATACGGTATTCAGTCAAATAGTTACTATTTGTTTTGAAGATGAATATTCAGTATTCAGCCAAATAATTAATATTCGGCATTCAGCCAAAACTGCTATCATTGCATTCCTACTACATAATGGTGATTAATCACAGACATGCAGTTAATTTGAAAGTACAAGAACTTAAAAGGTTTTGAATAACCTTTTAGGATTAAAAACAAAAACTTTAACTCCTAAAAGTTAAATTTATCCGAAAAATTAAAATTGAACTAGCACATAGTCAGAAATAATAAGAAAGCACCCCAGAACTGGATCTGGAGTTGTAAAATATTACTTACAAAACTTTGAATAAACACCATAAAATGCAATAAACTTACAACAAATGTTTCGGGTCGAAAGAGCACACAACCCTTCATCAGGCGAACAAAGTAAGCACGAGTGCTACAGTCAAAGCGGCAATGCAGCTTAGAATTTAGAAATAAAATTAATTGGAATGACCTTACATTTCCACTTCATTTTTTGTGGATTTTAGAGTGAAGTACTTTTTAATCAGGGTGATTCCCCCTCATCTTCAGCACCCATCCATAGTGGTGCTCAGCCTGGCGACTTGTTGAAAGTGATGTTTTTGCTGTTGACGTCTTTTTTTTTTTTTTTTTTTTTTTCCAGGAAGTGGTGCCATAGCAGGTCTAGTCCAGATTTTGATTCAATGCCATTGCAAGCTTGTAAATTATCAGTCTTATTACTTTTTTCTTCATAAAGTCATTTTCCACAGAAAAATTAAAATGTGATCCATAGTGTGTGTGTGTGTGTGGGGCGGGGGAATGAGTGTTGAGAATGAGGGGGATCCTGTTAATTACAAAGTACTTTACCCTAAAATCCACAAAAAAGTGAAGCAGAAGTGTAAGGTTAGTTAATTATTTTATCCAAAACTTTACATGAAGTACTAAATTAACTTAATTAATAATAATAATGACCATCTTCTGTCAGGAACGATTCCGGTTTAGACCGCTTCAAAACAGAGACTTTTGGTAACCATATTTTTTTTTTCTTCCCTTAGAAATGCTATGTATTTTTATTTTATTTTATTTTTATTAATCTGCATAAATGTTACATCATTAGAAAGATCTTTCAAAACTGAACAGTTTTGTGCTTGCACTTTTCCCTTAATCTCAATATGCAAAAAGATTTCAACGAAAGTTTATAACTACCATTGCAATTGTAAAATACCCATGGAGGATAAAATTAAAATGTAATATAAAATTCAATCATTAAAATTATGGGCTAACAGTTATTACATCATTTTCTTGCAATCATGATAATGTACTTATCTGATATAAACAAACAGTTGATTGTGACGTCATATTTATCAAATTAGTTAAAATGAATAAGGTTGCAAATAAGGTACCTTTCATTTCGTACCTTATTTGTAACGAAGTTTTGATTAGATATTTTAGAATTAATTAAAATATGAAAATTTCAAAATTGGACATTTAAATTTATGATTGTTGCCAAAAAAATTTACCAGTTATTGTTATATATATATTATTATTATTATTATTATTTTTTTTTTGAGTGGGGGGGGGGGATAAGATGAAAAAAATGTTTTCACGCGAAAAATTAAAAAAAAAAATTAAATTTGCCCATGCATATAAAAAATACTTATTAAAACGAGTCGAAGAAGGAAGCGAAATAAGTACTGAATTACATTACGATAAATATGATGTATAATATAATATGTTATATTATATCTATCGTCCTGAGTTAGTAGGTATTTTCGTTAAAAGAAATAGTTTGTTCGTTCGGTGCAACTTGCACATTAGTCCCGTCAGGTACAACTTGTATATTAGTCCCGCCAGGTGCAACTTGCACATTAGTCCCCCTTAAATATAGTGTCCAGCGAAGCAGGCAAAGCATTCGTTGATTCACTACCTTAATTGATTTCACATTCCGTCATTTTTGACGGGGTTATAGACTAGTTATAAATAAAAATGTTTTATAACTCCATGTTTGTTGGCCAGAATGTTTTCACTGGGGTTCCCCAGCATTATCGACGGCACTTTTAGTGTTGGAAGGTCTGGTACTGCAATATTTTGCCTGTCTGCCGCTTCTTTTAAGCGTATGGTGCCACTGTCCGTCTAGCCCTGTCAGATTGTTGCCATTACAAGAATTTGGAAAACTAACTATTTCTATGGCTTCTCGAAACATGGCATACTTATTATTCTGATTATTTGCAAGTTTTTCTACATTTTCAAAACGGATATTTGTTTCTTCTTCCCTGTTGACTTTCGTTAATGCGGTGGTAATTTTACTTGCAACAATATTCTGGCTATGTTTTTTATTCTAGTTTTTATTTTCCTCTTCATTATTTTGGAAAAGTGAAAGTCAACAGGAAAGAAGAAATAAATGTTCATTTTGAAAACATAGAAAAACTCGCAAATTGTATCAGAATCATAAGTATGCCGCATATCGAGAAACTCTGCACACCTTGTTAAAATAAGTTTTCCAAATTCTGTGGGCTATATAAACTTTTAATACTTTTTTATTTTTTAATCAGACTGATTTAAAAAATGATTTATTTCTCCTATTGTTTCACTTATATTTCTGTTTCTGATTCTTTATTTGATTTATAACAAATATTTATATGAATTTTATTTTTCTAAATTACAGTTATCTGAGGATATGGAAAATTATTGGCAGTGGAAACTGACAAAAGATGTTAAAAGGATGCAGCTGAAATCTGGTGTCGTACCCCACATTTTCAACTGCCAAAAGAAAGATTTCCAAAACCCAGTTGAGAGGTCAGCTGTGAAAAAACGAAAACATATGCATATAATGCATGATGTTTTAGCATCTGACCAACCTTCCACTGCCTCAACATCTAGTCAATCGTCCACAGAGCCTGTCACCTTTAATTGTGACATTCCTGCCATTGGCGAAGATGAAAACTCATTCCCTGAGAATGATAAATGCATCCAGGTTCATTTGAAGAAACCATACAGAAGCATGGGAGTAAATACATATAACCCAATGACTTCTGTTGGTTGTTCAACAATAAACTTGGGTGTAAATGTTGGGACAGCAATGTCGCCTAACAAGCTGAATCCAGGGACAAAAAGTGTTGAATCGATCTATGACGAATCCTTAGATTTTGATTCGACATCTGATTTTTCTTCCCCAGAAGAAAGTTCTGAAAACTACAGCAGCAGTGATGAAGCTGTTGCATCATCTAAGTTTAAGGAACATATGGTTTCAGGTACCATTATGGCAATCGAGAAGGAACCAAAGCTATATCTGGGTATACCAAAAGAAAGTTTTTTCTTAATACAATTGTTAACTAATAAAACGAAATTACCTGTCAAACATATCTATATTGTTTTGAAAAAGATTCGACTGAATGTGCAATTTTCAATTTTAGCAATTGATTTTGGGCTTGCAGCTAGTACAGTATGCCGAATATTTGCTAAGTCTCTACCTGTCATTGCTTCACTCATGCAAGAATTAATTGTGTGGCCAGATTCTAAGGCTATTCAAGCCCACCTTCCAATTCCATTTCGTGCAAGGTATGGCCATGTAATTTCCATCATCGACTGCTTGGAAATAGAAATTGAAAAGCCCAGTGATCCAGTATCGCAAGCACTTACATGGTCATGCTATTATAACTGCAATACACTTAAATATTTAGTGTCTTGTACTCCTGACGGGCTTGTTAGTTTTATATCAGATGGTTTTGGGGGACGAGCTTCTGATGTCATCATTTTTGAGCATAGTGGGTACTTAGATAAGCTGTCCTCAGGTTCTTGTATAATGGCAGATAGAGGTTTTAAGAATATTTCGCATCTGCTGCAAGCGAAAAATTGCACACTCATTCGACCGCCTTCAGTTTCTGCTGAAAGTAGGAGCACAAAAGAGGAAGTGAAAGAATCCAAAAGGATTGCTGCTCTACGTATACATGTGGAGCGTGTAATTCGTAGATTACGAGAATTTAAAATGTTAGGCCCACATGCTTGCATAGACAGGAAGCATACAGCCATATTGGATTACGCCATTATTGTTGCTTGTGCAATTATTAATATGCAAGACCATCTTATTAAATAAATGTAAATATAATGTAAATTTACTTTAAATTTTGTTGTATAATTTTATTTGTTGTATATATATTTTAATTTTTTTTCTCTTGCATAAATATTTTAATTGTTTTTCTGTTGTGTATATATTTTAATTCTTTTTCTGTTGTATATATATTTTAATTCTTTTTTTGTTGTATATATATATTAATTCTTTTTCTGTTGTATATATTTTTTTATTCTTTTTCTGTTGTATATATTTTTTAAATTGTGTTGTATCTAATATGTAGTTTGTTTGATCAAACCTCCTCTGGCAGTAGGCTATTGGACCTGCCTTATCAAAACTCCCTATGAGAAACGACGCATGGCGACCTCCTCGCGGTGTTTCTTGGGTCATGCTAACAGCCATGCACATTTAATACAGCACTTCAGTTTCAAATATTATTTCTTAAATTAATATAAGCATAATAACTGCTACTCATGTACTGTGATGTATTGAAATTCTTTTGTGTGTCTTGTATACAAACACATATGTTGCTTATCCTCCCTGTCTGACGGAGTCAGACAAGATCTAAGAGTTCGTTGACTGTTAGGAAGTCAAAGACCAGAAGAGGATTGGTAAAAAGTCCCCTCCCAAAGTCCTACTGTTTGCCTCATCGTGGCGGGAGGGTGTTCCTGGGCGGAATGAGCGAAGTACGTCGGGAGTTTACTCCTGGTAGGGCCACCCAAGGCGTGAAGGCCATTCCATTATGCCCAGCTAAATATCAGTAGGCAAAGGAGCCAAGACAGACTTCTACCTCCTGGCGCTGTGATCATCGGACTAACAGAAGCTGCACATTCCCTCACCAATGACTTCGTTGGCTTTTGACGTGTATCTTGTTATTACCATAACAAGAAATCTTTTGATTTTCATGAATTTGGGACATATGGTTCTCTTGCAGGGACATAAAGAAATTTTTTTTATCATTATAGCTTATGAGCCCAAATATTTTAAAGTGCAATATCATCTAAATGCCTTATTCGCTTTGAGCTGAAAATTTTTACACATATAATGAAGTATGATCGCACAAACTATATACATTTTGGTGAATTTTTCATGCCTTTTGTTTGTTCAAAACACTTACGAATTTTTGTTATTTTTAATTTTATTTTTTATGTAAAGTATTTGTATCAGTTATATATTGAAAATTTCAATAAAATTATTTAATTTACTGAGAAGTTTCATCAGTTAGAAATAAAGTGAACAAATGTTTATATTATATTATACAAATTGTTTGATTTATACTTTGCTGTAAAAAAAAAATTCTTTATATTTAAAAAAAGTTATTGTCGCTGGCTTCCACATGATACATTACATAATACTAATTATGGCAAGAAAAAATTCATTGCCTAAAACTCTTATAGAGAATTGAGTACATTTTATTCTTTGTTATTTAAAGTAGATACGAAAGAATTAAAAATCGGAGGCTGTGGGAGCCTTTACAAATTGAAATATTAATGCAGTCAAACCTCGTTAATGTGAATTACTTTTAACTTGAACTGTTTCCACAATCCCCATGAAAATCAAGATTAGTTTCTGAGTTACTGATAACATGAAGAAATTCTTTATTTCTCTTGAAATTCATATTAGCGAGGTTTGACTGTAATAAATTTTTGGTACTTTCCCGTTTTGCCTGTGCAGGTGCTAAATTTGAATATCTCTGCTCGTAAACTGTTAATGACACATTTTTAAAATAAGTTTTGGCCATTTTTTGTCAGTTACATCTACTGATGTAAAATAGCCAGGTATTTATTTTTAAGTGTAAATACCTAAAGCATATAGCCAGGTAAATACCCAAAATGGATATTTACCTGGGTATTTATTTTTCAGTGAATTCTATTCGAAAAAATATCTATCTGTGTATAACATGATATTGCTATATAGAGAGATAAAGGGAAAGAGACAAAGTGAGTAAAGAAAAGTTATGAACATTCAAGATTGAAATTTAAAAATTTTTTAAACTAAAGATTTAATTAGAAAAACAATACAAAATCATGCAATTTGCATAAATTTTTTTATTTAAATATCAAACCATAAGTTATAATGTATTTGCTTTGATGTTAGTTAATTTAAATTGAAAAAAAAATGTTAAGACCGCCTGTACCCTGTACGCAAAACAGTTGTACAAGACCTATTAAAGCAATTTTAAATAGGAAACAGATTAGCCATTTTACTGTGATAAACTTCATTCAAAGAATACAATTAAAAATAAAGTGCATTTGTCAACTAGAACCTGCTTATGTCTAAGAATTACTTTCTACATGCAAAAATGTTGACAACTTTCATAATATCATTACGAGTTCTATCTACATACTTTTACATGTTGCCTTAGCTTTAAAATCCTGCCAAAAAATTTATAAAAAAGAATATTGATATTAAAATAATAAAACAAATGTGAATATATACGACAACTGCAGGTACTGTTAATATGCATTAAATAACATGTATTTACTGGTGTACCAAGGATGGGGCGGTACGCCCCGGGCCTCTGATCATAAGAGGGGCTTCGGAAGGAACTTAACATTTAAGTATATTTATCTGGTAAAGTTGTCATTATTTTAATCTGATTGCAGAGATGCCAACTTCTAATGACAAAAAAGCAGGAGATTTTTTAACAGAAATCACGAGACTTTATCCAACAAGAAAGTTTGAAAGAAAAATGAGTAAAATAATGCAAATTTAATTTTAAGTAAAGCTTTATAAGCTTTGGAGGTATTTACAAAGCATCAGTATTAAAATTAAATGAATATTATATGTTTCTTGCAGTAAAACAAACTTTCAAAAAAAAAAAAAAAAAACATCTCTCAGACATACAGTTGTTTAAAATTTAAGTCAAAATAGACAGATTTGATCATTCTGCTCCTAATATAAAACAATAAGAATCTTAATTATCTTTGTAAAAGAAAAGGTAATAAAGAAATGAAAATAAGTTTTCAATAGCTATAGTATTAAAAAAAAAAAAAAAAAAAAAAAAAAAATGATAATAAGAGATTTTTCATTATGCAAAAATGAAAGTTAAAAATTTAATCTTAGCAAAAGTTAGTTTCAAAGCATTGTATAGTAATTCACATTCAAACTGAACTTGAAAAATTGCAAGGCAAGATAAATTTCAATTTTCTATCAAAATTTTTTACCCTATCCCACAAATTTTAAGAACAAATTATGCTAAGAGGGATAGATAAAAATTACATCAGAAAAGCAGGAGAAATGAGTGGAAAATCAGGAGCGTAGAAAAACAAGCAAAAAGCAGGAGACTTGGCATGTCTGTGATTGTGTCATTATTTTAATCTGAAACATTCCCTGCCCCAGTGGCGGAAACACCGCAACACGGCGACATCGTCGCGGACACAGGAAAATGGCTTGCAGACAGTTTTTGTCTGCACTAATAAAAAAATTAGTCTGCAACTTTCAGACATTTTGTCTCTACTACAAAAAAAAAAAAAAAAAAATTGCCCACAACTTTCAGACAGATTTTTGTCTGCAGCCATAAAAAATTGTCTGCAATTTATGGACATTTTTCTCCCGTGACAATGTGCTACCGATGTATGATGTTTTAGGCACTCTCTGGTAGGAACTCTAGAACCCTCTATAGATGCCTTGATAAGAACACACAAAACAGTGCTTAATAAGGGCGATCTAGGAGCGTCTAGACCAAGGGCGACCTAGATCTCACTTGATAGGCAGAATTTTGCGTGTATTCTTTTTTCCTGTTACTGAGATTCTACGGAAACTTAGAAAAGTGCTAATTTCATTTAAAACTGCTCCGAAACTTCTCCTCCACTTCAGAATTCACTTATAAAAATTTCTGTATCAAAACTAATACTTTTATTATTTATAATGTGTTGTGTCAAACATTGCTATAAAATATTTAATTGAATGAGTTAAACTTACTATTTTATAATTGTTTATACTATATTATTCTGTAGTAAAATTGTATTGTGTATTGTTGCACGAGATCACCACTTTTGTTAAGCCCCCCAACTCCGATTCAAGATTGCCGCTATCAGCTTTCAGGATTTTTGAGCTTAAGCCATTTTCACCCCTGACTACATGCAAATTTTGCAGACTGATTATGGAATTTTAAAAACCTGCCGCAGACAGCTACAAAATTTTCTGTCACTGGGTTCCCTGCAATTCCTCTTTAAACCGTACGTTCCTGTCTAATGAACCTTAATATACAAAATATGACCATAAACTGATAACTCCAAAACCAAAAAAGTCATGTATGATAAGCATGACCAATGCCCCTGGCATTCTTGTTGGTTTGTCTTCAGAATAAATCTTAAAACTAACTTCATTGTTTTTTTATTGTAATAAATTCGTAAAGAAGTGCAAGGGGAGGGCCTCAATGTAGTAGGGGCTCAGTGCAATTTTCGTCCCGGGCCACGAGAGTCGTAGGTCCGCAATCGCATGTATTTGTCAACTAGAACCTGCTTATATCTTTAAAAAGTAACTTTCAACACTAAAAATGTCAACATGTTTCTTACCAATATCATTACAGGTTCTATCTTTAGCTCCTTTTGAAATCTAATTTTCATAAAAAAAAAAAAGTAACAGAATAATCAAAAAGGGAGGTGCACAACTCCCTATTGCACAAACCTACATATTGAGACCAAAACTGCAGGTGTTCAACTAGACATCATGACAGTCACAAATATAAATTTGCAATATTCTACGATTATTTGTATTGGGCTATGCAAGACACAAAATCCATTTTGCAAATTGGGATTACAGTACTTCCTTATGATTTTCATAAGGAAGTAAGAATAGATGATTTTCTTTATACACAAATGAAATAATTTCTGTTTAAGAATATTTATTAATCAATCATGATGGTTTGTTGGCTGGGTTTAACATCGCACTAGTACTGCACAATGGATAATTCTTACCAATCATGAAAATTCATTTTAGATAAAGTGGAGTGTAATGTTGATTTTTTTATACTGACTATGTGAAAAATGCTAGGTCTGGGATTCAAACCTGGGCCCTCAGCTTAATATGCAAAAAATGCCGGGGTTATCAGCCAGGGTAGCTAAGTGGGAGAGCAATCCCATGTTGGGTGAAGGGTCCTGGTTTGATTCCGGATTGTGGTATTTTTCACATAGTTCGTGTATATATATATAAAATCATCCTTATATTCCACTTTATCTAAATAGTTATAAATTCTGTTTGTACTAAAAATAAAAGATATGCAGGTAATGCTGTTATCTACTTTTTATTTAAAGAAAAAAAATATATATATAGATAAATTTTGAATTGAAATTAATAACACTTATATAAACAGAAGGAGGCTTAATGGCCCTCTTCACTCACCGTCACCGGAAGCCCGAGCCAATGTTATTCTATGGGGAAATTTTCTTTACAAATAACTTATTCACTAATACATATTTTTAAATTCTGTTTTCACATTCAGAAAATTCCCAACTGTTAAACTGACGGACCTTTTTTAAAAATGTATTTTTTAATTTTTTAATATTTTATTTTGAAATTGCAAAATGAAAAAAATTCACATATTGAAAATTCGTATTTTGCAGCTTCAATATAAAATATAAAAAATTTAAAAAATAATTTTTTAGAAAAGATGCATCAATTTAACAGCTGGGAATTTTCAGAATGTGAAAACAGAATTTAAAAATATGTATTATTTAATAAGTTATTTGTAAAGAAAAATTTCCCATAGAATAACATTAGTTTCGGCTTCCTGCGGCGGTGAGTGAAGAGGGCCTTTAATATGAAACTATGTACCATTCATACATGACCATGTTTTTATTCAAAATTAGAAGAGAAAAAAATAAAAATTCTTATTTCATGTTTAGTTTTTTTTTTTATCCCACATTACATCATTTTTAGTATTACATATCATATATAAGTATTCAAATAAAAGCATTTCAAAAAACAAATATATTAAAAACTTCCGATTTTCAGCTTAATTTTCTATCAGTGTTAAATTTTTGACTGTAGTATGGATGCTCTGCAGTATTTAGTATATAAATAAAAGACATTGAAACAACTGTGAAATTTATAAATTATAGAATTTTTAATTTAATATGAAAGGGGGGAGGAGAAAAATTTATTTACAATGTCCCAACATGGGAAATATAGCATTTTTCCAAAATACAACACATTTTTCCATCAAATTTGTGCAGTAATTTTCATCATAATTTGTATGAAGAATATAAATTTCTTTTGATATCTCAAAGTCATGTTTTGCAACGCAAAATATTCCTTTTTGTTTTTTGGTAAAGTACATTTGAAGCTGCATCTGTGCTTTAAATTTTTCAGTTATCTCTCCATTGCGTATATATTTTTCCACTGCTTTCTCAGAACTTGGGCACTTAAGTTCGATGACGCAGTCTTCTGAAACGTCATCTGGTGAAGCTCCCATTACTGGGCAGTGTGGCGAGAGATAAAAGCCACAATGCTTTATATTTATCCCCATTTTTTTCCCCACCAGGTGTCTCACTTCATTTTCTAGTTTTTTACCTCGTTTCATGGCATATGTTTGCTTGATTTTAGCAGCACCCATGATACTTTCTACAAGAGAGCCATGCATAGTTTGGCATTGAGCACTTTCGTATGCCTTTGATGCTGTTATTCGACCATAGCGCAATTCATGCCACAAGCTGTCCTTATCTTGCAGTACTGTTTTAATTGCTGCTTCATGACATACAGCCTCTGTCATCTGGGATGAACAGTACTGCAAGAAATCTGAGGCTGTCGTAGCTGAGTGTTGTTGAGATAAAAAGTTTAAAATTAAATTATGGATCGAGATTTTTTTTTCGTCTGAAGGTTCTGAAAAGTAATTTGTGAGAACACTACCAGTTCTCCCTGTTTCTTTGGCAGTTTTCAGCACTTCTGAAAGAAATGATCCATTTTTTTCATGCAACTGACCAATCTGCCCTTTTCCAAGTTCTTTTCCTTTCATATATTTTAATGATTTGCCGACTTGTGATAATTTTGATTTCTTCCAGTAGCACGTTACCTCTGTAACAGATGGTTCTTCACTACGTCGATGAAGCCATGCCAGAAATGCAATGGCATGTTTGCAACTTCCTGTAATAATAAAGAAATATGTAAGATTTTTTTAAATAGAAGTATTTTGTTATAAATACACTTTTTTTTGTTACATACTGAAATAATAATATCTCAGTTTGAAATAAATTAGCTTCAATAAATAGTTTTTTTCCCCCTCCTAAAATTATAATCAAATTTAATAATGTTAATACTTTGGGGGGGGGGGATTTTTTTTTTTCAAATATATGTATGTGTGCGTATATATATATTGTAGTTAATGAGAAAAAAGCTCTTTATTGCTAAAACAGAAATTAATAATTTTGATAGTAGTACACTTTTCTGTGCCAGTCCATCACCCCAATCCTTTTTTTTCCCCTTTATTTAAGTTCACAAATATATAACTCTTTTAAAAATATGTACTCTAATTGTCTTTTGATTGTAATCTTAAAAAAAAAAAAAAAAAAAAAAAAAAAAAGGCAGCTTAGTTAAGTACAATCTAAATTTTTTTCTTGTGAAATTTCTGGTTCATCTTTTTTCTTATATTTTTTATTCTGCCCCCCCCCCCCTCGCATACATGTCTTTTGTGGTTTTATTTATTCAACTTATTCAATCCATAACTTCATAAGTCTTAAAGTCATACCTGAAATTTAAAAGTTTTAAGAGAGTTTTTATTATTTTCTTATTAATAAACTCTCAAAATTTTTATTTTCATTAGTTAGTTAATAATAAATCTGTCATTTAAATTACCTGCCATAATGAATAAATTTTTATTCCTTAATATTTTTTGCTAACTTTCTGAACTCTTTAATATACAAAGCAACATCAAACTTTTTTAATAAAAGAGATCTGCCATTACTGTCAATTATTTTTTATTAATAATCATATAAAGAATACCCAGTAAATAATCAATTTAACTTCACACCTAGAAATTTTTTTCTCATTGTCTTTGCACAAATCATCCCTTTTCTATTACAGCAAAAAATGGTTACAACTTCAGTTTCTTTAAAAAATTTATTACCAATTTGTTTTTTTAAAAGAATGGATACATAGCTAATAATTAAATTATAATGTTTGAAATTTACACTCCCTCCTTTTCCCCCCTTCCCTTCCATACCTTAAAATATTTTACCCCCCCCCCCCCCTTTGACCTATTCATTATCTTGGTGGGGGGGGGGGGTAATAATTTATTCTTCAAAAGAGGAAGACCTTTCCATTTGACCTGCACAGTTTTCATTAAAGTAAGGGGGGGGTGGGGATCTTAAATTTCTACTGTCATGTTTTAATCTGTCTTTAAAGATCAAACATTCTAGCTTATAGAAGACAGGTTATCAGTGAAAACAAATGAAAATATTTTAAATAAATGATTTAAAGATAGTAAACTTAATTCAAAATTTAATGAAATAGTCTTTTTAAGGCTCTTGTATTGTTTTTAAGATAAACTTGAATTACAATTTCTAAACATAAAAAAAAAAAAAAAAAAAAAAAAAAATACTGCATTATGTGCATGCACAAAATAAAATGTTAACATAAATTACACCACTTCAAAGCAAAAGTGATTGTGAATTCATGTAAAAATACTTGAAATTTTAATGAAAGATTTTGTATGCAGGAAGAACATATAATTTACTGCTGGGAGGCCTAATCTTCTAATGAAAAATATTAAATTTAATTATGTTAAGCAAGCATAAAAATTTGATAGTTTAATCTTATTTTATACATTTAACTACCAGAAAACTGAATTTCTGGTACTACAAATAAAAATACCTGAACAAAATCACCTCTGTTCAAGTCTTATTTCCATTTTTATGGAAGGGGGGGGGATTAAATACTACTTTTATAAATACAGTTCTTGAATAGGCCTTTAGATCAGAAAATTGAGCACAAACATTTATACAGACTGTGTAAATCCAACTTAATTATGAAACCTTATTTTGAAGTAATTGCCTTTACATTTCTCAATTTTTTTTAGTACTGATGGTAGTGTCACGTAAAAATTTTTACACTTTTAAACTTTTTATTTAAAGTAGTTAATTGCATAGATTAAGAGAGAGAGAGGGGGGGGGGGGAGAAGCAGATGTTTACAGTTTTTATGCTTATACAGAAAACACAAATGATTATAGATCAATAAGCTAAATACCAATAAATTATTTTATACTAACCCAAAGATGCAGCACAGCTGTCACATTGAGCAGTCAGTACTTCTTCATCATCTTCATTACATGTCACTGTTACTTCATACCCCTTTTTGGCTATCCTGTGTTCAGGTGTTACTAGGGCTTTAACAGTGCATATGGAGTTCTCACGCTTTACTTGGACATAGCCTACAGCGCTGTCTCCATAACTTTCACGTCCTGATCTAAATGCAAAAATAAAGTGAATTTGGTACTTTTAATTTTGTTGTTACAAATATCAATAAATTATTTAAAATATTTATACTACTTTTATACATTCCCTCTAAGTTTTACTTTATTTACATATAGTACATTAAAAAAAAAGGGTTAGTAAATCGATTTTATAAATCATTGAAAGAGTGATGAATTTGTATACAGGTATTTGTAATATATCTTAAATTAAGTATCTGAGAAATCAATAATTGTTTTTATATTTTTCTTTTTAATTGTCAAATTAAAAAGAAAAAAACATCATAGTTCAATTTAGAAAAAGGGATAATTTATAGAAGAGTAAAATCTACTGTAAAAAAAATTTTAGAAAATCAATTTTCTGTGCTCAAAATATAAATAATGCATTTTGAAAATAACATTAGTTTAATTAATAAAATAATGTTTTACTGATCTCAGTAATATAATCATTAATAATAAATAACTCATTAATATAGTCCCTCATAATAAATGTTCTAATATATATATATATGTAATAATAAGGTTGAGAGATTCGAATTCAGTTTCAATAATTAATGTAAGTAAATCAGTAAAACATGTTTTTATGCACAGAAAACTGTTAGTAATTATTTTAAATATAATTAATTTTTAAGTGCATATTATGAAAAAATAAAAATTTGCACATATATGCTTCTAAAAAATAGAGAAATCTAGAAAATAGTATTGTTCTACTAGTGCAATACTAAAATTCTGTTATAAAGACATTTATATTTTTCGAAATATATATAAATAAAAATAATATATACCTTTTGGTTTAACTCCTCTTATTTCTGCGCCAGTGAAATCGGAGTTTCTTCCAAGAAATGCGAACATTGAAAGAGCATCGATTTTCGGCAAGTTATCAGATTGCCCTTTCACGAATCCGGCTAACACTGACATTATTTATATAAAAACACAATACAAAATAGAAAAAAAAATTATGTAATCTAGTTAAGTAAAGTATGGTTTATCTCTTACAAAAAGTAAAATCTTTAAAAATGATATAAAATATAAAATATGGATTAAAATAGACAGCAAGTAGGAAACGCAATGAGTAAAAGCATGCACGCAAAATGTAAACAATCGAATTTCGTGTACAGTGACGTCACAAGCTAGTCAAGCAGCGTTTCAGATCACGTGGTTTTGTTTTGGTTTTCAGCGATTTTAAAACATTAATTAATAATTAATTTGAACTAATTTTACAATTCTGATTTGATTTTTGTGATTCATAAGATTGAATTTATCGATAAAAATTAAAAGAAAGGGTTTTCCTCCCGAGTGCAATTTCCCCATTATATTACATTTCACATTCAGATATATAAAAAAAATTATTTTACGATGAATCAACAAAGTAATACCTGAATATCTTTAGGGGTATGCTCTTAAACTATAATATTGTGTAATCGAGGGAAAAAAAAATGAAAAAATAGTAATCATTTTAAGTATTTCCAAAAAACTGACATTTGTAATTTAAGTTTTTAAAATTTAAATAGTTTTTGAAAATATTTAAGGTACTTATATTTTATATAATAATGCGTATGTAAATTTTCCCAACCCTAAACCAGTAATTTACAAAACGTTTTATAAAATTACTATCTTCTTTCACTGTAATAAATTTACTTGAGAAATTTCCGATTTCAATGTTAAAACTTTCTTTCTTTTCTTTTCGTTTTTTTTTTTTTTTTTTTTTTTTTTTTAATCAGTCTTTTCAACTTTACCATTATTTTGCATTGGTGGATTCTGGGTAAAGCAAAATTTTTTTAATCACACAACACTTTGAAGTACAATTTCATACATGCATATATATTTTCATAAACAAATATACGTACATAACGTATGGTTTGTCTTGATTTTATTACAAGCTAATCGCTATTAATTAAAATGTTTAATTAGACATTAAAAGCAAGCTATTTTCACTAAGAGATTAAAAAAATATATATTTATTTAATTATTATTATTATTATTTTTTTTTTAATTCTAAAAATCCTTTATTTATTTATTATTCTTTTTCATTTTTATGAAATTTCTGAACAAACCCTCTCCCCACCCACCTTGTTAAGAATTTCAGATTTTGTGTATGTATTATTGGCCAATATATATAATTATAGTTCCCAATAACATGCAAATCCTATTATCTTATATAAATAAATGTATTATTTTGTAGATAGTTATCATTAAATGTCAATTATTTCAATTGTTTTCTTTTTTACACATACTTAACACATATAGTATTATCTGTTTAAATAAAGAAGCGAAACATGTAAGTCATTTAAAATTTTTTATTCATGAACAAATCAAATTTCATTTCTGAGATTTAAGTCGAATATTCATAAAATGAGAATTTTTAAAGGCCTTCAAATCCAAAAAAAAAAAAAAACAAAAAAAACTACACTGGTCCATAAAAACGGAAATATGCATGTTATACTAAATGAATAGCTATTTATAATACTTGAAATGAAAATTATTTGTTAAATATCAGTATTAAAGCTCTAAATTAAGTAGGAATAAAACTAACCTTATGAGCAGAAAATAAACTTGGATTTTTCTTTCCTAAAGCTTTATTTGCGATAGTTGATCGATAGCCACTATTACATACAAAAGCAAAGCAATTCTTCGCCATTACCACTTTGTGGGCAATTTAAATATATTAATATCAATTAAAATCTTAAATTTCCCGCATACTTATCGTGTAAACAGTGAGTCTCGTTAGAAATCCTCCAGTAAACCAGAGATAAGACAAGAGCTTAGTGCGCTTGCGCAGTGGACGGAAAAAAATGGCGGGCTGATTAAATTTCGTCCAAACTATGGCAACCTGGATTCCTAACCTTGGCGCATAAGCGCAGTATGGGCTATTTATTTGTATGTTTCATAAATGTTTTTGTTTGAAGGTGTTCTAGTGCGGTGGTCGCCAAGTCTATGTTGGCGCTGCAGCTTTCCCTCAGGCGGTCGAAAATAGCTTTGGACGAATCAGGATTCATTGCCTGCATTGTCGTATCTCTAGTTTACTGAAGGATTTCTAAGTCTCGTATGTTCGGAGCGCCCCCTATCACCCACTTTCTCCTTAGGTCCGTTTTTCAATGCTTACCGCCATTACCGTTTCCCCTCCTCTAATTATGTAACTTCATGGAAGGAAGTCAGCAGACGAACGACTGACAGTGATTTTCTTAGAATCGGGTCGGGAGAATAGAAAATTTTGCACTTCAGTAATGAGGTTTATCCGGGTGACGTAATGATCACGTGTCGGTGGTATTTACATCTAACCTCGTGGATTGTTTACTCTTGAACTAAGCAGTGAGCGCCATTATTTTTATTAAATTTTTTCATTATTTTTTGTTTATATTTCTCCCTTTTTTCGCAGCAGTGAATTTTTAAGATCATGGTTTGATCCTTGATCGGCCGTTATGATTTTTACCATGAAAATATCCAAGAATACATTCTCTTAAATTCACATAATGAAGGACACGGAAGTTCTGCTGCTTACAAGAAAATATTAATGGGTGTAAGCTTTTTAAAGCAGGGTTTGTAAAAAAAATTGACATTTCAAGAAGTCCATAATGGGATAAATACTGCTACCATTGTATCAGCAGATGTCAAAGCTAAATATAAAAAAACAGGAATAAAACTTAAACGTGACCATCGCAAGTGACAATGAGGTAGAGAGATATAGAGGTATGAATGTTTTCATATTCCATAGTGTTGAATGTGATTAAAATTAGATGTAAATATATTTGTAATACTATAGTTCATTATTGTATCTCTTCCATTCCTTGTATGAATGATTTTTTTTTTCATTATGCTGTGTTTGTAGTGTAGCTAGAATGAGAAATTTTTTAGACTATTCGAGCGAAGCATATATGGTGAAATGTATTAAAATTAAGTAGTTTATTTTTAATTTATGACCCAATTTAATCCCCTTTTCCCGTATTTTTGGAAGTGCCTATTAAAATTAATAAATAAGCTTAGTGTAATTACATATTGTGCAAAAAAACATATTTAAAACGTCGAATTCTACAAGGATACCCAGCTTGATAAATTATAGAGGCAGTTCCGCAATTCTAATGTCATATATATATACGTATATATATATATTTTAAAGCTATTTATTGTTTATAATTTACGTATTTCAATTAATTTTGATTTTATTTTCAGTGATGAAAGTTCATGCAATAACTTTTATTCTTCAGAAATTGCAACTTTAGGAAGTTATTGTGCCACGAAATATAAAGTTCATTTTTGTTAAACGATTAATGTTAAAGAAACTGTTATTTTATTCATCTCGGAGAAATCTGTTTGTAAGAAATTTTATAGATATCTGTGTTTTGAGCCAGAATCATGGACATAATTTCAATTAATGGCAATGGTTACACTTTTTCAACACCTTTATATCATATGGCACCCTTGAATCACAATATTCATATAAATTACACCCCTCACCCACACTAAATATTATAGGATATAAAATGTATTTATATTCCCACTCCTTTTTTTACCTAAATATTTTTTGTATATGTTAATTCCACTTTATTGATTTAAATAAGAAATTGACCAAATGCATTAAAAAAAAAAGTGTAAAACGCATAAGAATTCTTATGTGTGCAACTGTGAATAAGCCACAATAACTAAATTAATCCGAAAATTATATAGCTGTATGTAATAATTACTAATTCTGTGTCGACCACTTTTTATGCAAACCATGCCTTTAAACATTCTTATAACATGCTTTAACTATGTTGCATGTATAATTTTAAGCGTGTACAAGGAGGCTTTCTACTTATTGCCTGCTGAAGCCTAAGACCATCATATATTCTGTGAGGAATTTTATTACAAAAGTTACTTTCTACCTAATGTATGTTTTTAAATTTCATGTTCACATTCAGAAAAAGCACAATCATTAAATTTGTTCTTGTTTTTAAAGATTTATTATTGTTACTATTACTTTATTTTCTTAAATTAGAAAAATGAATTTATTCATTTTTCAAATTTTATAGGCTATTTGTACCTAAAAATTTTAGTTTGATAACTATAAAATCACATCCAATTATCAGTTTTGACAGTTAGGTTTATTTTTTTTTTATTTTTTTTTATTTTTTTTGCTTCAATGCAAGGCAGTCGAATTTTAAAGTGACTGCATTGTCTTTTTAAATACATTATATATGAATTTAATCAAAGCTAACAAATTACACAAATAAAGAAATACTTCACACTAGAAGCATCTTCAAATTTACAGAAAATATCAAATGAATAAAATTTTATTTTTTCTCTGTGTTAAACCTGAAAGTATAACAAAATAATATTTAAGAGAAAAAAGATCTGTTATTTTATTTGAAGATGTTAATTCATTATTTGGGTAATTTTATCATTCGACAAGATTGTGAGAAAAGTTTGTCTACTGTTAAAGTGTTATTTAATTTAATCAGGCATGAACGTTTTCAGACTTTAGTCTGAAATCCTTCCTTTTGAAGGCCATGTTGGTTGTTTCCGAGATCAGTGTAAATCCAAAGAGAAACCATAACTAAAATTTATGGGGGGGGGGATAGAAAATCATTTTAACTTCCCGAAGTGTGTGACTGTTTTGCTGAAAAATCACAAAATTACTGTTTTAATTTTTATTTTGCTACAAATTTTTAAAATAACATGATTATTTTGCTGTTAAATGTGACAAAATTTTGTACTATTTTCAAAGTTAATTCCAGAAATAAAAGATTATTTTAGTGTAATATTATATATTTGCTTTTTTGGTAGCAAATTTCTGAAACATGCAATATTTTCGCAGTTGATTAGGGGATTATGGGTTTATTTCACTACTGTTAAAAAGAAAAAAGAAATTACATTTATTTACAGCTAAATTAAATGCTGAAGTTAGGGGTAATTTTTGCTGCCAATTTCCAAAATAATGAATATTTTGGCACTACCAGGAATAAAACTTTTTTTTTTTTCAATATGTGTTTGTCTGAAATATGTAATTATTTCATTAAAATTTCTTCTTTTTTGGTTAAATGTATGATTAACAAATATGCAAAATTTGCTGATTCTTTTTTTTTTTTTTTTTCTTCTGCCAACTTCATTGAATTTACTAATTAATTTGTCAATTGTAAGTTAACAATTGTACACTTTTGTGAATACATATTTTTGCATTTTATTGTGATAAATTTGTATTGTGTGCAAGTTCAGACTTTTCATTTTTTATGAAACAATTTTATTAGTTAGATAGTTATTTTTGTTTGTTATTCTTTTTTTAACAAAGAGAGATGGATAACCAAGGTGAGCTTGAACCTCCGACTACTTCTGAAACACGAGATATAGCAGACCCAGACCATAAAGCGAAAAAAGGAGAGGCAACTTCAACTAGCGATTACAAAGAAACGTGCCATCTTAAAGAAGTTTCATCAGATGAAGATTATTCAATACCTAAAGCCAGCAAGTCCACAACCTGAGGCACCCAACCATCCCGCTGGAGAAAGCCATCAACCTGAGGCACCCCACGACAGCCGACACAGAGAGCTTGTAAATATTTATAGATAGGATTTAAATGTAAATAAAGGCAAACGCCTGGTGGGTGTCTAAGTTGTGTGGTGTTTATTAAAATCACTGCACGACTAAGATAACTCTCCCTGGCAATGCAAAAGAACATCGCTTCATCAAAGGACATCAGAGGTAATAATTTAATTATTATTATTATTTTTTTTTAGTTAAATTATTTTTTAAATTAATTTCATGTAAATAAAAAAACAGAATTTTATGACAATACTTATTTATTTAAACACTTATATTTAAAATAATGATTGTTATTATATGAAAGATCAGGACCCTGTGCATTTTCGAGAACGTCTGTATACGCAAGTGAAGTGTAACATCACTGACCATCCATGGATACAAGAAAAATATTTCCTATGTTAATCGCCCATTGGATTTTTTGTAAAAAAATTATTAAAAATCAAGGGAAATTATTTCCATATTTCAATCCCCATATTTAGGTATAGATATGTATTAGTTATCGTGTGCATGCATTAGATTAAGTTGTTTTTGTTGTAAAATTGATAAAATTTTAATTTTAAATTTTGAAACTCTAGGGGAAGAAATGGCAAATTTCTATATTCGATTGAAAACACAAGCATTTCATTTCAAAGGAAGATATTTACACAATAAATATCCAACTAATATACAAATTAAAAGGAAAGTGATAAATATTCTATCATAATTTGAAGTCAAATTTGTTTTTGAATGTCTAAAAAAAGTATCTGATGTAAGATACTAATATTTTGCAACGGAATAGATTTCATATGTCATCCTTGACGGGAAAAAAAATATCGCCAAATTATTTGGCAAACATATTTAATTCCTTTCAAAAATCATGGTTATTTTAACAATGTATATTAAGAAAATAATCAGTAATGTGAAACAATATTTCGTACAATACATATTACAAAAATATACATCTGGCATGTATATTTTTGTATTACGTTTTTGATCGCCAAATACAAAAAACGCTAAGAACGACAGTGCCTTGAAATTAAAATTTTGTCAATTTGACAGCAAAATAACTCAATCTAACACATGCACATGATAACTAATACATATCTATACCCAAATATGGGGATTAAAATCAGGAAATAATTTTCTTTGATTTTTAATAATTTAAAAAAAAAAATCCAATGGGCGATTAACATAGGAAATCTTTTTCTTGCATCCACGGATGGTCAGTGACATCATTCGCTTGCATATTGTCCTGATCGCCTTCTTCATGTTTGTGTTTTTTGTTGCAATGATGGTCGCAATCCAATTTTCTTTTATTTAAATCGTCATCTCTCAATAAAGAATTATCTGAAATATTAGGAAGCGCCTCATCCTCAAGATTTATTGAATCACCGGTATCGCCATAGTGCGGTGTGTCCAGTTCAACTGGACGACCCATTGTTTTGTCTAGTATCTTTTTAAGTATTTGCTCTGTGTTTGCACTCATTTTCTTTAATCGAAAAAAAAAAAAGTCGAAAGCCAAAATTATCGCCTGTATCTTTAGAGTAAAAATTCCTACCTATGTACATTAGTTTCAGACACAATAGACCAATGCCGTCATCATCAGTACATAATCTGAAATTGCTAGATGACCACTTAATTGGTGGTAAAGCCACATTTTCACTTTTGCAATAAGTTTATTCTACCCATTGATTTTGAGCATAAGGGTGAAAAGCCTTAGACCAGTGAGGATCTTTATTTTCAAATAATTTATGATGTTTAGTAATCATAGGAGCATTTCCAGTTCTAGTAAAATTAGCCACAGTGACTCCATCATGATGAAAGCAATATGAAAATAAAAATAATTATAAGATAAAAAACTTTTTATAAACCATGTTTTTAAATTTTCTGTTGAATCATAGCTATAGAACTAACTACATTAGCACTTTATCAATGCGTATTGTTACGAAATTGTAAATAATTGTATTTATTTTTGTATAAATTCTTTCAAAGAGGCTTAGTAAGTTGATAAAATGTCAATCTGCATTTCCAGCTCTTTCGCGTTAAAATAGCTTAATTTTCCCTTTAAAATGCATTAAAAAAGCTCCAATAGGCAGGTAATGGATTTGGCGAGAAAATCCTTATTATCGATATTCCAAAGATGGATGTTCTAATGTGATTGGTTAAAGAGTTACGGGAAATTTGAATTAAAAAAAAAAGCTGATTTAAAAAATAAAATACTAATTCTTTTAGAACAGCATATACAGTAACCGCCACTTATTAAAATCACTGGTTAATAAAATCAGCCGCTTAATGTGATGAATTTGCCAGGACCAGAATCAAATCAATGCAAACTAATTTTATAACTGCTGCTAAAAAAACTAAAAAAAATCTCTCCAGCAGCAAAAATGTCATTTATGCACACTAAAAAATTTTTATTTACACTGTGATTTTTTATTTTAAATGAAATACAGCAAACCCTCAGTTATCTATTTTTGTCGAAAATTTTACATTTACAGCAATTAAACACGTCCCATTACTTGTCTTAGTAATAATTTCAAGCAATGTATTCTTCAAAGTATGGTAATAAGTTAAAAATTTAATTTGGCTCTTAAGTGATTTTTTTTTAAATGTACATTTATGTTTAATTATAAGACAATTTTTGTTCTTATTCTGAAATAACTAAGAGGCAAAAAGCTTTAAAGGAAAGATTTTAAAATTAAAAGAAAATCGTGAACTTTTGGCAAAGTATTGATTATTTCCCTCAAAGGAGAGCGCATCAGAACTTGAGATGTGTTTAATTCACTTATTTTGAAGGAACAATCAAAGAATTATCTGTTAAAAATTAATTAATATTGTTTATTAGTTCCATTATTTGGTAACTTTTGAAATTTCTTTCCAAATTCATATAGATAATACCTTTTTCTTCAGTGAAGGAACGTTCGCTGGATATAAAAATCAGCTGCTTAATAAAATAACTTTTGCACAGAGCGAATGTGATTTTAATAAGCAGCGGGTACTGTATTTGCATCATGAACTACATTAGCACTTTATCAATGTGTAGAAAATCTTTAAAGTGATAATGATGTCAATTTTTGCCAGATGCATAATTACTATTTTTACAATTAAAATTTTTTTACGCTCACAAATACAATTTTTTAACGCTCATGTTTAATTAAATTTATTTTTATGTCAGAAGAAAATGAACTTGTAAATTTTTTTTGGTAACAATTAAATTATAGCTAATATTTTAATGACTATTTTGATTGCTATTAGGAGCTCATTATTTTCATATTTTAATTAATTAAAAGAAAACTATTTCAAACTCTGACTTTGAAGTATTGTGTTGTCATCGGGTTCTGAGCTACTGTGAAAGTTTCAAATGTCTAGCTTGTAGGGAAGTTAGTTAAAAATAGATTACAAGATTTGTACCAGACAAACAAACACAGAAGAATAGAAGTTAATAAAAACATGGTAAAAAGTAAAGTGATTTTGCCTGATTAGATGATAGTCGGTGATATATGTCACTCGCAAATAATTCCTCTTTAGTTACACAGCCTTTTTTTTTCGTGGTGCTTTTCTCCTGACAATGTTTCTGGATTGGGTAGAATTACTCTTTTTACGAGGACGTTGCTTTCTATTCCTCCGTACCGAACGGAGGAAGGAAAAGTACCGATTAATGTAACTAATAATTAATTTTCTTTAATGTTACTTGAAATTAAATAACACAATTGTTTTGATTTAAATAAAATTACTTCTTAATTACTCTGAAAAATCTTATTTTAATGATAATTAAAAATAACAGAATTTTTTTCAAATGATAAAATATTTTTTTAAAAATTGAGTTTTTATATGTTCAACTAGCTGAATAATTTGATATTTCGCCAAACTGAATATTCGGTGCATCCCTAGTTTGTAGACTGTAATGGTACCAAATTCTTTGGTGTACCTACAAGCACTATACACAAGACATACCACTCAAACACTACACACACACAAACACACACAAAAAAAAAAAAAACTTTTAAATAATCCCTAATGATACTGATGAATCCCCTGCTCCTTAAATCGTTTATAAGGGTACTATAACAGCACTATAGTATAGAATCTTATTTGAGTACTACAATATAACAGTGCAATGCTTAAATTGTTTAATAAATCAAGTAAAGAGACATGCAAGCAGAAGCGGGTAAAATTTCATTAATTTCCTTCAAATACAACTGTTTTATTAAAAGAATGACAAATAAAACAGGAAAGAGATAATTTTATATCAACAAAATGCAGCATATTATATTCAGATTATTTCACAGAATGTGACTTTGCTTACCATAATTTTACAAAAGAAAAAAAGGTTTCTGAAAAGTGATGATTAACACAAAGTAATTTTGCTGTGTCTGACAATTACACTGCTATCAGTTTAGAAAATAATATGTACAAGAAAAAGTTATTTGAGTATAAATAATATACGACTATGAGAAATGTAAATTGATAAAAAAGGAAACCATAATGCATAGTTACAGAAGATGAAATGATTTCATTGTCTTTGTTCTACAAAAATGTGAACAAACTGGAATGAAGAAAAAAAATAAAAACAAATGTTTTAAACAAAGTGTACACATGTGTGTATTATGATTTAAATAAGCGTTTAAAAAAAAAAAAAAAAAAAACCTTAAACTGGTTTTAGCAAAGAATAATGGTTTGAATTGATTAATGATTTTTCCATGCATTCCGTATGGTACTACATATACTGGGTAGTGGGTGATAAGAATTAAATGTAAAATTGTGTCTATATTAAACGTGAACAATTTGGATAATTTAACAGTCAGAAACAACATAAATTATTTCAGTTTATCTCCAAGACTTGGACCTCAATTGAAAGAACCTTTCCTTATCTCATTAAATTCAGTTTTTAAAAAATCACTATAAAAATAATAAGTGCTACCCTGATTTTTTCCTGTTAAACTTTACTGTAAACTTCATTGTTTAGATTGGTTGTGTTACACAGATTTCTAGGAGTCTACAATAAATTTGAATAAAACTGAAAGAATTAAAAAAAATAAATATGTACAACAACCAGGGCCTGATTACCCAAAAGGCTCGCTACCCTCTAAAATTTAGGAGGGGGCCCCAAAATGACTAAAAACAGGGTCTTGAATTTTCTGTTTTATATTTTTACACTGAGATTGAATTTTTCTGAGAAAATTCGCCTAAAGCAAGATAAAATACTCACTATTTTAGGAAAAATCTATTATTTAACCTAAAAATCTGAATGTTCTTAATTAATAAGTTATACGATTTTAATGTTGTGTGTAGAAATCACCCAGATATATGAATGAAAAAATAAATAACTATAAATACACACTAATTTTTGGTCTATAGCATTTTTATATTACAACATGTAACAGGAAAACAAGATTTTCTGAAATGAAAAAGGGCCCCGAAATAATACAGAGCTTCCCCTAGCTTCAAAGCCTAATCGGGCCCTGACAACAAATCTTTAGGATAAGAAAAATTATAAAAATTTAACCTTACTGTATCTGGTACGCACAAAATGAAAAAAAAAAAAAAAAAAAGGATAACCTTAATTTTGTAGTAACATTGAAGCATATAGAAGATTTATTGTAAGAAACGAAGTAGAAAATTCCCTATTTCCTTATTTTTTCATTAAAATTTAAATTATAAAATACGGGTTCCAAAATTAACTAAAAATGCTGATATATAAATTAATTGACTAATGGAGGGTAACAATAGTATATGGTATGGTGCAGTCTAAAAGTTTAACTAATTTAATACGCCCAATAGCTCTTTCGACATGAATTCTATGTCGTGAGACTTTTTTACTTTCTTTTCTTTCATCAAATGAAAATTGAACTTTGTTTTTTTTTAAAGTGTGGTGTAACTAACTTAAAACTAAATATAGACGGTACGGCATCACTTTTCAGAAATCTCTGTAAAATTTTGGTAAGTCAAGTCATTTTCGGTAAAATGCTCTGAACATAATACGCTATGTTTAGATGGTGTAAAATTTTCTCTTTTCTGCTTGATAAGCCATTCTTTTAATAAACCAGACGAATTTAAAGGAAATGCATGAAAACTTACACGTTTCTGCTTGCATGTTTCTTTGCTTGAATTATTTGTGGATCTAAAATATGCACAGTATATGTTGCTTTCTTGTTTCTTTCGACTTCGCATTTGCAGCGTAAACAAATCATGGAATACCACCGACACGTGACTTCCGCACAAACGTTGCCAACGGTGAATAACCCTCATTAATAGTTTCCAAATCCTCGCACTGTTAATTGACATTTTTTATTGCCGGAGGTATCAGGAGCGAGATAAGATTTACAAGTTAAGAAGGCTAAAAAGAATGTGAAAAGGGAATATCTGCTTGTGAATTAATGAAAAAGGCAAATAAAGTGATTTACATACGTAAATAGTATTCAGAAACTTCAGTTTCAATTGGATAAAATAAAAAAAATACTTGAATGATTTTGGTACCACTGTTAATTTAGTTCTAATAATAATTTGGGTACGTGTAAAGTAAAATCTTAATTTGGTGGTGAAATTGGTATGATATTTATGAGTTACAAATTTTAAAGGTAAATAAGAAAAGAAATAAAATTGCAAAAATTTCGCACGGGTTTACTAGTAATGAAAAAAATAAATAAAAAATAATTCATGTTTTTCAATAAACTCGTTAGAGCCACTTTGAGACGATTAAAAACTAATTTTTATACAAAATCAGACCTTGATTTAAAAAAAAAATAATAATAATAAATAAAAACAATGGAACCTAAGCAATTCTAATACCTAATCGAATCATTAAAGATGTTCTCGAGAATGTGAGTGCACACATATAAGAAATTCTTGTAATATATATGTATTTATATATTACTATTATTATTACAAATTTGAAGAAAAAAAATGTGATGTTCTTACGAATCATCTTGATGTTATAGAATTGCATTAGTTACATGTCAGCTGCCAAAAAGAGTCTAAGAATACTGTGATTAGGTTATCTACTAAGAACTATTGTAAAAAACATAAAACTGTGTTCTTTAGAATAAAATAAAATTCCATTTGAATAAGTAATTCAGTTTGTTAATCTTTCCTAAAGCTTAAGCAGATATTGTTTTAAATTTCACAGATGGGGTGCGCTCAGTGGAGTGACGATATGTGCCACGCCCACTAGAAGGTTAAAGGAAACTCTATTTCGCCGAGAAGAGAAGGAGAACTGATAGCGAAAGTAAATAAAACAACATGATTCTTGGCGATAATGTTGAATAATTGGCGTTGGATTAAAGACAAACGGCATCTCTCTGAAAAGCGAATGACTTCTTTTTTCGTTTGTTTATTTCTTAGCAGTGTTTGGCTTTCTTCAGGTGTTTAATTAAAATTATGAAAATAGCAGGGGTACAGAAAATGTTTTTACTCCCAACATTTCCCCCCAATCCATATAAAAATTTCCCCAAATTGAGGGAATGATTTTAACAGTGTTTTTGTAATTCATTGTACAAATCGATATCGTTTGTATATTTTTCTGCAAAATTTCCCGAGATGGCTAAAATTTCCCCCAAATCTAGATTGCTGGATTGGACATATTCTGCACCCCTGGAAAATAGAATGCAAGAAATAAAATCTTCGGAAAAAAAGAAAAATGCAGTGAAGCCATAGAATAGTTTTTATGCAGTTATCACAAAGTATACTCATTTACAAAGCAGGGTAAGCTAATCATCGGTCAATATAAACAGATTCGTCTATTCAGCGAGAAAATGTAAATGTGGCAATTTTTGGTGATTAAAAAAAAAAAAACAAACATTTTATTTACTTTCTCTATCAGTTCTCCGCGAATAGACTATAGAAGAAATTTTACACACATGTGGCATCTCTTCAATGGTAGTGATAGAATACCTATTTCAACACTTTTTATCAGAGAATCCTTTACAATGAGCTCTAAAAACATACGGCTTTTCTGTTGTATGAATGCGTGAATGTTTATTTAGATTATTCTTTTAAGAGTATCCTTCAAAACATATGGCTTTTGTCCTGTGTGAATGTTCACATACGTTTACAGACATTCTTTATGAGAAAAACCTTTAAATCATATTTGCCACATATTATTTTTCTCTTTCATGAGTGCACTGATGTGCATTTATATCTTCGTTTTGAGGGAAACTTTTAGAACACACGTATGGCTTCACAGTTCTGTGAGTTAGTAAATGCTTATTCAGAGCGCACCTAGCCGAAAACTTTCTAGAACATATTTCACAAACCTATGGCTTTTCATTTGTGTGAATGCGCAAATGTCTTTTTAGACTACGCTTCTGCGAGAGTACTTTGCAACAAATTTCACACACATATGGCTTTTCTTCTGTATGAGTGTCTGAATGTCTATGTAGATCACTCATCTTACAGAAACCTTTAGAGCATATTTTACACACATATGGCTTTTCTCCTGTGTGAGTGTATGAATGTGTATTTAGACTATTTTTCTGAGAGAATGTTTTAGAACATATTTCGCACACATATGGCTTTTCTCCTGTATGAATGAGTAGATGTCTCCTTAAACAACCTTTTTGTGAAAAACTTTTAGCACATACCTCACACACATATGGCTTTTCTCCTGAGTGAATGAGTAGATGTCTCTTTAAACATCCTTTTTTTGAAAAACCTTTAAAGCATACATCACACACAAACGGCTTTTCTCTTACTTGATTGCATGCCATGGTATTAGAGGGTCAGGTATAGTATCGCCATATTAGAAATATGGTACCTAAAATCGAGTTTTCAGCTACGCTTCCGTGGTCATAAGTCATAAGTAACGTCTGAAGCACCGCCTGTCGCTAGCAAAAGAAAACATATTTCTAAACAAACATGGTTGCCTGCGAGCCGCGATCTTAGTAGCGGTAGCAACAATATGGTTCTAAATAAATATTCCATAAATATTTTATTTAACTTGCAATTTTTTGTTGCAAATCAAATGAATAATGAAAAATTTTAATAATCAATTCAGGAAATTGTTGAATATATGTGAAAGATCCTAAATACAATTGAAATAATTATTGTAAAAGTTAATGTAATTTAAAACATGTATTTTTTTTTTCTTTCCAAACTGTACATTCGGCAGGAAAATTATTGTAACGCTAACATAATTCTTATGTAAAAGATTGGTACCTAATTCTGTTTTGTTTGGTAAATATTTGTCGAGTTCATTAACTTAATCTTATGCTGTTTCTAAAAATGCAAGATGATAAAAACTAGCGATCATGTTTCAAAAAAATGTATATGAAATTTGTGTATGTGTGCTTCAATAATTTTGCTGCCCACTCTATAATTTCAAACCAATAAGCATATAAGAAAAACCATGGATATCGCTTCCTTTTTCAAGCTTTTTATTTTTACATATTTTGAAATTCAGTACAAACATCAGAAATTTAATTAAGATCTATGATAATAAATAAGTTATCAATGACTTCCTGTATTATGAGGTAGAAGTAAACCCTGACTACTTAAATGTTCTACCCCCTGCACATAAATTAAAACATGAATTGATATCTATGTACTGAAATTGATATGAACTGTAACTAACGTGTGTATAATGAAATAATGAATACCTAAAAAAAAAAATATATATATATATATCTTCTTTTATTTAAAAAACAAACAAAAAATTGAGAAATACAACTTAACTATAATTTATTCTTCTCAGAAATTTCATTTATTATTTTTAAGAGGGAATGTGTGTGTGTGTGGGAGGTAAGAAATGTATTTTAAGGAATGTACTCATCTTACAATGTCATGAAAAAAAAAAAAAAAAAAAAAAAATCTAGATATATTCTGTAATTGTCTCTAGGATTTTGAGTAGCTGAGTTTCTTATCCTGAACAAGGTTCTAAACAAAAAGTACCAGGTCACACTCATCAACATAGCCCTTTGAAATTATCTATAGTTTTTTTTTTTTTTTTCTTTAATCAAACCTCGAACACAAGTTAATACTCAGTAGGAAAAACCCCACAAGGGTAGTATTAAGACTTTCATGTAGTTAATTGGCCAATGACAAATATATCTAGAATCTCACGTTACAATTGATACATTTTCCTATGCAGAAATGTAAAGTTTGATATTGAATTTTCATATCTAATATTTAATGTTATTTATACAATACATACATACAAAAAGAAAAAAAAATCTGGTGTGAAATAGCCACACGACTTCCATAATCCACTATTACACGTATTATAAGTATTTTTTTTTTTTTTTTTTTAAGAAAATGTGATCAGAAGATATAAAATTGACCTAACAAAGTTGACGCCTAAAAATTTTCTTGTAAGAGAAAGCTGATAGACTTTAAATAGAACTTATATAGCGAGTTAAAAAAAATATCTATATATAGTGATGCCTTTTTTTTTAAAAAACCAATTTCCAAGTTTCTTATAGAATTTCAATATATTGTCTTTATAGTGGTATGAAATTGATCTTTTCTTTTAGCAATAAATTGTCATCTCTGTTTATACCACACACACACACACACATATATATATAAACATGTTGAGCTTTTATTATAAATACCTTACTTTATCGATTTAGCCATCAGGAGTTTTCCACGGTTTTCTTTGAAACTATAGTACAAGTTAGGTGCCCTTAGAAAGACCCTCTCCCTTTCCCCACAGAAGGCCCTAGGACCTTCATGTAATCAAATGGTCTTACTCCAACAAAATTAGAATTTATGTTACAATTGATGCAATTTAGTTTGTCAGAAATTATTTATATCTGACATAAAATGTTTATTTAACACATGCACATAACTATTCCCATGTTGAGCTTTTATTATATGTATCTACCTCAGCCTTGCGTTTTCCTATTGTACCTATTAGGACCCCTTCTTCCTTACAGAACAGACTAGAACATTCGCACAGTCAATTTGCCTTAACTCTAATGCCCATGTCATGTGATAGATTTTTGCGCAATTTTTTACTAAACACAACACAGCAGTGTACGGGGAAGATTCAAGGCCAGCAGGTCAGCATGTAATCAAATTGTTCGACCATCTTTTGGAAAAGTTGAGTATGTTGTGTCTAGTAAAAAGCTAAACGAAATACTCTCTACCTTCATGGTTGAAACGCTAACAATAATTCTAATCAGGCACCTAATACTGTTTAGTTATGTAAATATTTTTCGAGTTCATTAACTTAGTCTTACGCTGTCTCTGAAAATGCAAGATGATAAAAATTAGCGATCAGATTTTTAAAAAGTATATGAAAAATGTGGATGTGATTCAATAATTTTGCTGCCGGCTGTATTATTTCCACATATAAGAAAAAACATGGAAATCCCTTCCCTTTTCAAGCTTTTTATTTTTACATATTTTGAAATTCAGTATAAACATAAGAAATTTAATTAAGATCTATGATAATAAATAAGTTATCAATGACTTACTGTATTATGAGATAGACGTAAACTCTGGTTACTTAAATTTCTTATCCCCCTGCACACAAATAAAAACATGAATTGATATGTATGTTTAGAAATTCATATTAACTGTAACTAATGTGCGTATAATGAAATAATGTTTACCTAAAAAATATTTACATATCTTTTTATTAAAAAAAAAAAAAATTGAGAACTACAACTGAACCATAATTTAGTCTTCTCAGAAATTTCATTTATTCTTTCTTTAGAGAGGGAATGTGTGTGTGTGGGAAGTAAAAAATGTATTTTAATGAATGTACTCATCTTACATTGTCATGAAAAAAAAAAAAAAATTCTAGATACATTCTATAATTGTATTTTCTATATGATTTTGAATAGCTGAGAGTTTCTTATTCTGAAAAAGGTTCTGAACAAAAAGTATCAGATCACACTCATGAAACATAACCCTTTGAAATTATATATTTTTTTTAAATCAAAACTTGGAACAGAAGTTGACTCCTTAGAAAAATACCCATGGAAAGTACTAAGACCTTCATGCAATTAATTGGCAAATGACAAATATATCTAGAGTTTCATGTTACAATTCATACATTTTCCTATGCATAAATATAAAGTTTTTAATTGAATTTTCATATCAACCATTTAATGTTATTTACACAACACATACATACAAAAAAGAAAAAAAAAATCTGGTGTGAAACAACCACACAACTTCAATAATCCACTATTACACGTATTATAAGCATTTTTTTTTTTTTTTTTTTTTTTTTTTTTTTAAGATAATGGGATCAGAAAATAGCTATATAAAATTGACCTAACAAGTTGATGCCAAAAAAATTTCCTGTAAGAGAAAGCTGATAGATTTATAAAGACAGATTAAATAGAACTTATATAGCAAGTTAAATATATATATATATACAGTAGAACCTCGATCCATTGTTTTTCACAGGGTTGGTGGAAAAAAATTATGAAAACGACAAATGCGAGCTAAAGTCAAAACACGAATAAAACAATGTTTATGAACTAATACACGACATAATGTATACACTAAACTACTAATAAAAACTAATTTGTTACTTTTGAAACTGTCAAAGAAATAAATCAATGTTCTAGAACATAAAGTAAAATTTATTTTTTAAAATCAGTAGTTTTATGTTGGGTTTTTTTGTTCCTTTTTTAAATTATACAGGAATTCTTCCAGATTTAAAACATTTTTCAGGTCTTTTTCTGCAATTTCATGAGCATTTTTAACTATGTTATCAGCATGAAAATTATTATGTTTCTTTAACATTATTTTCAATCTGTGCTTTAGGATACCACATGTTGTAACGTCTTGATTAATGCAAATATTATCAATTTTGTACCAGATGCATCCACTGTTGCACACAGCTAATCTTAATCTACATTATAACATCATTATTTTCTTGCCCTTTTAAACAGAACAGCATTTCACGAAATTTTTTTCTGGATTACTGGAGAGGCCACTGCCTGACATGCTAAAATTACAAAATGAATCGATGGTCAGGAGACATGGCATCACAATTTTGATCCTCTATGCAAATGGAAAAAAAAGTTATTTTAGGTTGAAAGAAGTAATTCAAATTTGTATGCCATATGGAATCGCTCGATTTTCAAATTCATTTTGGTCAGAAGAAAAATTTTAAAATGATGAATGTGACAACCTTTTTTAAAACGATATATGCAGATTCTGTTAACGTTATTTAAATACAGTTTGTGCAGGGACCATAGAAATAAAACCATCAATGCAGGAACGATAGATCAGGGTTTCACTGTATATATGGAGCAATTTTTTTTTTTTTTTTGTAAAACCAATTTTCCAGTTTGTTATTGAATTTCAATATCTGACATTTAATGTTATTTACTAGCGGGTCAGTATTTTCAAATGAATCACTAACAGTAACTTTTAGTCTTAAGAAAAAAAAAAAAAAAAAAAAAAAAAACATTTCTGATCGGGTAAAAAGTCGCCCTGGCTCCCCACCGCCTTAGGCAGCGTGGTGCATTCGCACAAGTTAAGGGATACATGTGCTGCACGCGCATATTCCTTCCCTGACCTTTCGTACACCCTAAACAAAAATCATTTTTGATTGGTTCCAGGGGCAAACAAAAAATATGTACTTATACAAAACTATCGTATGTGACACAGGATTTGGATGTATTTGTATAATGTCGGGTGGCAACAATTAATATTTTTTTAATAAAGATTTAAAAGTATGTAATAGTTTTCTAAGACATTTATTAGTTCACTTTTCAATAAAAGAGTGTTCTTTATTTTTTTTAAATGGTATAATTTTATTTATCAAAATAAGGGAATTCGAGTAATGAAATACTTTAATTTAAATTTAAGTTTTTATGAAAAGAAACTTCAACGGAAAATTCATTAAAATCGTCCCTAGTTCATTTGTCAAAGGGATAAAATCTAAATGTCCCCAAATTTATTACTTTTTCTATCATGCCAGTTTAATTCGTTTAGCATCGATTTACACGATTTTTTTTTTTTTTTAACGATGACATTTATCTTTTACATTATAGCATCTATGTCATAAAGCTAAGTCTAAATCTGCTTAGCCCTAAGATATGTTGATTTTATTTACATACTTACATATTTATTTATTAACTTTTATTTTATTTCTTTAAAATCACGGATAAAATTTTATTTCATTTTTCTCAGTCACGGAGTAATATTAATAGGAGTTGAAGGTCCAATGGAAGAAAGCTACGAAACTGTGATTTAAATTTTTGGTAAATATTGAGGGCGCCACTTGTCATTCCTCCCTACCTCGGCGCGGATATACTGTTGTTTTCAATAGAATTTTGCTGGAGTACATTTAAAATTTTTTATTTTAAGCAATTTAATTTCTTTGTAAGTTCTTAAAACTGCATAATTCAGATGTTTCAAATAAATGTTTCGTTCCTAGTTGTAAAACAGGCTATGATAGTGATAAGAAAAACAAAAAAAAAAAAAAGCCCTAGGAGAAAAATAAAGTCCGAGTTCGTGTTTTCTGCACCTAAAGTAAGTTTATTTTTTTTCTTTACAAAATTTCATCCATTCTCTTTCCTCCCAATTATCTGTTTTAGCTAGCTTCGGTTCATAAGAATCGTCATTTTTTAAAAGCTTTCTTTCAAAGTAAAATTAGTATAAAATGGCTCTTAAAAAAAACATGTTGGTTAGAATACTCTATTTAATGAAATTTGTTTTCAATCGAAATTTTTTCAGCTTGATATTATTTTTAAAAAAATAATTAAAACGAGACATTTCCCCATTGAATAACATTGCGGAAGCTGGAGAGAAGGAAGGATTGCACGCTGGCGCCCTCTGTAAACATTAGAAAACAACATCACAAAATTTCAGCGTTACCTTCTTCTCCTGTCTTTTTACTCCGTGTTCTCAGTACATTGTTGTAATAGTGACGTCATATTTTCTGTTAAATTAAACTTTTTTTTTTTTTAGGCTGGGATTGCGGTGCCTCGCTCAGCGCTATCTTACGCACAAACTCTGTCTAAAGGCACCTTTATAGTGGCCGTTCCGTTCCGCTGTCCGCAAGCACTGAGCTAGAATATAAGGAGTGATAACTATAATTGAATAAGAAATTGAATAGAATTGAACTGATTCTGAAGTTATCACTCCTTATATTCTAGCTCTGTTCTTGCGTACAGCGGAACGGAGCGGCCACTATAAAGCCTGCTTTAAGATGTAAACAAAACGCAAGTCGTATTGCAGTGGCTCACTATCTTACGACGACCTCAGAGCTATCTTAAGTCGAATCGTAACTGGATGCGCGCGCAATCACAACATAGCTCGCTCAGCGTCTCCCATTGGCTGGCTGGCTTTCTCTTACGAGGACACGCGGAGGACTTACGCTTGAGGCACCGCAATACCAAGTTAAGATCGTTCTTAACCACGCCCTTCTACGAAAGCTCGTAAGATTTAAGATCAGACTTAAGAACGAGGCACCGCAATCCCAGCCTATATCAGATTATTATATTGTTTAAAAACGTGATTAAAATTTTATTATATTTTCAGTGATCTTTTTTATTATCGTTTGCACGTGACATAAGCATCAGATTATAAATTTTTGCAATGAAAGCTATAGAAAATGTCGGCTTCAACACAATTCACGAAAAATCACTTTTTAGCTTATAACTTCTAAGCAATTGAAGCTATCGAAAAAGTTTAAATACAAAAATTGTTCTTTAGGGTAAGGCGGTAATTCGACTGATTTGAATTTTTTTCCTATTTTCAATATTAAAGAAATTATGGGCATATGCAAATTTCCACCACCCCACCATTTCCACCCCCTTTGAGCTGGACACCCCATCTACGAACTCGCCCGAGATTTTTACTGTCCTGACAACAAATCCTGAGCTGGTTAAATTTAAATAAAAATTACTCCAGTTATCGTGTTCTCAACTTAACATGGGAAAAAGCGTTATACATATATATATATATATATATATATACCTATATATATATATATATATATATAAACTTTTGAACGGAGGGTGGTTTTGGGTTCTAGGGGTCATGATCGGTGAAGATATGAACAAATTTTCCAGAAGTCGTGTCATGAGAACCATTGCAATAGGTAGATCTCCTATAAGGAATCTACCTAAATGTGGTATTTCAAATGCAATGGATGGAACTGAAGATGATTGTCTTTGGCCAGGCCCTGATTAATACCGGGGCAGTTGCCCTGGGCCCCCCTTCTGGAAGGGGCCCCCCAACAGGCATAAGCAGAAATTTTGCAACCTAAAGACCTCTTATGCCACTGCAAGGGGGCCCCCCAGAATAAGCTTGCCCCGGGGCTCGAGGTAGTCTAAGTCAGGCCCTGTCTGTGGCAATCAGATGATAGTGGTTCGGACTCCGAAGCTATGAACAGTGACAATGAGTGCGACCCATACGATATTGATTACAAAGATGCATCAAATGATATTTTGAAATTCATTTTCGACAGCGATAGTGATGACGCCGAAATTTCAGGCCTTTGAATATTCTTTTGTTTTATTTTTTAATGTATTTGTGTTTTATGTATATTATAATGTTTGTACTAATGCAAAAGATCGATGCATCTAAATTTCTTTTCGTGAAATTTTTGCTGTTGTGTTTTACATTCGCCGTATAAGCCGATAGCGATTTTTGAAGGATTTTTTTTGCTTTTTACCCTCGACTTATACGCCGGAAAATACGGTACTTAAAAAATGTCAGAAGGAAATAAATAATCAAAAGATTATTTAGTTTGTCAATTAAATAATTTATTACGTGAAAATTGATAGATTATGCTATGATTACAAATGGAAATCAGACTTATCATCGCAGTAATTATTTTAAAACATCGAATTATTATTATTATTATTATTTTTTTAAACTTTTTTTTCATATTAAATATAAGAAAGTATACGATTCTTAAAAATTTTCGACTTCCGGATTTCGATGGATTTACATGTTTTGAGAGGTGTAGAACACGTTTTGACCATTTTTAGAAAGTGTCTGTCTGCGTGTGTGTCACAATAATTTTGTGGCAACTGTATCTCTGGAGGAGCTCAGAATTACAAATAAATTTATACGTAGCTGAACTTTGACCTAAATTAGTGCCTATCAACTTTTGGTATTAACCGCTCCACAGGTGACGCTGCTATACCGCGATTTTTGCAGTTTGAGGGTAAGCTATATCTCAGGTTCTATTGCGTATAATCAAACAAAACTTGAAATGTGAGATGACCATTGCTTTTATCACATTTGTTTGTCGCCAAATTCATTTCGAATTCTGCTGTAGGAATTATATATTCATTTGAAGTATGAGCAGTAGGAATAGGTTGAACTTCTGCCAGTTTGATATTAACATTCCTTTTTTCAACAGCAAGAGATGTTCTCATCTCCTTTTTAGGTGGTTGCATATACTGAGGGAAGTTAGGAAACTGGCTAGGAACAGCAGTTATAAGTAGGCATTTATATTTGGTGTGTTGCTTAAAGTCAACAACTAGAAAGTGCTTACTTCAAACACGCGAATAATTTGAATTAATATTAGGGGTCCAATCTTTTCTCGAAATTGCTTTTAACCACTTAGATCTAACGTTTTCTTCAACCGGAATCTCGTGAAATGAAATATTACAACCTTTTACAAATCTAGATTTGCAGTATGGCACACAACAAGCCGTAATAAATTAACGATAACAAACATTTACTAATTTAAATAAAAAATATTTTTATACTTTCAAAAATCAAATACTATAATATTCTGTGCACAACAATATACGATTATTTACGTTTTTCTGTCAACAAATGCAGTGACATCTAGTGGATAAAGTCCGAATTAAGCCAAAAGATGCTTCTCAGGCAACAACGCAGGCAGCTAGAATTCAGTGGGCAGTGGTTTTGGTTGCTGTCTCGCTGACTGATTGACACATAGATTGATCATTGATCTGGGAAAAGTGATTCCTTTTTCTCGGGAAAAGATGGCCATTTTACTTTCTTATGGATGTCTTTCCCCGACTGAATATACACGGCAATAAAATTTATGTACTAACTACTAAAAAAGAATGAAAAACTCCACAAACCCATTTTTCTTTCTTTCTTTCCTTTTTTTTCCTTCACTATACTAATATCTGAACAAAACTGACTTTCTTTCTTTCCGCATTTATTATTATACTTCTTTGAGATAAAAATCGTCTGCATTCATTATGAAAAATAATTTTAACGAATTATAATTTAATAAATGATTTGTATTGCGTAAATGTGTATAGGATTATATATGGAAGAAAGTCTTGCGGTGGCCACAACATACTAATGATATATTGAAACTTCTGCGGCTGCTAACTACATTTAAAAGAATTATGAGAATTCCATATTACTTACTATTATAAAATCTTAAAAAAGATTAAAATTAAAAAAAAATGTATTCCATTAAATAGGAAGACAGTAATTATTTCATCAAAATAACAAAGCAACTGATTACAAAAATTATATATTTTATAAATTACTTGAATATAACTTATCCCATTTCTTTTCATATATTTACTAGCACACTTAAAAGCAGCGCAATATTTCGGCATTTTCAAAATTCATTAACATTCTATTGTATTACTATTTTCGAGTTTTATACTCTTACTGTCTTACTTACTCTCTTTATGGATGATGCTAAAAAACTTTTTCGGCATCAAAAATCTGTGCTCGTCAACATGTGGATGATAGATATATAGAAATTACTATATCCATGGGTCGACAAGTCAAAAGACACGAGACGATTCAAAAATTTCTCAAAGTCGGGAACTAATCAGTTTGCAGCAGTTGTTCTTCAGCTCAGTGGGCAGAGCTTTCCTATATTTTTTAAACTGAAACCGAAACACACATGCTCTATCTTGTACTATTACATAGTTATGGAAAAATGTCGAAAAATTTAATAAAGTCAAATACGCTCTTATATATTTTAACCAATAACGTTCTTCCTAATTAAAAAAAAATTGAAAATCCGGCCTCGTGCAGTAGATTTTTCTGTAAACAGCTGACAGACAGACACCATTTCGCTTGAGTGGTAAAATTATGTAATCCATTACTTTTCATGTGTTCATAATATTCTTGATGAAGAAAATATTTTCTTATCACATAATTTGAGAATAACTTTTTATGAATCTAACCATTAAAGGTAGGTTTTTTAATTTAATGGTCGTTATATATAAAAGAGAAACAATTTATGACTTGAACCTCAAGGAATTGATAAGAAAGAATCTTAAAAGACTTCTAATAATATTTAGAAAAAATGCCTGTGCTGTATATTTTGAAAATCAATATGGAAATAAATATTACTGATTCCATATAAAGGAAAAGAAACTAAACATAAGAAGCAGGTCAATAAATTTTTGATTTTTTCTTTCTTTTTTTAAAAAGCTTTAATTATGTGCTTAGTAAAATTAAAGAAGTAGTTTAAATGCCTGATTTAAAAGATTCTCTATCAAAAAATTATACATTTATTGAGATACATATGACGATATATTTCTGAAATGTATTCAGTTAAATAACTTGTAAGAAAGGTGTAAATGCACAATGATGCCCTTATAAAATTAAAAAGCCATATGTGTCTGATATATGTTCTAAAGGATCAGAAATGGCACATGAAATTATAAACGCATGCACTCACATCAGAGAAAAGCCATCCGTGTGTGAAATATGTTCTAAATCTTTTTCTGAAAAGGGGCATCAAAATACACATCCACATATTCAGACAGGAGAAAAACCACATGTATGTAAAATGTGTTCTAAAAGATTTTCTAATAAAAGTAACCTTATTCGACATTTATTTACTCATACAGGAGAAAAGCCATATATTTGTAAAATATGTTCCAAACGTTTTTCTGTAAGAGACACTCTGAATAAACATTTACGCACTCATAAGATAGAAAAGCCATATGTTTGTGAACTATGTTCTGCAGATTTTTCTAAAAAGAGAACACTGAATAAACATTTACGCGCTCATAAAGGAAAAAAACCATATGTTTGTGAAATATGTTCTAAGGGATTCTCTCTGAACAGTGCGTTAGTTGCACATTCACGCACTCATACAGGGGAAAAACCATACGTTTGTGAACTTTGTCGTAAAGGATTCACTTATGCACATAATCTAACTAGACATTTACGCTTTCATACAAATGAGAAGCCGTATGTGTGTGAAATATGTCTTAAAGGATTCATTGATAAAGGTCATTTAAATAGACATTTACTCACTCACACTGGAGAAAAACCACATATGTGTGAAATTTGCTCTAAGAGTTTTTCTCGAAAGAGTCATTTAAATACACACTTGCGTATTCACACAAAAGAAAAGTCCCATTTGTGTGGAATTTGTTCTGAATCATTTTCTCAAAATCGAGATCTAAATAGACATTACCGAACTCATGCAGGAGCAAGGCCATATGTGTGTGAAATTTGTTCTAAAAGTTTTCCTCGTAAAGGTACTCTGAATAGACATTTGCGCATTCACACAAGAGAAAAACCACACGTGTGTGAAATTTGTCGTAAATGTTTTTCTCAAATCAGATATCTAAATAATCATTCTCGTATTCACACACTAGAGAAGCCCTGTGTGTAAATTTTTTTTCCTAAGGTTTTCCTGAAAGAGGCAATTTGAATAAACACTCGATCTTACAAAAGTAAAACTCTTAGCTTTGGGAAGATTGTTCTAAAGCATTCTCTAATAAATATGCTATGAGTGTTAAAATAAACATTCAGCTGTCATACAGTAGAAAAGTCATGTGTGAAATTTGTTGCAATGATTTCTCTCAAAAGAAAAATAAATTAGAAAAACCATTTATGTGTTGACACACATAAATCAACTTCTGCAGAAGAAAAGCCGTTTTTGTCTGAAGGATGATCAAAAATAAAACATTTAAAAAAACATGCATGCTTTCACAGCGATAAAATACACTAATTGTGAAGTATATTCTAAATCTTTATTAAAAGAAACATTTACATATATACCTATCTATATATGCAGAAAAAAGCCGTATATGTGTGTGTGAAATATGTTCTAGAGAATTTCGTCAAAAGGGAGATCTAAAAATTCATTCCGTTGTCACATTAGAGAAAAATTTGTCAATTGTGTTCTTAAAAGGGAAATGTTAGAGATCTATGCATTTACACTGAAGAAAAGCGATATGTGAGTGAAACATGTAATGAAATTTTCCTGAAACATGCAATCTCTATTACATATTCACTTATTCATGTGGAAGAAAAGTCATACGTCTGTGAAGTTTGTTCCAAAGGATGCTTTAGTGAAAGTCAACAAGTAGACATTTACGTATTCATACAAAAGAGTATACCATATCTGTGTGATGTATGTACTAGAGAGTTTTTTGAAAAAAAAAAAAACATGAATGAAAATTTACGAACTCGTATAGGAAGAAAGCCATACATATGCAAAAAAAAAAAAAAAAACCCTTACATACGTGAGATTTTTTTTATAAAAGTTTTTCTGAAAAGCGATATGTAAATAATCATTTGCATATTTAAACGAGAGAAAAAAAAGTATGTGAAATATTCTCTACAGGATTATTTCTTAAAGATGATCTACACTATCATCTACGCGTGCTATCCTTGTATATGAAATATACTTCACATCCAAGTAATACACTCTGAAGCCTTTCTGGAACGGTATATAAAAATACATATTTAAGAATTCACAGAAATAAAGTTATGCGTGTGTGAAATGAGCATGATATAGTTCAGCTTTTTTTTTTCATTTTTTATTTTCTTATCGGTGTTTGATATGTTAATTAACTCCACGGCGTTACCGAGAATAACATAGTGTGTGTAGAGTTTTGAAATTAATAAAAGTACTGAACAAAGATCTAGTATGAAAAGATAATTGCATTACACATTTCTGGAAGTCTCTTTTCTTAAAAAATATTATAAATCCATTTGTATAAAAGAGTACTTTCACTCACTGTCACTGACTCACAATGCACAGCAATATCTACCGGAGTCACTGACTCCGAAACTTTGCCAGATTACAGAAAATATAGAGAAAATAGCAAAATTCTCACCCCAAAGGGGGAGGGGCAGGATGTCACATGTTGATCTCACAAAAACCTTCATATTTTAAAGAAATAAACAGATTTTCGTTTATATAAAATATAGCTAACACAGTTTCTGGATTTTTAGAAATTTGGTCCACAAGACAAAGAGAGACTCCCTATGTGCGAAGAGTGATTTCACAAAAAACGTTCATATCTCAGAGAAAAAAAAACAATCTGTTACAAGTACCTAAAAACCTATTTCTGGGATTTTAGAAATTAGGGCGCCAAGAAGGACAGGGGGCGTAACGTGATTACACAAATCACTTTATATCTGAAGTTGAAAAAAGAAAAAAAAAAAAAAAAAGATACGTGTAAGATTTTTGTTTTAAAATATAGCAAAAAAAAAAAAAAAAAATGTCAGAAAACCAATTTTTGGAGTTTTAGAAATTTAGTCCACAAAAAGAGGAGGAGGAAGCAAAACATTATATATGTTATATCTCCTATTTAATTTAATATAGATATCTTCTCTATAGCCACCGAGTAATATTAATAGGAGTTGAAGGTCTAATGGGAGAAAGCTACAAAACTGTGATGTAAATTTTTGGTAAAAATTGAGGGCGCCACTTGTCATTACTCCCTACCTTGCCGTGGATATAGGGTTGTTTTCAATAGAATTTTGCTGGAGTACATTATAAATTTTTTTATTTTAAGCAATTTAATTTTTTTGTAAGTTCTTAAAACTGCATAATTCAGATGTTTCAAATAAATGCTTCGTTCCTAGTTGTAAAACAGGCTATGATAGTGGTAAGAAAAGAAAAAAAAAGCCCCAGGAGAGAAATAATGTCCGAGTTCGTGTTTTCTGCACCTAAAGTAAGTTTATTAAGTTTATTTTTTTTTCTTTACAAAATTTCATCCATTCTCCTTGCTCCCAGTTGTCTGTTTTAGCTAGCTTCGGTTCATAAGGATCGTCATTTTTTAAAAGCTGTCTTTCAAAGTAAAATTAGTATAAAATGGCTCTTAAAAAAAACATGTTTGTTAGAATACTCTATTTAATGAAATTTGCTTTCAATCGAACTTTTTTCAGCTTGATATTATTTTTAAAAAAATAATTAAATCGAGACATTTCCCCATTCAATAACATTGCGGAAGCTGGAGAGAAGGAAAAATTGTACGCTGGCGCCATCTGTAAACATTATATAACAAGATCACAAAATTTCAGCTTTACCTTCTTCTCCTGTCTTTTTACTCCGTGTCTATAGCTGTAAAATATTAGCTATTTAAATTTTTAATTGTTGCCAAAAAAGTTAGTTTTTTTTTTTTTTTTTTTTTTTTAATATGATAAAATATATTTTCATGGAAAAATACATAAAATGTTAAATTTGCATAGTCATATAACAGAATGACGTCATTATAGAAATCAAATGATAATAATAAAAATTTAATTGTTTTTTTTTTTTTTTTTTCAAATTTTCGTTCATAACCTTTCTTAACGTACCTCAATTTTAAATTTCTTATTAAAAATATTTTTTTGTTTTGTTTTGTTTTGGCACGAAAGCTAATAGCTAATTCAGTATTACATTAAGGAAAACTAAGGAAAGATTTTGTTATATTTTTAAGTGTTGGCATTTCGGCAAAATCTTATGATCTTTTGTTTTGACGAAATTATTGTCATAAGTAATAAAATGGGGCTCGAGAATTGCTGAATTGTAGAAAATGTACTTTTTTTCATCTCTGAGAGCCCACGCAACACAACCACACCTATAAGATAGCTATGAGCTGAATACATAACATTGATTGATTGGGTTTTATACCACACTTGTGCTGCGCAGTGGGCAAATGGCATCGGTCCAGACCTCTAAGGTAATCCAGAGACATGCCACAATTTTTATCCTACACGGAGAGGATGGCTCCCCTGCTTCGGTAACCCCCAAGAGGTATAATTTTGATGGGAACATGAAATACATTGCGACCATGACAGATTTTGCGTGCACCAGCCACCATTAGTGTACTTGAGCCTTGACGGTCTTTCGTCGGCGCGAGTACCGAACCCGTAATCTTCCAGTTACAGACCCGGTGCTCTACCGATTGGATTACCACAGCCCCTGATTATGGACAAGTCAACCAACAGATCTATAAGTCCTCCAAAAATATCCACACGACACGATTTTAACATCTATTAGAGATTGGAGGTGCGATCTCTGTAAGGTCTATCGGATATCCAAGATATCCAGATGGCTTATGCATATCTGTAAGACATCTAAGAATAGATCATTTTTAGATATGTTGTTCTTATAGATATACATAGGCTGGGATTCCGGTGCCTCGCTTAAGGTTATCTTGAGCGAAAATCCTGTCTTAAGTTGTAAATAAAACGCAAGTCATATTGCAATGTCTCACTATCTTACGACAACCTCAGAGCTATCTTAAGTAAGGCTCCTATATATACGAGCTGGCGCATCCGACATTTTTTTGCCTTAGGGTTGCCGTATGTACCCAGCGTGATAAACAAACGGCATCCATTGTTTCTACCGTCTTGCTCGTAATTTTAGTGAAATAAACTGCAATATGGGAGGTTGTTCAGCAATAAACTGCTGTAAACACTCCAGAAAAGGATACAAAATGTTTAGGTTTCCTTCGGATAATGCAAGAAGAAGAAAATGGGCTGCGAATTGTCGTCCAGATTCTTGGATCCCGGGACCTAATGCACAGCTTTGCATAGTAAGTTTTATTGTTATTCACTTATACTTTTCTTTGCATTTCTGACATTTATAAAGTAAAAAAATTAAAAAAAAGTATTATTTAAATCTAAATATGTATTTTAATAACCATAAATTATTTTAAGAAACGCTTTTTTACTGTGTGTTTGTAGAGTCTTGGCGACGTTTTTTGGGTTCGCCAAAGTTGTCTTGTTTCCGTGTCCTGATAGTATTAGGTCGTTGAAAAAACTTTCCAATTTTAATTGGTACGCTCTTTTTTGTTTCCCCCTTTCAAATGTTATGAATTATTTAAGAAACAGAAACAGATTACTTGTGTTGCTTATCATTTTTGGTCGATTTTATTTTTAGATGAAAATTTCTTAAAACCACCAGTGAAGCGATAAAATCGCCAAGCGGAAATGCTGTCCTCTTACGAGGCAAAAAAATGGCGGTGATGCGCCGGCCTATTATTTATTTAAGGGGCTCTAATCTTAAGTATAAAGGTAACTGGATGCGAGAGCAATCACAACATAGTTCTCTCTGCGTCTTTCCTTGGTTGGCATCTTTTTCTTACGAGGACACGTGGAGGACTACGCTTGAGGCACCGCAATACCAAGTTAAGATCATTCTTAAACACTCCCATTCTTAAGATGAATGGTAAGATTAACCTTTTCACTCTAGAGGTGACTCTCTGAACTCTGACACCACCTGATTTGAAACGGTATTGCTTGATATGTTTAACAAATGTCCTTCTTTGAACTTTGAAGTATAAAGTTACATAAAATGATGAAATAAATAGTTTTAAACGTTAAATTGTGTGAGATTATTTGATATTAAAAGCAAGTAATTCCTCAAACGTGCTGAAAATTTGTCTGTATTTGGTGCGCCAAAGCGAAAATATCCTCGAGTTCAAAGGGTTAAGATCAGTCGTAAGACCGAGGCACCGCAATCCCAGACTTAACCCCTTAACGCACCCAGCTGCAAAAATTCATCCCGGAAATTTTTTAGCAAAAATTTTCGTTAATAACATATCAGAAAAGGCCAGTTTTTTTAACCTTAAAATTAAAAATTTCTTTTAGTTTAATTTAGTTCATGAATTCCGGTGGCAATATAATTTAAATGATCCGAATTGTCTTGCGCCGCAAAGGGTTAAGACATGCAAAAATGGTTGTGTTTTTTCAGGTGTTTTATATTTCTCTATAACACTTCCGGATAGAGTATTTTTTGGATATGTAGTTCATCTTATAGATATATTTAAGATTTCCAAAAATCAGTAGTCAGATGTTTTATATATCTCTATAATACTTCCAGATATAGTATTTTTTTTGGGATGGGGTGGGGGGTGGGAGGTATATGTAGTACTTCTAATAGCCATATTTAAGATACGGATATAATACATATGAAATACCGTATATCTATAGCCCTTCAAACATAAATATTTTCATGGATGAGTTTGACAATGACAAAAAACTGAAACTACAGTAAAAAAATATATATTTATTACACCAATAATACATTTTGCAATTAAAATTCTATTATTTCATTTCAATATCTTGCCATTGCATCTATAGATGCAAAGGCAAAACATTGAAATGAAATAAGAATTTTGATAATAAAATAAATTATGTTAGTGTAATAAATATATTTTTTTGTCTTCAGTTTACAGAAAATTAACAAACTATTATACTTTAGCTTTCAATCGATTTTTATTTGATTAACTCATATAACAAATACAGATGAGAAAGAAATATTGCTGAAAAAATTAGGGGAGGGAGGAATTAAAAAGCTAAATCTGACAAAAAAAAAAAAAAAAAAATTCTTAAAATTCTTAACCCTGTACTATTTGTAAACATTTTTAAAATCTAAAAGACTATACATTCATTTTTTAGAGCGCTATTTGATAAGAAAATTTTTAATTACTAGATAATTTTTATGACCAACTGCCCATCTCCTAATAACTTACGGGTTTGGTAGTTTATCATAGTTATTCAGATACAAAATGCGAAAAAAAAAACTCCAGAGTTCTTTTTTGAATTTAACTCGCCCTGCTCGCATGGTAATTATGTAACCAGTTAAATAAGAGTTAAGTAAATTGTAACACACACACACACACACATATATATATATATATATACTATACTATACATATATATATAATATATATATATATTATCCTTCAATTTTGAATATTTCAATAAAATTGCACAATTTTTTAAGACGAAAGCCTTATTTTTGAAAAGTTGTACTACCCTTCCAATATAAATACCTAAAAAGTTACCTAGGCTATACTCTTTGCTTGAAATACAGAGTTAACAAGAAATAAGTTGCCCACTTCCGAGGGCTCTAGAATCCGTCCTATTGGTCCAAATGACATAAAATTTTAACTAGAGATAATTTAAATGTTGCGCTTCACATTTATTAAATAATAATAATAAAAAAAATAGTATAAAATTCCGCTTGAAGGTGGCGCTGTAATACACATAGCTATATTTAATATGCTTTAAAAATATGCACGAAAACAAGAGTAACATTAATAAAACTGCTCAATATGATGCCTTTCATGTTCAACAATGTGCTGTAATCGTATAATCATATTTTTAACACCTGACCGGAGTAAGTCTGCCGGAATATCTAAAAAATGGCTCCGAATGCTGTCCTTCAGATCAGAGTTGATGGCCTTTGACGGTAGATATTGTCCTTTAGATAACCCTCAACCAAAATTCGCAGCGGTTCATATCCGGTGAACAAGGAGGCCAAGCTGTTGGAGAAATGACGGCTGATCACCAATGCATCTGTAAAATGCTGTTTTACCAAATCTTTTACACGGCGATCAATGTCCGGAGGTGTGCCATCCTGCATGAAAGTTGTACCCTGAAGGCGTCCACGCTGTTGAAGTTCTGGGATTACAAAATCCCTGAGCATATCATGGTACCGTCCGTCACATTTTTAGGATGCATGGGTTTTTCCTGGATAGCGCGAGGATTTTCCGCTTCCCAAATCCGACAATTGTGGGTATTAACTTGGCCATCCAGGCAAAAGTGGGCTTCGTCACTCCACTGAATGTTCCATGGCCAAGTGACGTCAACCACAATTCGAGCAAGGACCTGAAGTGCAAAAGTTTTACGAACCTCTGGGTCCCCGTCCTTCAATTCATGTACACTCTTGATTTTGTAGGGATAAAAATACAAAATCCGCCGTAAGATTTTTCGCACAGTGGAATACGGCATATCCAATACACGGGAAACAACTGGCACAATCACACTGCCATCCAGAGACTGACTGCTGGCTTCAACATCCGCGGTAGCCACATTTTCGACGCTAGAAGACGAGATTTACTTTCGTCCTCTACCTAGAAGAATGCCAAGCTGTCCAGTTGTTTCAAATTTCTGTATCATTTTGCGTAGGCCATATGGAGACATTGGACCGCTTCGTATTCACTTAATACGGCGGAATTCTTTCATAGCTGCAATGGAGTTCTGCTGGATCTGGTAGAACAATTTTACCGATAGAGCTTTTCTATTCAACGTCGGCACGATGAGCATGCAGAGAAGCAATACTCCTCTAGCAGATACCGCCTTTCTTTTATCCAAAGAATAGTGCTAATAGGCATGCGCTGAAACACAATTGCTGTTTCTGATTTTGAATATATGCAAATAAGTACCATTTGTGTTATAGCGTGTTATCTATCTATCTATCTATATATATATATATATATCTATATATATCTATATATATATATATCTATATATCTATCTTATATATATATATATTGTGTTATATATCTATCAGCATTTTTTTTTTTTAATAAATGTCGAGCGCATCATTTGAATTATCTCCAGTTAAAATTCTACCTCATTTGGACCAATAGACGGATTCCAGAGCCCCCCTGAAGTGGGCAACTTATTTCTTGCTAACCCTGTAGAATAAAAATCTATCATTACTTCAATTGCAATGGGTAATTTAATTAATATGCAAAATTTATGCATCTGATATATATGTCATGGTTCACAGTAGGGGGAAAAATATTGGGATTTTTCTGACTTTAAGAAAAAAATTCAAGTGATAGTATTTACATTTTTTAACATCCTTTTTTCTTAAGAATACATATATTAAAATCAAATATTTGTGAGAATTAAGTAATTGTTAAAATTTTAGATACTTTCTTTTTGTTTCTGTTAAAGATTCTGCTAATTCTTTAAAGTCAAAATATCTAGAATGTAAAATTTTATCAGAAATTCGGAAGGAATTGATACAGTTCTTATCACTTAATCTGTTTTAAAGTTTACTTTGAATTTGACTTGGGGAATGCAGAGTTCTCAAAAGAAGCAGAGTTAACTGGATTAACCAATATCATTTCATATATTATTACAATATATCTTCACTAAATGCATTTTAACAAATGTTTTGAATTAAAAAGTGTTTTGAAATGATAGCTCAACTTTTGTACTTTTTTGGACTCGAAAAATTCTAGAAAAGTACCTGAACACATAATCACTACTAAGTGGCATATTTTCACAAAATTATTCCATGGCAGGTGAAACATTTTTTTTTAATCAAAATATTTATTTATTTATTTATTTATTTTTTTTTTTACAATTTTATATACTTGAAAAATGCACACACACACACAAAAAAAAAAAAAAAAAAAAAAGAGGAAGAAGAAGAAAAGGAAAGGCATGTAAGTATAAAATTTTACTTTCAAAGTAATATACTTGAAGTTATGGATGTTGTGATGTTAAAAACATCACTTCTTTTTAAATTTTAAATAAGATCGTTTTTCTGCACTTAAATGCATTGTTTCTCTCAGCTGACTCAACTCACCCTGTTGTGTTTGCTTTACTGCAATACACACACAGGAGAAAAATTGGTTCTTCTTTCCTAGTGGTGATGTCATATCACACCATTCTGAGAACCAATAGGGTGATGGTTCTGACCCCACCTTCTGTTATCCCGGCAGTTTTAAATTCAGTTTGGTTTGAGCAGCACTCAAGAGAGGAGCATGGGTGAGAAAGAGTTTTTTTTTATGTTCTATTTTTAAAGGACTGTGACCAATTAATCATTTGGAGAGAGAGTGCCTACTTATTAATAATAATATATATATAATCAGCTTAGATGGATACATATCCAAATTTTAATAACCACCTATTTTTATATCCTGCTTAATTTGCATTTACTAGTGTTGGTTTGAAAATAAAGAATGGAACTTTGATGCAATAGTTTGGTTTTTCTCACAAATTTTATTTTGTTCTGCATTGTTCCTTTTACAGCATTCTAGCAATGAAGTGAGTTTATTCCTTTTTTTTTCTCTTATGTAAATAAAAGTATTTAGATATATATAGACATTCTGACCAAAAGAACAAAAGGGTTAGCGGTCAAAATGTAGTGTAACGATCATGTACGCCATGAGGTCTTTGATCCTCACTAAGTAACTTCTGTTGCTAATTAAAATTAAAAATATTAATAAAATTAATTTAAAATATGAAAACATAAAAGGTAAATGAATTATTTACACCACATTTGGTGCCGGTTATGTCAAATTGTGATCCGATGGTAAAAGATTGAGATCACAAACCAAAATATTCATTTAAACTAAGCTATTAGATACATTTATTTAGATTACCAAAATATTGCAAAAGAGGAAAACATTAGGTTATTTAAATGTTTATTGAATTAAACATGACTTTATATTATCTACAATGATTCTATAAGCTGCAATGTTTGAAGAATATATGCATAAAAATAAATAAAAATGGAAAATGAAAGGAATACTTGATTATTGTTCTTAAGAATGAATGATAGTGTAGAGATTGTTTATTTTGAATAAGTTATTTTATTTTTATTGCTAGAATTACTGAAATTATTTTTAAAGTCATACATAACCAATAACATTTTTTTTGTGATTGAATATATACCAAGTGACCTATAAGACAATTCCCTGTTTCAAAAATTGTGATATGCTGGAACTTTGTACAAATGAAAAATTTTTTTGGTTCAATATCTTTTGAATAACTGATTAAATAAATAATAACCAACAGAACTTTGTATTGTTGGCTTAAAAAAAAAAAAAAAAAAAAAAAAAAATTGTAGGTATGTCTCTCTCTCCTCAACTACTTGAATGTATTAAATGCAAATAGCTATCAACACATGTAAAAATCAAGAAATTTAAATAACAAGTTTCATACATCTGTGTTGTTTATTTTTAAACCAATATAGTAGTTTCATATATATCCAAAATAAATAAATAAATAAATAAATAAATAAAAAAAAAATAAAAAAAATCTAACAAAGGATTGACAAGATGTTTACCGTTCAAAACTTTAGTAACGCCATTTTCTGGAGACCCTCAATTATTGGATTTTTTTATTGAACAAGTGAAATTTAAAATTGAGAACAGCAAATGGGAGGAATCCCATGCTTTGGCTTTTGTGAAATCAAAATTGGCAGATACTGCTCTTAAGTTTTATGTCTCCTCCCCAGCTTGCCAAAAAGACAAAAATACTAAAGAATTATTTAATATATTTAAGAAATATTTTAAGGTAGAGTCGGCAACTGCAATATCACAACAATTTAACGAATTTAAGTTTGAGTCCGATGTCAATATTAATATTTTTGCTAATAAGCTTGAAAATTTAGTGAGAAAACGATTTCCTGATATGGAAGAAAAAGCCCTTGAACAATTACTAATCGCAAAATTCAATGATCTCATTCCGCCCCACTTTAGAATTCATCTACTATCACAAAAAGCCACAATCTTTCATCAGATGGTGGAATGTCTCGAAAAATTCCAGGAAATTTATAACTTGCAAGTAAACCCTGTCTTACCAGGAACATCTTTTGCTACTATTCAGAACTTCAATCATAAAATAGCTAGTGAAGTGATAGGTACAAACTCAGAAAACAATTTGACTAAGATTAACAATTCATCTCATAGCAAGCGGCCATACAATAAATTTCCACAAAACAAAGGTTCACATACGATTCAATGCCAATGGTGTGAAAGACCTGGACATTCTGCTCAGAGGTGCGTTGCACTCAGAAAATTACAAAATAATAAGTTTTCTCACAGATATCGTAATGGGCAAACTTTCTCTAGACCTTATAGAGACATGTCGCGGAGAGCCAGGGCCCCTAAAACATTTAAATCCAACTCCCCTCAAACCAAAAGTAGTCATTCACAATGACTAGAAGTGGAGAATGGCAGAAGTGACACTAAACTCCTAAGTACAAAGAGTTCCTCATATAGGTCAGGTTTGAATAAAGTCAATTACCATAACAACTTTTCACAGACTAACTCAACATTCTAATCTACCTAATAATTTTTTTTGTAAATAACAATGAAATTATTCTGAGATCTCCAGACACACAGGCAAAGTTCCCTTTGTCATTAGAACGCAAAGTAAAATCTGTTGCGATACAGACAACATCTCCAGTACTGGTAACGTCCCCGAGTGTGGAGGAAAATGGAGGCTGTATATTAGTTAATTCACTGGAATTCTTGTTACACACAGACAATGATCTGCCCAATCTCCCCATCATACAATTACTGTTAAACAAAACATTAGAGAATTTTCTTCTCGACTCAGGAGCTTCTGTGTCATTCATTACTCTCAAAACATTACTTTTTACAAAATCAAAACAAATTATATTACAAAAGAATTGCTTCAAGAGTCAAGATATCTACAGTAAACTCTATAGTCCAATGTGACGGATGTGTTTGCATTTCCTTTAAAATAGGGAAAACTTTTTACAAACACACCTTTTTTCTTATTGAAATACCAACTGAATCTAAATTTATTGGTATACTTGGCTTTGATTTTTTAAAGTCCCATCACGTAGTTATTAATTTACACAATAACAAAATACAAATTAATGAAAATGCTTTAGATATTCTAGACACTGTACCCTCTTGCAGTCTTCTGTCATCTGAATCTGATATGAATCGGGCATCGCATAAGATAGCTACTCATACGGATTTTCTCCAAACTGGATATAAAAAATCTAAAATTGATGTTCATAAAGATAACTTACCCTCTTATCAAAAATATTGGCTTACCCAGAAGATTATGATTGATCCACAGGATACTATATATGTGCCTGTGCGGTCCTCGCTTATTCCAGATAATCAGTTAGTAATGTTTACATCGTCTAACAAGCACTGTCCACTTGCGTCCTATCCTTCTCTTGTGGAGATACAACATATCAAGGAAAATTCTACTAAACAAGAATTAATTCAATTTTTTATTCCTATGTATAATAATTCGAGCAAGAAACTGCATATAAATAAAAATACCGATTGCGGATACATTTCAGAGATAGATAAAATAGAAGAAAATACATTGGATCTTGCAACAAATACACCTGATCACATGTGTAATCTAATTAAGGCTACACCAGAAGTTTTATCCTTAAGACAGAAAGAATTTAATGTAAATAATTTTTCTATTCAGCATTTAAAACCTAGAGAAAGGGTAATAATGCAAGATATTCTTCAGAAATTTAACTCTGTATTTTCATGTTCACTAAAGTCGATTGGACACACCGATCATATCACTCCACATATAAAATTCATTTCAGATATTCCCTTAAAAACTTACCCTTTTCCTATTCCACAAGCTATTCAAGAAGAGGCAAAAGATCAACTTGACAAATTACTGGATGCAGGGATCATTGAGAGAAATATCTCTGAATGGGCATGCCCAATGCTTATGGTTAAAAAGAAAGCTGTGTCTAAGGAGGATAAACCTTCCTTTAGACTGGCCCTAGATTTAAGGTTAATCAACTCTATGATTCGATGCTCCACTTATCCTCTTCCAAGAATTGATACGATAATAAATAACATCTCAAAATTTAAATATTTTACAGCATTAGACTTTCCCTCAGCGTATCATCAAATTTCATTACCTAAGAATACAGACGACGTCTCTCATTTACTACACAATGGGGAACTTATTCATTTAAAAGATTAATGTTTGGGCTGAGATCAGCCGCATCAACATTCCAAATGCTTATTGACACAATTATACAATAGTGCAATTGTTCAGGCATATATGCTTACCAGGACGATATTATCATAGGTAGTGACTCTTTCCAAGAAACAACAGAAAAATTACAAACACTTTTAGCTACTCTACAAAAGTACAATCTGACATTGTCTCCAAAGAAATGTAAATTCCATCAGTCGTCAATTGAATATCTCGGTTTCAATATCCAAAATCAAAAAATACATCCTATTTCTTCTAACATTACAAAAATTACTCAATTTCCTGTCCCAGCAACCAGAAAACAACTGAAGAGATTTATAGGATTGTGTGGATTCTACAGAAAACTCATTCCCTGCTACTCAAAATTAATTGATCCTTTGATAAAATTAACATCTCTGAAAACTACATTTAAATGGACAGAGCAACATGCTGAAGTCTTTAAACAAATATAGAAATTTTTTTTCTCTAAACCTTTTCTTTCATTACCGGATTGGTCAAAACAATTTTTTCTTAATACAGATGCTAGCAAAATTGCTATTTCAGGGGTTCTTCTACAAGAAAAGGAAGGCATTCTGCTTCCGGTTAGTTACTTTAGTAAAACACTATCTAAATCAAAACAGCGATATTCTGCCATCAAGCTTGAGCTGATGGCCATAGCTAAGTCAGTCAGTGCATTTAAATTTTTCCTTTTCAACCGACCTTTCACCATTCTCAGTGATAGCAGACCACTTGAACACTATAAGGAAATTTCCTCTCTTGCTGATTTAACTACTAAGTGGCTGATTGATTTATCAAACTATCAGTACACATTCAAATTTGTAAAAGGTAAAACAAATGTTTTGGCAGACTATTTTTCAAGAGAAGACTTTTCGTCATACACAGAAGATCTAACCTCAAACCCAGAATTAATTAAAGAGGCTAACAATTTACCCATTTCTTCAGATTCTCCAACAATTGAACTTCATCATATCAATGTCACACATAAATCTGATAAGTCACTCACCTCATCAGAGCCTCATCGTTCTTCCTTACCTCAGTTGTTAAGTAACGATGCTGCTCCACTCAGTCGTTCCTTAAACAGCTCTGACGCAGATAATCTTATGATGGAAATCTCGGAAGAATGTTTTTTTAAAGAGCAAAGAGAAGATGACTTTCTGCTAAAAATTATTGTTGATATCACTTCGGAGAAACCTTCTCCTAAATATAAAAATTATTTTGTCCATCCGGACACAGGTCTGTTAATGATCAAACGAAAGTTTCACCAGCATGAAAACTCTCCAAAAACAAAAATTGTAGTACCACAGAAATTAAAACCAAAAGTATTAAATATTTGTCACATGCCTCACTTTGGAATTAGAAATACATACAGAAGAATACTTAAACACTTTTATTGGACAGGATTATTTGAAGATGTGAAAAACTTTGTTCTGTCCTTACATTATGTATTCAATATAAACCGCACAGAATTCCACCTGCTCCACTACAGGAAATGTTTGTTCTTTCTGCGCCGAGTATGTTGGTTTCCATGGACTTTTTGGGTCCTTTCTCTAATGGCTTCCATGTGTTAACATTTCTCGATCATTTTTCTAAACATATTGAACTGGTACCAGTAAAAAAAAGAAACAGCACAAGCTGTAGTTAAAGCCATTACGGGATATATCACTACCTTTGGTCGACCCTCTGCGATACTCTCAGACTTAGGCCCACAGTTCACAGCAAACATCTTTAACAACTTGGCACAGACATTGAAAATTACAATCTCCCATTCATCATCAGGACACCCGCAAACACAAGGCTCATCTGAAAGAATTAATACCAGCATCAAATCTTCAATTGCCACTCTTACCAAGGAAGGATTTGATTTTCATCAGGCTTTGATGATACACAAGAACCTGTATAACACCACCGTTCATTCTTCAACTGGATATTCTCCAGCCTTTCTGCATTTTGGCAGGTCACTAACAAGCATCTTTGACTTGTTTGAAGCTCCTCAGTTAGAAACACTGGAATTTCCATATGAATACCATAAATACATGGAATCAATGAAACAGATCTTTAGGCAAGTGCATCATAACATGAAGTTTCACCAAAACCAACGTAATACTAGACAACATAAAAAATCAGTTCTCCGGAAATTCAAAGAAAATGATATGGTCTTTATAAAAACCAAAGATACATTTAAACCAAGATTCATAGGCCCATATTCAGTTCAAAAAGTAATATCTGATGTGTTACTCTCCGTCAGAGAATTCGAAAATGAAGGGGCTGAACCATTCACTATCAACATAGACCGTGTCATCCTGGCGAATTTACGCATTGTACTCGAATGGACCAAATCAAGCCAAATGTTGGCGAGAATGATTTCGCCTGAGCGGGAGCAGGGTTGCACAAGACCTTGGAGCCTCAGAGATCGAGAAATCTTCTTGACATTTGTTCTGCGCATCTCGTCAGTGGTTTGCGTACGTCATGGAATGTTTACACCACGGAACCAATCAGCTTTGCTGACAAATACGAATTCCGCTTAACTAAACGTATTTGGAAGGATAGTTTGTTTTGTTTGTGTGAGTGATTTGAGAGAAAAATTTTTTATTATTCATTTAAAATATATTTATATTTTTTCAAGTTATTCCTTTTCTTTTGATTTGGATACTTTGAAATTGAATAGATTTTGCTTGATGAATATCTCGCGGGTGTATTGTTTATTTGCTGCAACTTCATTGTTGTATCTTTAAGACTACTTTTATTCGCTATACATATTTTAATCGTCTTATTATAAAATACTCACCAAAATTTATTGTAAACATATATTAAACTTATAAATTTTAAAATGAAAAATCTACATAGAAGTATTTTTTGAATAAGTTGAATGCGTTGAATGTATATCTTTTTCTTTCATATATAATCTTATCAGTGTGCCTGACATTAATTTAATTTTATTATATAGCTGTTGATTCGTAGTAAGGCAATTCCACAGAAATGTCAACCTGAACGTCAATATTTCAAATTTAACAAAATTTTGAGTGTGATACTTGCATATTTTTAAAGCTTCTAATATATATTTTAGTAGCGTGAAGTTTGAATTATATAAATTGTTTTGTAAAAATGGGTTCGTCCATGTGTTTTCAGATTAGGATATTTAAGAAACGGACTTGCATAAAATGCTTAAGTATGTTGCTTGTTACTTGTACATGTATAATTTTAAATATTTAACTGTTTAATTATGTATATATCTTTTGTTAATTAAAAAGGAAAGAAAGACAGATTAGTTTTGTATTTGATTTAATTAAGGCTTTTTTATTTTGGAAAAGATAAAAAAAGAATGATGATGTAACAATTTTGTCAAAAGTTTACTCTTTAATAATCTTCTTGTAAATATTAATTTTACATATTTACTTAACGTATTTGAAGCTGGATGCTGTTAAATGAAATTAAAAAAGAAGCAGATTACGTTTAGATTATGAATTATCGTTGTTTTATTGAAATACAGTGTAAACAGATAAAAGTAAGCTTAATCGCAAATTTATCATCTACCACTTGTAGTTAAATTAATTTTTAATGCAGTATCTATAAATAAAGGTTAATTTGCAGAAAATTATGCATTAAAAAGTTTAAAAGTACTGTGCAAAGCCCTGTTTAAAATATAATCTCTAATATTTATTGAATTAGTTAAAGGCAGGCTATTTTGTGCTACACACATGCTTTACAAATTTTTTTGTTTGTAAAATCAACCCATGCCAAGTGTGTTTTAGTTTTAAACATCCAGGAATCATTCCTCTTTTTGAAATAAATGATAAAATGCTCTTAAAAATATTTTATATCTTTTGATTTTGAAAATTGGGCATTTTTTAGCTTAAATAAACACATTATGTTTTATAAGAGATAGAGAAATTTCGGACTCCTCATTTTAAAGAGAATTTCATAAGATTTAATTTGATGTCTACTTTGATTATGTTAGTTAAAAAAATATTTTTATTTATTTATAAAGATAGTGTTTTGTAAACTTTTTGAAAAAAAAAAAAAAAAAAAAAATACTAACAAAAATAACTTAAACTTTTTAATAAGGAGTTATGACAAGTTACTGTACATGTAAGAATATAATTATAAATTTTACTTACATGGTAAAAGACCTCATTTTTAAAATTAGTAATCTATAAAAGATGAATACACGTATGGATTTTACTATAGATGAAGTCGAAAAATCCATAGCCTAGTGTAGGGAAGGGGCCGGCACCTGGAAAACAACTAAACCCCTACACAATGCAGCTATGGACGAGACTCCAGGTGTCAGGTTGAAAATCAACCGTCAAAGGCCTAATTTTTTTCTTTACAATCTTTTGTTATTATTGTTCTTAAACTTTAAAGAAATTTGTCTGTTAGGTTTAAAACAAACAATAACTGCTAAGCTTACATTGTAAAATACAGAAAAATAACTTTAAAGTAAGCTTTAAATATCAATTTATTCTTTTTAAGATATTTTGTATTTTCTTTTTTCCCTCTGTGTTAATAAACACAAGGTCATAGTAAATTTCTACATCATTTGTCATATGTTTTTAAACAGTACATGAAAGAAATTAGGTAGTTAGATAATTTAAGTACTTAAGTTAAACTCTTAATAGAAAGTATTGTTAGAGTATAACACATAATTTATTTTAACATTTTTACAGTATATGTTTCATGTATAGAATTATGCAATATACTTAAGTTGTATGAAAAGTATTTTGAACATGGAGGACATTCTATACTAGATATTATTAAAAATCATTGCAAATTCAGTGTAATCATTATAGTAGATATGTATTGATTATCATACTAGTTATTTTTCAATTAAAATATTCTAATATCTAAAATAATTAATAAGATAAGATCATTTTTAAGTTTTTATATACATTGTTTTTTTTTTTTCTTTCACCTTATTTACTAAGCCTAACTGTGAGTATTTTTTCCTGTGATTATTCTTATTTAAATGTTTATAGAATACTAATTCTTTTTTAATTTGTTAAAGCAATACTGTATATTTTTTTCTCTTACATGTAACATTTAGTATATAAAATAATACAAAACTTACCCGTGGTTTATCTTTCAATCCTGATTTTTCCTCATGTCATTATTGAAAGATTCAAAATGGCTGCTGACCATTATGAATGATGAAATAGCAGTAAGATCTGTTTATTTCATTAGACCTGTTTTTAACAGTGCCAATATTTAATGTAATTGATTATTTGAGTTTGAAAGGGAGTGTGAGCTATGAGATAAAATTTGTATCCATCACTGTATTTTTTTTTTTTTTTAAGAGTATTTTAGAGCCCAATGCTTCTAATTTTTAATGTCAATTTTTCATCAAAGGTAAAAACTGTGTGTCAATTAATGAATGCAAGAGCAGAAGAGTAAAAAAAAAATCTGGATTAATGTGAAGAAAAGTACTATATGAAGAAAAGTACTGAAACACCATATTATAATTTTTTCTTTTGTGTATGTAATGATTTTTCTTACTTTATTTTATTTATACAACCATTAAGTGCTTAATGTTCGGAAAGCCTAGTGGAGTCACTGTAGATTTTTTTTTATTTTGATAGTCTAAGGGAATGTCCCTCACACACACAATTTTCGCTTAAGTTACACCTATGCGTAAACATGTACAAAGGTCATTGTGTTCAGGTATTTTACCTGATTTTTTTTTTTTTTTTTTTTTCTAGTACTATATTTTCAGTTTTTTTCGTAGTTAAATTTATATAATAAGACTAAAATATAAATTTCAAATGGCTGCTAAACCTAATTAAAATTCTTATTTTTTATAATGAGGGGATTGGAGCTCTCTGTAATGAATTATATATGTTTTCTACCTATACGAAAATTTTTTCTCGCCGAAATTTTAGGTATTTTTTTCATGAATTCACTATCATCCCTGCATATAATAAAGACTGTTACTTACAAGTAGCAGACTTCAGAAGCACATGCTTCTGCAATTTCTTAGGGAGGAAGAGGCATTGTACTTTCCAAAATTTTCTTCCTCACTTTATATAAACAAAAATTAAAAGTTTTTTTTTTTTAATGTTTATATGCTTTTATGGTGTATTGAATGAAAGCATTTTTTTTTTTTTCTTCTAACACAGATGAAAAATGTGTTAGAAGCGAGTTAGTTTAGTTGATCTACTAGGGGATGGGAGGAGGGGGCGACTTACATTTATTAGTAACTAGCAGGCTACGCCTGCTTCGCTGGTCACTATTTTTAAATGAATCATTATAATTAATGAATTCTCAAAATTGCATTAATTTTTATCATGTGAAAAAAAAAAAAAAACTCTGATTGGGAAAAATGTCGCACCGGGTCCCCACTGTCTTCGGCAGCGTAGACCCGTGCACAATGCGCGTGCACAATGCATATGCATGAGTGCTGTGCATGCGTATTTAGAGGTGCCAACTTTCAATAAGAGCTATCAGTAATCAGAGATATATTTATGAAACGTGAACTGCCTCACGGAATAATTTTTATGCACAAACTCACATATAATAATGAATTGCACAGTTTTTGTAAACAAATATATAATATATTGATTAAAAAATTAGAAAAACTTCTAAACAAAAGTAAATGAATATGTATTTCGTTACCTCCTTACAAAATGAAAGATTTTTTTAAAAACCTTTTTTTTTTTTTTTTGGGGGGGGGGGGGGGGGGTTACAAAAAATTATTTTGTTTATTATTATTTTTTAATAGTCATTTTTTTTTTTTAGCCAACTGTTTTTATGGCATTAAATACTAAAACGTTATTTTCTTTATTATCTTGCATATTTTTTGTTTGATAAAATACATATTGTAATAAAATGTAACAACTAATAAATGTAAATGTAATAAATGTAAAATGTAACAACTGTAAATGTGTTGTTTATAAAATACATACTGTATCATCAAACAAAAAATATGCAAGATAATAAAGAAAATAACGTTTTAGTATTTAATGCCATAAAAACAGTTGGCTAAAAAAAAAAATGACTATTAAAAAATAATAATAAACAAAATAATTTTTTGTAACCCCCCCCCCCCCCCCCCAAAAAAAAAAAAAAAAGGTTTTTAAAAAAATCTTTCATTTTGTAAGGAGGTAACGAAATACATATTCATTTACTTTTGTATTTTAAATTTATTAAAGAAAAACAAATAGATTCATTAAGTTCAGTAATAAAGACTAAAATTAATTGCATATATGAGAAAGATTGAGCACTTCTAATCACTTTTTTGGTTCTATAAGTAAGCCTTGATCACTAGCTGGGGAGGGGGGGGAGTCAAAATATAAATAATTAGATGAATGAGAAATGAAACAATTCTACTTCTTTATAGGTTCTAGAATCTAATAAAGCAAGTTTAAAATGAATATTGACATTTATGTTGCTGATGGAGAAAAATTGGGAAACTAAAGAATTTAGATGAGCTTATAATAACCAATGGTTAGTTGGGGATAAGAAAAGAGGGGGGGGTTAAAAAAATTACATCAGCAAGAAATATTGTATAATTCTATTTCTTTATAGTTTCTAGAATCTAATCAAGCAAGTTTAAAATGAATATTGACATTTATGTTGTGGATGGAGAAAGATTGAGAATTGGAAGGCTTCCGTTTTGTGTTTTATCGTCGATCGTTTTTGGGGATTCTTTTTTTTAACGATCGATATCCGTGATTTTTTTTAAAGCGTATAATCCGTAATTTTTTTATGTTGTCCGTAATGCCGTAATTATTGCCATAAAACCGTAATAATTACGGACAAATCGTAATAATTGGCACCTCTACGTATTCCTTCACCACCCTTATGATTTTTCTAAATTCCATGTTATTACTCATAAACCTTAAGAAAAGGAATAAAAAAAAAAGTCATTTCTTATTGGGTAAAAACTCATACCGGGTCTCCTCTGCCTTTGTCAGCGTAGACCTGTGTGTGCGCAGTGCTCACGAATTCATATATACGCTTGCTGCATGCGCGTATTCCTTCACCACCCTTCCTGTCCCTCCTTAATTTTACACTTTCGAAAATATCCTCATTTGACTCGTAGGCATCCAAAACCTATATATACCAATTTTGAATGGTCTAACTCAATTTCTAATTTTTTGCTCCCTTTGAGAACATCTTAAAACATATAAATCAGGTGAAATCTCAAATAATTGTGATTAGCGCCCTCTATTGGATAAATTTAATGTAGGTTATTCGATAATTTTAAAGTACTTTAAAATAACTTTCGAATGATGTATTAAAAATAATTTAATCACATTTAGAATTCGAAATATTGAAATTTTAAACTATTGCAGCACCATCTAGCGGTAGAAATTTCTGTAATCTACTGTTCAATTCCAAATCAACAAAACTTTCAAATAATGTATTACTTATAAAATTATTTTAATCAGTAGCTGAGATACAAAAGAAAAACCTAATCAGGACACCTTAAAACGTGTAAATCATATGAAATCTCGAATTCCATTACCTATGGTAGTCGGTTAATGGAAGGTGACAGAAATTTATGGCGTCTACTCTTGAAATTCATTTCAAATAAGTTTCAAAATGACATATTACTTTTGAAATTATGTTAATTAGAAGCTGAGATACAAAAATGATAAACACTATTATAAAACGATTTATGTCTGACTTTTTCGTGGTTTTCTCCGAAACTTGCATAATTCTGGGCTAAATACTGTTAAAAATCAATAGTATGAAATGTGAAAGGAGTATCAGAATTTGAAACTCTGCAAAATATAAAAGAATAAAGGCGTTCTGGGTTTTCCGTTGTTTTCTCCAAAACAACCATTCCTTTTCTAAGTTTTTGTCCCTTCCCCCCCCCCCTTTCCGTCCCTTCTAATAATTTTACACTTGAAAATATCCGCAATCGATTTATCTTTCCTTAAAACCTAATGATACCAATTTCAAATGCTGTATTTGGCCCCTTCGCCCTCCCCCTCCCCCTTCCTATTAATTCTACACTTTCAAAAATATTCAGAATCGAATTATCGGGCGTTAAAACCAAATATTACGAAATTTCAACAGCATATCTCAATTTAAAATACTGCAAAATATAAAACAAAATTTAATCTAATTTTTTTGTTTATCCACATATTTTCATGAAAATTGAACAGTAGCTTTATAATATGCTGTCTAGGCCATATATTAATTCAAATGTAATGTGAATGAAAATTTGAAAAATGCAATTTCTCCCTCCACTATAAAACACGTGACATCTTGATTGGTTACAATCATTTCCTTTTTCATGGCAGATGGTCGTCTGGCATTTGAAATGATGTTGCCACAAAAAATTCATACTTTAGTTAATTTTTAAAAATCTAATTGTTGTACCGATAAGTCGCTTGCACACATAGATTCAGAAAAAATTCCCCTTTCATTTGGTACCGAAATCGCAACGATCGGACAAATCCTCCCAAAACGTATAAATCCTTCGAAAACTGGAAGTCGAAAATTTTTACGAATCCCATGCTTTCTTCTATTGCATGTAGAAGAAAGTAAAAAAGGTATTTGCATTTTGTTTTTATACAACTGAATTCCATTCGCATACATAACTAGTACCTATGATGTGGCCACCACATGAATATAATTTACACAACATTCATTGAACATAATTTTTTTATTAAATTATTTTTTATTATAAATGCAGATGATTTTTATCTGAAAGAATTATATCACTACATGCCGAAAGAAAGTAAATTTTTTTGCCAATATCAAAAGAAATAAGATTTTTTTCTAATTTTTTTTCGTTAAAAGATAAAAAAAATCTATAACTTTGTTTTAATTTATCACAGATCTATACTTAAACCATTTATTTTAAAGGTAATGACGAAGTCTTTCGAAACAAAACACTCACATTGAAAATTTACTCCCCCCCCCGGTTAACTCCCCTTCCAGAGGGTGAAGCTATGCTGCAACATGCACAATTTTTTTTTTCATGTTAACTATTACTATTATAAATAATTCATATTAATTTTACAATCACACGTTTAAAATAACTCTCATTAAGTACATTTATACAAGATTTTGTCCCATACTGCCATGTTAAAAATTTAGAAAAAATGCGATCACAGCACCACCTATTGAGCAATTGTTCCACAAATCTAATCAGTACCAGTTTATGTCAGCGTTCAACTTAATACCAAGTTTGGTTAAATTTCGTTTATTGGCTCGTGAGTTACAGCGTCCACAAAATTTGTGATGCACACACACACAAACTGACAGACAGACAGACATTTTCTAAAAACAGTCAAATCGTGTTCAGGACATCCCAAAACGTGTAAATCCATTGAAAACTGGAGTTCGAAAATTTTCACGAATCCAATACTTTTTCTATATATACATACAGAATAAAGTAAAATTGTAAATATCATTGGGATAATAAAGCCATAACAGAGTTATTTTATTTTATTACGTTATTCTCTATTCAATAGAAGAAAGTATTGGATTCGTAAAAATTTTTGACTTTCGTTTTCGATGGATTTACACATTTTGAAAGGCCTAGAATACGATTTGATCATTTTTAGAAAATGTTTGTCCGTCTGTGTGTGTGTGTGTGAGAGAGAGAGAGAGAGAACAAAAATTTTGTGGCAACTGTATCTCCGGAACTACTGCTTAAAATCACATATAAATTTATATGCAGATGCAACTTGGCCTAATTTAGTGCCAATAAATATTTGGTGTCAACTGCTCAAAAGGTGGCACTGCTATACAACGATTTCCTCAATTTAAGGGGAGGCTATATATCTCAGGATCTATTTCGTATAAACAAACAAAACTAATATGTAAGAAGGCCATTGTAAGTCATTATGCTGGTGCAATTTGAATACTTATCAGCTAACAGGTGGCGCTGCTATACAGTGATATCTGCAATTTAAAGGAAGGTTATGTCTCAGGAACTACTGCACATAAATGCAGACAGTTTCATACGCAGATGCAACTTGATCTAAATTAGTGCCTGCCAACTTTTGTTGTCAACCGTTCAACAGGTGTCGCTGCTATACAGTGATTTCTGCAATTTAAGGGGAAGGCTATATCTCAGGTTCTATTGCGTACAATCAAATAAAATTTAATATGTAAGAAGGCCATTATGAGACCTAATACCAGTTCAATTAGAATACTTATCGTCCAACAGGTGGTGCTGCTGTACAGCGATTTCCGTAATTTAAGGGAAGGCTGTAGCTAAGGATTTACTGCACAGAATTGCATATAAATTTACATGTAGATGCACCTTGACGAAAATTAGCACATACTTAATTTCCCTCATAGACGCAATGTACTTGAATTCTCTTGGGTGTCCGTGTATACGAATCATTTGTTTGATCTTCATGAAAGATTTAGTGTGGAATCCCTATGTCATAAAAATTTATAATACCATGTTTGAACTTTCTGCTATTATTTTTTCTTGAGATATGCTGATGATAGACACACGCACAGACACACAGACCAACCGTTAAAAATAGGAATTTTGGATTCAGGGGACCTTAAATCGTGTAAATAAAAAAATAAAAAAAAACTCGACGTAAAAAATTTGACCCCAAAACATTACTTCTCTACCATTTACATGGGTAAGAGAAAGTAAAACTAGTATGTTGTGACCACCACAAAACTTTCTTCTATATTTTCCTATATAAATTCACTCAGTTAAAATAAACTACAAAGATTATTATTTATTAAAATTATCTACCATGATGAATGCAAGCGATTTTTTATCTTGGAGAAAACTAATACTAAATAATCAAAGAAACACAGTTTAACTAACACCTTAAAAAATACGTTTTCATACTGGTTATCTCATGTATGAAGTTTCGTATAGCTAAATGCCATAGAAGATGAAGCATGCATTCCCGTTCTCTGGAAAAAACTGCACTATAGCAGCGCAAAATATTGGTAGATATACATCCAGATTGAATCGGTGTAATGTCTCATAAAGGCTTTCTCACATGTCAAGTATTGTTTGATTATACACATTAGAACCTGAAATTTAATCTTCCCTTTAGCTGAGGAAATCGCTGTATAGGAGCGCCGCCTACTGAGCAACTAGTTCCAAAAGTTGATCCGCTGTAACTTATGTCAAGGTACATCCACATGTAAATTTTTATGCAATTTTGCACAGTAGTTCCTGAGATATTGCCTTTTTTCAAACTGTGGAAGTTGCTGCATAGCAGCACCACCTGTTGTTTGGTTGACACCAACTGTTGATAGGCACTAATTTATGTCAACCTGGCATCGGGAACACAAGAAGAGCTTTTGAGCGATTTCAGTATTTTTTAATTCTTTTTTTAATAAAGCGATATAGAAAAGAGTTTCCTTAAATATATAATGACCAGCGAACCGGGCAAAGACTGCTAGTACACAATAAAACTGTCGTTCTTTGAATATTTAATGTCAGTTTTTTCTAAAATGAAAATTATTTGTATTCATCATGTTAGATAATTTTAATAAATAATAATTTTAATAAATTATTTGCCCTTAGTGAATTTATATAGGAAAATATAGAAGAAAGTCTTATGATTTCCACAACATACTTGTTTTTAATGAAAAGAAATGAATTGCAGGAATCTACATCTATAAAGGCAGATCTCCTGACTGACGTGCTTGCTCGCTCAGCAATGCCGAGTCAAACTAACGGAGACACAAATGTGTAATTTTATGATATTATTGATTAGTGACGTGATTTAAGAAGCTATTTTTTGAAGTTTCCCCGCAAACGGAGGGAGAAAAGTTGCTTCTCGCATTTCTCACCATATCTTAATGAAAGAAAACAAGAAAAAAAGCAAATATTAAAAAACCGGATATCCGGCATATTAGCCGGATATCCGGTGATTTTGATCCGGATATCCGATGATATTTCGGATATTGAAAAATCAGCCGGATACCGGATATTTTCCGGATATCCGGTCCATCCCTAATATTAACACTTTAATTTTATCTCTCTGCATGCAAAAAATGAGAGAGAGAGAGTGATATTTTTGGTAATCTGCCAATAAAACACAGACAGAAATCAGATTATTCGTTGGAACGAAGCAGTGAAATATTTTCACCAGCTTTCATGCAATGAGTTAAATAAATAATAATCAATTATTTCGTTGGTTCCATATCAGTCAAATAATTTTTTGAAATAAGTAATTGCTTTGATTATTTTACATCTTTCTAATATTTTGTTGTAAGTATTATTCTAAACCGATTGTTATGGTTTTTTTATCGCCACTTTTTCAAATTAATTCGCCACGTGGCAAGTGGCGACCGTGAGTCTTGACCTCTATTAGCAGGCATTATCAGTTGTTTATTATATTTTAGTGTAATATATCTGTTTTAATTTAACATAAGTGTTTTATTATATTTTAATTAACCAATTTGATTTGTTGTTTATTTTCATTAACATAAAATTACAGTTTGTATGTTATTATACTATCACAAAAAATTAGTTTTCAATAAATCTCTAAAATCTGGTCCCGCCAAATCCGGATTTTCGAGATTCAACTGTAATTATAATACAATTTAACATGTAGAATAACTAAGTTTTTTGTAATAACTTCTGATCCAATTCTTTAAGTTTCAGGTTATATAGCTTTCAGTATAACCAAAAACATATTTTTAAAATTTTTCAAAAAACACTATCTTAACAATTTTTTTAATTTAATAATTTTTAAAATTTTTGCCTAACATAATGATGTTGCATATCAAATTAAACCTTGGAAAATACTCTTTAAAATGATGGGTCATAAACTTCTCTATCCCTTATAGAACTTGAGAAATTTGAGATTGAAAATGCTTACACAAGCTAAAAAATGCTGATTTTTCGAAATTTAAAAAATTAATTTAAAAAAAATTGAAAGAGAAAAAATTTCTAAAAATATATTCTCATTTATATCATCAAGGAGAATGATTCCTGCAAGTTTCATAGATATCTTAGGTGGTCAGGTTAAAAATTGAAATTTTTTGGTTGATTTCGCATGGAATCGCTTCACCGTATGTGAGAAATGCCTAGCTGGTAATCAGCCCGGGTTCGATTACCGGCTCTGGTATTTTTCACTTAATTGGTATAAAAAATCAGCCTTCCACTCCAAAATTTTCTGAAATGAACTTTAGTTACATATTTGTGCAAATAAAAGTAAGACACTTTTAAAAGTGCAAGAAAAGATTAATACACTAAAATGTTTTTAAAAGTATATTTTAATAATCAAATTTGTTGTTTTGCAAATTATGGCCCAAAACCACCTATAATTTTTACTCTTCTATAATTGGAAGATTAATGAAGTCTATCATGCTTAAAATGAAAAATATTTATTTTAATGTTCTCATTTCATATGTAAATTTCATGCATCTTAAATTAAGCCTGAGTGTATAGGAACTTTTATATTATCTAAGAATTATCTTAGACTGATTTGCATCTGAGAATATATATAGATGCAGAGAAGAGAAGATATAGTGAGAAGATATAATAAAGAATGAAGTTATCAGTTATTATAGCTTTGAGAATCCACTAAATAGGAAGTATCAAATATAACAATGAACCTAATTGTGTATATATACACTACTAAAGTTCTGAAATATTTCATGAAAACAAGCTGTTTGCCATTTAACTTAATTTTGTGTTCAAAAGGCCTTTTTTTAATTTCAAGATGTGCAAAATTCTTCATTTGTACATCAATTATTCTTTCTTACAACTACTCGGTACTCGGGCGAGTAGAAAATGGCCGAGTATTCGGTACTTGGCCAAAGTGCTACTCGGTGCAGCACTAATCACAAATATTGTTACCATCTCATTAAGAAATATTGATTCTTTCGATAATTTATATAAATTCCGTCTTTCTTTTAATCACTCCTAACATTCTTTTGGCCATATTTAGAATAAAATTAGGAAAACATTAGGATTTTGTTTTTATTAAGTGGAGTATGCTTAGATTTTGTATATTTTAATTTCAAATTTCATAAAATTATCTCTCCTCCCTCCAACCAAAAGATAATTGATTAAAACAGAGTGTTTTAAACTGGTTAAGAGTAATGCGAAATATTAAAGCAAGGGTATTTTAAACTTTATACTGTGAAAAAATCTCAGTTGAACACCATCCGTCATATTTTGACGGGTATTAACTAGTATTATTTAAAAAATCACAAGAATTATAGCATGTTTTTTTTTTCTTTGCAACCTTGTTAAAAAAAAAATTCTAAAGTAACATTAACAAAAAAAAAAAAAAAAAAAAAAAAAAAATATCCAGAAGAAAAAAAAATTGGGTCTATATTTAAATGTTTATGTTGTAAATTTTACAGTCATATGTTTGTAAATAAAGGTATTATTTACACATTCCTAGATGTTTTTTTTTTTTTTTTAAATAACAGATGATAAAAGTACTCATTATTTAAAATAATAATTTCATAACTTTAGAAAAGCAAAAAGATTAAATTACTTTATGGACAACATATGCAACAAACATGCTTAAATTATACAGTATATAGTTTAAATGGATACATACAAGATAAATGATTAAAAAAAAATACCTGTATTAAATTCTTTAAAATTTAAATTGGTAATCTGAACTTTACTTGCATGAAGTGAAAAATCAAACTGCTAGCAAGCATACATTTTCAAGACACAAAAAGCACCATTATTATTTAGTGCCTTGAAAAATGCAGCCAGCTGGCCAAAAGAATAGTACTTACACACAACTCTGACCTAAAAAAAAAAAAGCATATAATCAGTATTGCATAAAAATAAAAAATCAATAAAATAAGAACGAAAATAATACACATATACATTTTTAGAAAATATTACCTTTATTTAAATTAAATAAGAAATGGTTATCGGCACTGTCGCATGCCGACTATATATATCTTTTTAATTCAAATCCTACAAATTGGTGTAAGAACACCTAGATATAGTACAGAACATTTGGAGAAAAACCTCAAATCCTTAAATGTAGACAACATTTTTGAATGTAAACAAATATATTTTAAAGAAAAATTCGATGACAAAGTTAATGACCAAAAGAAAAAAGAAATCCTAGCAGTGGCGGATCCAGAACTTGACTTTTGGGGGAAGGGGGGGGGGCTTCAGCCCCCTAGCCCCCCCCCTCCTTAAATCCGCCACTGAATCCTAGAAACTGCCATATGAAATAGAGTTAGTATTTGATATGAGGTTGTTATTGAAGACAACCGAAAATTTCACTAGTGAACAAATGATCACAGGTAATGAAATAACAAATGTACTGAAATTGTAACTATGCCCTAGTTCCCAGAAACAAGCGATCCAGATACATAGGGCTGATTGTGACTCTACTTTAAAATTCCTGAAGTTAAATAAATAAAGTATAAGAGATTCAATAGCAATTAAATTATTTTACAATTATATATTATATAATTTATAAAAAATTATATATTTCCATCTGAAGTAAATCTAAAATACCAGTAAATTACAAAAGATATTTCTGAATTTATAATTTACAAGATTTTCCCTAACAGTTACTGAAATAGTAATTGCAAAAAAATCCTAAGACCATTAAAGAAAATTTACACACCATCACTGCCAGTTACAGAATCAGATTGCAAAGAAGAAATATTCAGGGTTCCCACTCAATTTCAAGAATAAAATTACCTGACTTTTCCAGATGTATTTTTAGAAAATTCCGGTCACAAAATTTGATTTGTGACCAAAAAAAAAAAACTCACAACATAAGACATAACATAGCTTGTGACATAAAAGACAAAATAGTAATGAAACTCGTGACCCATGGGAACTCTATATTCACTTTCAGCCAAGGAATAGTTAGAAAATCAGTAAGTATTTGAAATTTCAGAAAAACAAAGTTGTGTTACATAACAAGAAATTAGCACTATTATACAAACAGCAATAAAAAACTAAATGAAATTTTAAGATCTCGAAACTATCTACTATTGTGAACTTGTGTATACAACTCTTACTATTTGAAAAATTGTAAGAGAGTGTGTAAAATGAAATACATTAAATTCTTACGAAGACTATTACAGTATATCCGTTTTTTTTTTTTTTTTTTTTTTTTTTTTTTGAGTATCACTTATATCGGTATAAGAATTTATTATAAATATTTTTAACAAAATCACTAAAATATGTAAAATTCTAAAATTCGCAAACATATCCGGCCTCAATTAGTCAGGTCACATATACTGTATTACAATGCAAATAAAGAAATGATCAATGAAACAATTCTTACTCTAATATTTTGATAAAACTGCAAAAAAAGAATTAAATAATTTTTTGTTTGCAAACAGTCGTAGTACAGTCACATTTCGTTCCACATGATTTTGTTTTCATTCCTAATAAATATGTAACAAATACATTACATTACTTTAAATTTCTGTAAAAGATAAAAAACAGTTTACATTATTTATATAATTTATGCTTATCGAATAATACTCAAAACCTAGCTTTGAACTTAAAGAAATTTACAGCCTCAAGACAATATAGTAATATAGAAAATGCAATATCATTGCACATGCTCAATTTCAGAATGCAAAACAAATCTGTACCACAGACTAATAATCAATATATCATTATACTTAACTTATACAGTATATATATATATATATATATACAATACAAATATATTTTAAAAACACTTACTTACTGATATAAATATGATTAATTATAATTATTATTATTAGTCTTTTACTCGCAGAAGCCAATTCCTTTCCTATCCCATTAATGCGGTAAATAAAAATGAGTAAAGACATTCGCTGCGGACGCGCACGCGCTCTGATTCCCAATATTAAACGTTGCCATATTTTGTAAATCATCAACCTTACGCCAAGGCGTTTTTCGCCAAAATTTGGCTTGATTTGGTCCATTCGAGTACAATGCGTAAATTCGCGTCATCCTGGCTCATAAAAGAAAGCAACATCTCATTCCACAAACAATTCAGACAGGTCAACCAGCTGGGATTGTTCAACCGCAGTCTCATTATGATCTCAGACCCAGATGCAAAACTTAATTTTTGTTTTTTTTGTTTCCAATTTCACAAATGTTATTTTAACATATTTTTTTAAGTTTTTTTTTAGGGGACTTAACTATCAGGTGTTTCGCCAAAGTTGCCTGTTGTGTAAACAAAGGTGAATCGGTACAGGTACATTTGATAAGTTGTATTTTGTATATTGTCCTATTATATATTGTGTAGTTATATATATATATATTTTTTTTCCTGTGGCAAATGTTGAATATCTACAAAAACTTAGTGAAGTGTGTATTGTATTTAATATGAATATAAATCTTCTGTTATGCTGCTTTATTTTATATATTGTCTGATTTGTTAAATTTGATAAATATACTATAAGTAATTACTGCTCAAAATGTACAGTATGTGTGTGTTATATGTATCGGAAACTTGCATATTTATATGTGTATACATAATTTTTCTTCTTTCTTTTCATATATTAATTACTACACATTGTCATGTTTATAAATATATCGGGTTATTAAATACAATTTCTGGAAGCTTCCACACCATTTTCACAGACACAAACATCACTTATACAACACAAGTATACACAACATCCACACTATTACACAATCAAATTAATACACAATCCACACATGATATGTATAATGTTTGATAAAATTCTTTGTTTATTGTGATTATTGACATTGCAGTTTTGTTTTGGTTATATCTGATAGTATGTTTATTTTGAGTATTACTTGACGTTTATATAAAGTGCATTTTTGATTTTGTTTAGTAATCTAACTTGGTGGCCTCAGTAGCCACTCACATTTATTATTTCCATTTATAATATGTATATTCTTTAAATAGTAATAATAATAATGGTAATGATAAAATTTTAAAAAATCTTATTCGAATAGTATACTTAAGTGTTTGGAATGCCTTTTCTGTAATGTAATATTTATCTGTAAGATTATTTTGACATTTGTATTGATACTTATTTTGATTTTTTTTTCTCCTTCATAATAATGCTTCAAGAGGTCATCTGTAAATAATTTATACTGAAATATAATAACTGATTTTGTTTTATCATAATGCGTGTATTTAATATCAAGATTATTGGGTTAAATATTTTTATTGAAATTGCACATGAACCAAATTTCTTTTGTCATGTCATGCAATTTTTTTTTATTCTCTTTAACTAATTATTTTTACAAATTTATAAGAAAGAAATTTTACAGCACTTAGCATGCGTTTCAATGTTTCTGTTTATAATGCTATTTTCTTTAAAAGTTATCAATATTTTTTTTTACTCATGTCACTTGTTGATAAAAGCTGTGTCTGTTTGCATTTATAGATATATTTTATTAGTTGTCTATATCCTAATAAATATTGTTATACATAGATATGTCACTGACTGCTTTTGTATCAATAAAATCTTTTCTTTGAGAATGTCTGTAACCACAGTGCTGAAATAGTATTGTTTTTGATGAAATGGTGTATTCCTCGCCTATTTTTGTAGAATTGATCACCTACCAGGGTAGGCGTTGATGTTGGATTATTTGTCAGAATTTTATTGTTTCAGCTTTACATATCGATTTTGTATTATGTTTGGTTCAGATTTTGTGTCACATGTACATTGTTCTCAAAATTTCTGAAATTTTTTATCAAGTGCATGTTATTCAAGGTATTGTAAGACCTTTCATTTGCTTAAAAATTTACTTTGTTTCATGCATGCCTTTAATGGCCATTCTTACAAAATAATGTAGTCAATATGAAATTTTCTTTTTCCCACATGTAAAAAAAAAAAATTGTAATCCTTCATGTAAATGTAGGTATGCACTCTCCATTCACATTTTTAGTCTTCCAAATTTTTTTAATGGTCGTTAGGGGTAATGTGATGTTAAAAACATCACTTCTTTTTAAATTTTAAATAAGATCGTTTTTCTGCACTTAAATGCATTGTTTCTCTCAGCTGGCTCAACTCACTCTGTTGTGTTTGCTTTACTGCAATACACACACAGGAGAAAAATTGGTTCTTCTTTCCTAGTGGTGAGGTGATGTCATATCACACCATTCTGAGAACCAATAGGGTGATGGTTCTGACCCCACCTTCTGTTATCCCGGCAGTTTTAAATTCAGTTTGGTTTGAGCAGCACTCAAGAGAGGAGCATGGGTGAGAAAGAGTTTTTTTTATGTTCTATTTTTAAAGGACTGTGACCAATTAATCATTTGGAGAGAGAGTGCCTACTTATTAATAATAATATATATATAATCAGCTTAGATGGATACATATCCAAATTTTAATAACCAGCTATTTTTATATCCTGCTTAATTTGCATTTACTAGTGTTGGTTTGAAAATAAAGAATGGAACTTTGATGCAATAGTTTGGTTTTTCTCACAAATTTTATTTTGTGCTGCATTGTTCCTTTTACAGCATTCTAGCAATGAAGTGAGTTTATTCCTTTTTTTTCTCTTATGGAAATAAAAGTATTTAGATATATATAGACATTCTGACCAAAAGAACAAAAGGGTTAGCGGTCAAAATGTAGTGTAACGATCATGTACGCCATGAGGTCTGTGATCCTCACTAAGTAACTTCTGTTGCTAATTAAAATTAAAAATATTAATAAAATTAATTTAAAATATGAAAACATAAAAGGTAAATGAATTATTTACACCACGGATGTTCGTAATTTGCAAAAATTAATGATTTGAGATTTATGTGCTCCTACAAGAACTTAACTTTGAGTTAACAGAAATTTAGCTTGAGCAAAAATTATAGTAGTATTTAAAAAAACATTGTCTGTAAAATACACTGAACTTAATTCAAGGTTATCTAAATTATTTGAATCTTTCAAATATACACAACATCCACACTATTACACAATCAAATTAATACACAATCCACACATGATATGTATAATGTTTGATAAATTCTGCTGATCTTTTATAATTGCCATTTCTGATTATAGTTTGTTCTATTCATTTCAATAAAAACACAATATGCAAACAGTAAATATTTATTTCATGATCCTTTGACATTACAAGTACAAGTTCAAATTTTGTAATGAATTTATAGACTTATTATCATTATTGTTATTATTATTAATTAGTCATTAATCACACTTAAAAGAAAAAAAGTAACAATGAGTCACGATAGTTTTCAATTATTGGTACTTTATTTTTTAATAAACTCATTTCTCCGCTCAGATTTTATTATTAATACAAAAGAAAGATTAAATATAATTACAGAAAACTTTTAATGAAATTTTCTTCTTTAGAAAAATTTTCTCCTCTGCAAGAGTATAGAAAATAGATTTATTTATAGATGCTTTACTCATATGAAGTGGTACCAAATTTTAGGAACTTTTCAAATATTCCTGACTATTATGCCTTATGAGTCTTTGAAATTATATTGGAGAACAATATCTTTTAACTTTCTCTTACCCAGATAACAGTAGAGAAGGTATTGTTTCTGGATGAAATTTTTAAGAGCTTTGATATATTTACATGCTTAGTTCATGAATACAAAAATCAGGTTTTCAGCAGTTGGCATTTGTGCGAGCATCAGCATTAGTCAAGCAGAAATATTAGTAGGAAGTTCAAATTCTATATTTAGGGTAGCTTACTTTAATTTTGTTTCTATATTCCCTGACTTATGTTGTTTATTTCACATAAAAATTGCACAACATCAGTAAACAATCTATAATAATAAAGGAAGATATCTGTCTGTCTGATCATCTATATGTTCAGCCCCTACTGAACGCAGAACTACAAAATTTGACATACGGGTGCTCAGAAGCCTATCCGAATGCATAGTGAAAAAAGAATTTAAAAATATTAATTAGTTCCGGAGATATTAATTAAAACGTCGACCATTGTCGAATTATCCCCTTACCGCGCGCTGTCCTCGCTGCGAGGACGCAAAATTTAAGATCCAGCTGCAAAAATTCATCCCGGAAATTTTTTAGCAAAAATTTACGTTTATAACATAGCAGAAAAGGCCGTTTTTTTTTTAATCTTAAAATTTAAAATTTCTTTTAGTTTAATAATTTAGTTCATGAATTCCGGCGGCAGTATAATTTAATTGATCAGGATTGTCTTGCGCCGCAAAGGGTTAAAAAGCGAGCGGATCGTAATTTCCGCCATTCAGGTAGAATTCAGCGCGTTCCTCAAAAGAGGAAGCAGAGAGAGAAAAATTTCTCTGGTTTTTCTAAAGCGATCGCTGCAGAACTTTTGGAGATATTGAAAATACCACGAGAAAGAGCATTTATTACCGATTCTTACGGTACAATTATTTTTCAAAAATACGGATTTTTTTATATTTAAAAAAAAAAAGTTTTAAAAAGGGTCCAAAATTTCTCTTTTTCTCGATCGTCTTTTTTGAAACGCCCTATACGAAACAGAGTGGAGTTCTTATCAAGTGGAGTTCTTATCAAGTGGTATATTTGGAAAGGACATATAATCTTCTTTCGAACCATATAAACATTTTAACAAAACACGGATTAGTGATCCATATTTTTTGATTTTACGAAACATCGATTTTTTCACAAAACATTTTACAACTCAAAATCTTTTAGAGATAAATCATTTCTTTTTTTCTTTTTTCTTTTTTGTATATAGATCTCGATTAGACAAACCAGATTTCAAAAGATTGAGAGATTTTTTCAAAAACTAAATCCGTTATAATTTTTTTTATTTTTCAGTATCCCTGCAGTTTTCGATGAAATTCTGAATCGATATTTCTAAAACTCTTGCGTTTGTCGTTCGAACAACAGTGGGTATTTTTGTCACCATGGAAACTTCGCAGACGATATTTGGAAAGTAGAACGAAAGAGAAATATCTTTTACTGTCACATGTTTCTGGACTGCGATTAAAAATTGCAAATTTCAAAATTCTTCAATTTTCCTTTCCCGTGCACAAAACTTACTATACACCTTTAACATCACAACACAATGTTGCAGTTCGAATTTCATCGATTTTGGAGAATAAACAAAAATTTAAATTTAAATTTAAAGTTTAATTGCAAATTCAATTTTATTCTAATACGCGTATTTCAATTTCTAATTACGATTAAATTATTTTTAATAAATCATTAGAAAGATATTTTTAAGTGCTTTTATATTATCGAAAGTGGAATTCGAGATTTCACCCGATTTACACGTTTTCAGGTGTCCTGATTAAGTTTTCTTTGGTATCTCAGCTACTAATTAAAATAAATTCACAAGTAATACATCATTTGCAGGGGCGTAGCGTGAAAAATTGATTGGGGGGGGGGGAGACCCGACGTTTGGCGCCCTTTCGTATTCCTCATCTGAAAATGCCACCCACATACTTTCAAGAGTGTTGCCATCTTTGGGATCGAGGGCACAGACCCTCTCGTCGGTTAATGCGTGCCCCCCCCCGTCTCCTTCGGGGCATATTCCTAAAATATGCCAAGAAAAAAAAAGCTTTTTTTCCCCTCCATTTAGCAATTTTTTTTTTTTTTTTTTTTTTTTTTATATACATCTTTGGAGCATTCTAAATTTTTTCAGCGAATCTATATATTAATACGCAGACATGAAATTTCTCTTACATTTTTAGCCTACTTTCAATAAAAGGAAGTGCTTACAAGTAGTATCGTTCAAAAGATATCAGGGGCCAATCCAGGATTTCAAACTTAATACCTATTTTTGTGAAAAATCTTAACAATATTTTATTTTTCTGAAAAATTGTGGTGCACTCTTTCTGTCTCTTTGTGTGTGTGTGTGGGGGGGGATTCAATCTAAGTAAAATAATAAAAATAACGCTTCGCAGTTAGTGTGAGGCTTATAGCAAAACAGGAACCAAAACTCAATTCTCTCTGAAGTATGCAGTTCAGTAGAGAGAGTGTAAGTAGAAGTTGTTTTTATTCATGTTAGTATCACTGCACTATACATGAATTGTACCAGGGAGGATAGACACATCACCATACAGTCATCAAAACATCAAACCACCTGACAAATCAGCAAACAGTACACTGCGGCCACAACTCCAGAGTGTATCTGTACCGATACATGCAAGAATAATTTTGTTTACTTATGCTACGCCATTTCTTGCTCATAGCAAATGCTTGTAGATTAAAATCAGTATCCTGCGTAATTCTTGTTTTGTGAATCGCATCAACAGAAATGCACAAATAAGTTACTTTTCTTTGAAAATGTGTTCATTTAAATGTCAGATTTTGCTGGGATGACTAAGATTTTTATGAAAGACCTTATTTGCCAAGTCAATTTTTGTAAAGGTACCCATTTTAGCTGCATTTTTGTGAAGGTACTCATTTTAGCTGCATTTTTGTGAAGGTACCCATTTTAGCTGCTTGATTTTTGTGAAGGTACCTTTTTTGTCAGGTCAATTTTTGTAAAGGTACCCATAAATGGTAGTAAAATCGACCTGTATTAACCCCTGGATATGGTTAATGTGCTTTGCAGAAATATATACATATATATATTCTCGTATGAGACTAAGCAAAAGTATCTTTCTTAGGACAACCAGAGTAGTGGTTTGAGACAAAGTAGAACAATTGAAAAAGATTTTTTTTCCCCCTTTTTCAACAAATTTAAAAGATATTACATTATAATTCAGGTAAAACATAAAACTTTCAAAATAAATTTTAAGAAATGAATATAGTAACTGTTGCTAAGGAAAGCAACTTTATATTTTTAGAGTGGACAATACCTAATCTCGCCGACAGTTACTCTGTGGGAAAGTTTGATTTCATGATTACTCATTACATAATGTATATTTTAATTCTGTTTTCACATTAAGAAAATTTACAATCGTTTATTTATTTATTTATTTTTATTTTTAATGTAACTCTAAGTTCAAAAATCTGAATCAATATGTGCATTGTTCTCTTTTTTTTTTTTTTTTACCGCAAAATGAAATATTAAAAATTTATCAATTTTTGGAAAATGAGTAAGAAAAACATAAGCCTTACACATTTGTTCTGATCCGTCTAGTCTTTCGAAAGAAATTAATTACTTCTTGAAATCTCTTGCTCTTTCTCGAGGCTATAATCCCCCTATTAATAATAAAGCTTTATATAAATTCAAGAATCCTAAACGTTCTGATACCAAATTGAATTATCACAGTCTCATTCCAGTTGTTTTACCTTTTTATTTATTACTTTCTTTTAAAATTTCTAAAATTCTCTCACCGTTTGGTTTTAAAGTCATTTAGAAACCCGTCAACAAAATTCAATTATCTTCTCTTAAAGATCCCATTCCTACTGAAACCCGTTCTGGAATTTATTTAGTCCTATGTTCGTCGTACAATTTAGTTTATATTGATCAAACTAAAAGGCGTTTGCAATATAGAATAAATGAGCACTGTCAAAATGTTCGTAATGAAGAGATCTCTAAATCTTCCATTGCTTCCCACTGCTGGGTTCATGGCCATCGTTTTGATTTTTCTAAAACTAACATAATTTCATCTCCTGTCTTCTCTTCCCATTTGAATGTCCATGAAGTTTTTTACATATTTAAAAATTCGAAAAATCTTGTTAATGATATTTGTTCCACTCCGTTCTTGTCTGATGCTATGAAATTTCTCACATAAGTTCGATTTTCGGTTAATTTTGATATTTTTTAAATTTTTAGATTTTGTTACATTTTTTTAATTTAATTAATTTATTTTTTTCTTTTATTTCATAATTCTGTAATGCTGACTCTAGGCTAATTTGGCAGGGTGCCCTTTTAAACATTTTTTAGCACCCTGTAGCCCTTTTTCAACATATTTTTGCAACTGGCGGCCCTTTTAAAAACATTTTGGTACCAAGTAGCCTTTTCTAACATTTTAAATGCTTAGAGGCCTTTAGATTTTTCCCCCCTGACTTTTAAACTTTCTTAGCAATAATTCTGCAGAATTCCTGGAATAACAAATGCATACAGCCTATATATATATATATATACAAGGAAAATTAGTAACTTACTTTTGTTACGCACAAAAATCATAACATAGAACACTGCAAATTATGCCCCTTTTCTTTTTATTTCCCCCCGGCCGCCCTTTTATTTTAGTCAGCACTATTCTCCTCACACCAGTATTTATGTTTACATTCATCTGTATGTATTTTTGCTGTTCACTTAAAACGGTTTAGTGCGTTGCCACTTTGACTGCAGCACTTGTGCCAACTTTTTTCGCCTGACGAAGGATCATGTGTTTTTTCGACCCGAAACAATTATTGCAAGTTTATTGCATTTTATAGTGTTTATTCAAAGTTTTGTAATTATTGCTTTCAAACACCAGTTCTGTGGTGTTTTCATATTATGAAATTAGGTATTGTTCACTCTTAAGGGGGGAAAAAAGCAGTAGTTTATTTATTATTGTTATTTTATATATTTAAACCAATTAAAAAACGTTTTTCTTTTTTCCCATATCGTGGGGAAAATGTTTTAAGAAATATAGTAGCAATTGCTAAGGAATGCGACACAATTACCGCATTTCTTTATGTGGAAGAACAAACTAAAAAAAAAGTCCCGTTGTCCAAAATTAAATCTTTTTTGTACAGAAATTTATATCTTAGGTGTTGGTGTCGGTGTTTGGGAAAAAGGCCAATTGACTGCTCTAGGGTCCTAGGCTTGAGGGGGAGTGCCTTCTGTGGAGGTCTTTCTAAGCGTTCCTAGCCCGTATTTACGCAAGTTTCGGAGAAAACCATGGAAAATTCTGAACGGCTAGGCCGACAAGCGAGACCTGGGATCGTACCCGGCACCTCACATCTACCAGCTTGACAGAAAGATTGCGGATTCAATAATCGAGCCAATATAAGACCATCATGAAAGTCAGTCTCCTCTGGTGCACGTAAACTCTGTCGTGGCTGCAATATCCTCCATGCTCCGTGCAAATAATACGTCTGGGGATACTGAAGCGGGGGAGCCATCCCTTCCGCTGAAGATAAAAATTGTGATGGCTTGTCTTCGGACCGCCACTGGGGCGTTAATCCCAAACCGTCGCTAATTACCCAATATATGCCTATTAATGCGACGTTAAATCAGCTTCCTCGCGCTATTTCATGTGAAGAAACACTAGTTGAATTCTATAGACTTATAAATATTTCAAAACCCGTAAGCGATGAAACTAAAATAAAAAATTTGCTTAAAGGATCACTCAGAATCAAAAATTGTTAATGAGAAATCGTTATAACCAAATCAAACCTCATCTAATTTTGTTTTTATGCAATAGCCATAACGTACAATAAACTGCTTTTTTTTCGAGCTAAGGTCTTGAAAAATCGTAATTTTAAGTTTTTGGAGGAGAGAAAGCGATTGCGCATACTTACGAGTCAGTTGTAAGTATGTGGAATGGGAGAAGAACGCCGCAGTTGCTACAGAGCGCGAATTTGCTAAGGTCAGAACTTTCAAGGGTCGTTGCATGGTAAACAAACATGCTGTTGTAGGTGCCTGAACAGGGAAGGGCGCCGCTCAGCTGGAGTTTGCTGCTAACTTATTCTTAAAGGGTCCTGAATACAATCAAAATTTTCAACAGTCTTTTGCACGGTAAGTGAACAGACTATTGTAAGTGTTTGAAATGGGAAATCATGCCATAGGCGCCCCCAAACAAGACTTTGTTATGATCAGATTTTTTTAAGAGTTATGAAAGCGAAGAGAATTTTCAAAGATTGTTTGCACAGTAGTAAAATAGGTTATTATACACATTTTAAAAGGCTGTTTTAGGCATCTAATTAGTTACGAGGGCGTCACCTAATGGGAGTTTGCTACAGTCAGACATTTTATTGCAAACTTTTTTGCGGGTCGATGAACTAGTTGGTCACCGAAGGCAGCTTCTGATGCATAAAAATCTTCAGTGTTTTTGGTAACTAATGATAATCAACAAAATTATGAAGCACTTTCAAATGAACTTCAAGGCGCAAAACAGCACCCCCCCCTCCAGAAACCTCATTATGCCTTTGTGAGTGCCTGAACAGGGAAGGGCGCAGCTCAGCTGGAGCTTACCACTAACGTATTCTTAAAGGGTCCCGAATACGATTAGAATTTTCAACAGTCTTTTGTACGGTAAGCGAACAGACGGGTGAAGTGAACAAAACGGGAAATCATGCCGTATGCGCCCCCCAAACAGGAATTTGTTATGATCAGATTTTTTAAGCGTCATGAATACAATGAGAATTTTCAAGGATAGTTTGCACGGTAGGAAAACAGGCTGTTTTAGGCGTCTAATTAGTTTGGAGGGCACCGCAGGCGCCACCAAACAAGAGTTTGCTACAGTCAGACATTTTAACGCAAACTTTATTTGCTGGTCGGTGAACCAGTTGGTCAGCTTGTGATACATAAAATTCTTAAGTGATTTCGGTAACTAATGATAAATTAACAAAATTATGATCCACTTTCAAATGAACTTTAAGTCGCAAAACAGCGCCCCCAGAAACTTCAATATGCCGCCCTATTTTTTAAAACATTGGGGGGGGGAGACTCCCCCCCTCCCCCCCTTACGCTACGCCCCTGATCATTTGAAACGTTTGTTGAGTTCTAAAACGGGGAAAAGGCGCCGCAGGCGCCACCGAGCAGGACTTTTCTTAAGACAGAAATTTGAAAGATCATAACATGGTAAGCGTACAGGTTGTTTCAGACATTGAAACTGGAATAGGTCGCCGCAGGCGCTACCGAGCGGGAATTTACTAAGATTAAATTTTTCAATAAAGCTATTTTCACTATATGTCACTAAGCTGTTATAAGACCTGAAACGGGAAAAAGGCGGCACCGAGCAGGAGTTTCGTAAAGTCGGATTTTTAAAGGATCGCGAACCAGCTGGTCGCCAAAGGCGGCTAGTTTAAAATAAATGATCTTTCTAATATGGCTTATTAATATAAAATTTGTCAATTTTTTTTTTACTATTCCAGACTCAAAGCGAAATTCAAAACTGGTGTACAATCAATATATAGATTTTAAAACTTCTTCACACTCCATAAATTTTAAGCCAGCACGACCGGTTTCGAAAGGACGTAGCCTTTCTTCATCAGGTGCAAAAAAAAAAAAAAAAAAAGAACAAAAAAAAGAACAAAAAAAAAAAAAAAAAAAACACGTGCTACTGCCTTGGAGGCAAAAACAAGACAGTTTTAAAAAACTAGTATGTTGTGGCCACCACAAGGCTTTCTTCTATATTTTCCTATACATATTCAATCAGTAACAATATTTAAAAAAAAAAATACGATTTTTTTTTCTAAGTTTTTTTTTTCTTTTTTTTTGTAAAAATTAATACATATTCAATCACTAACAATATTTAAAAAAAAAAAAAAAAAAAAAAAAAAAAAGCGAATTTTTTTCTGTTTTTTTTTTTTTTTTTTTCTTTTGTTTTTTGGTTAAAAGTAAAAAAAAAATCGATAACTTTGTTTTAAATTATCACAGATTTATGGTTCAACCATTCGTTTTAAAGTTATTGACGAGATCTTTCGAATTATACCCATCTTCAAAATTTAACCCACCCGGGGGGGTACTTCCCCCCCGGGGGGGGAACCGATGCCCCCCCATGCACAAATTTTTTTCCTAGTTAACTACTATTATTATCAATAATTCATATTAATTTTACAATCACAAGTTTAAAATAACTCTCATTATGCACATTTATACGAATTTTTGTCCTCTTCTGCCATGTTAAAAATTTAGATAAAATGCTATCACAGCGCCTCCTGTTGAGCTATTGATCCCCAAATATAATCAGCACCAGTTTATGTCGGGGACCAACTAAATACCAAGTTTGGTAAAATTTCGTTAAAAAAAAAAAAAAAAAAAAAAAAAAAAAAAAAAAAAAAAAAAACGATTTTTTTTTTTTTTTTTTTTTTTTTTTTTTTTTTTTTTTTTGTTAAAAGTAAAAAAAATCGATAACTTTGTTTTAAATTATCACAGATTTATGGTTCAACCATTCGTTTTAAAGTTATTGACGAGATCTTTCGAATTATACCCATCTTCAAAATTTAACCCCCCCGGGGGGTACTTCCCCCCCCTGGGGGGGAACCGATGCCCCCCCCATGCACAAATTTTTTTTCCTAGTTAACTATTATTATTATCAATAATTCATATTAATTTTACAATCACAAGTTTAAAATAACTCTCATTATGCCCATTTATACGGAATTTTGTCCTATGCTGCCATGTTAAAAATTTGCATAAAATGCGATCACAGCGCCACCTGTTGAGCTATTGATCCCCAAATCTAATGGATACCAGTTCATGTCAGGGTGCAACTAAATACCAAGTTTGGTTAAATTTCATTCATTGGTTCGTGAGATACAGCGTCCACAAAAAAAATGATACAGACACACAGACAGACAACAAGACACACAGACAGACATTTTTTAAAAACTATCAATTCGTGTTCAGGACATCCTAAAACGTGTAGATCCGTCAAAAACGACAGAAAACTAATTTTTATCTTAAGTATTACGATACATATATATTGAGTGGCTAAAATTAAACTGACAGTATTTATAGCGTTTTGTAGGACGATCTAATAGGAAGATTAAAAAAGATATAGTACAAAATATTCCTGGGAAAAGAAATTCCAAAATTTATCGCTAGGAGAAGATGTTTTTTGCTGTTTTTCCATGTAAAGCTTTTGTCACAGTTTCTAATTTGAAATTAATGACTGTCCATTTTTTTTTTCTTTTGTCTCCCTCCATTATTTCAAATTGGCGTCACCGTGCTGCTTTGAACTTGTTTTACAATATTTTAAAACTGTTTTCTATTACAAAGCACCATCAAAGTATTCCTCTAATGGGGACTTTTTGGCAGAATCCTTCATCCCCAATCTTGTTTGATCTTCCCACAATTTTTGGCACCATTCTTTCAATGCAGTAAACAGTACTGCAAACACTGTTAGTTTAATTATGGAAAACCAGTATATATAAAATCTATAAAAATTAAGCCCCCCCCCCAGTTTTATCAATTGATTGAAAAAAAAATACTGATATTTCGTGCACTGTAAAACATTTCTGTAAAAATAAAGCACTTTTTTAACATAAATATAGCATATGTTGCTGTATATTTTTACAGCTAGCTCTGCAGAAATAATTGAAGATTGGTTACTTCACATTGTGCTGTATATCGGTATCAAATTTTTCCAGAAGTCTTTTGTTGCGTATGATATGATTTATCAACCAATCAGTGCTATGTTGACCTATTTTTGTAAAGAAAAGTCACTGTGAGCCAAACGTCACAGTTGGCAAAGTGCTGACCTTTAGAACAGGAGATAGTGAGTTTGAATCCCGGGCTACCCAAGACCATTTGCACCGCATGGAAAAAAAAAGTAAATTATACGTATAAGAAAATAAATAAGTTACTTAGTGTTGTGGATATCACCTGTACGCATGTGTAATAATTCCAGGAAATGTTTTTAAAGCATACTGTGAAAATTACCGCCACATGAGAGAAAAACTATCAGCAAATTTATTTTACTGCACATTGTAAAAGTACAGCACAGTGAATAGGCAATACATTTAAGGGCCCGACTTAGACTACCTGTAGCCCCGGGGCAAGCCTATTCTGGGGGGCCCCCTTGCAGTGGCATAAGAGCTCTTTAGGTTGCAGAATTTCTGCATTCGTCTCTGGGGGGGGCCCTTCCAGAAGGGGGGCCCAGGACATTTGCCCCGTATGCCCTGCCGTTAGTCAGGGCCTGATACTTTTACCAGCACATCGTGCAGTAATCTATTACAGAAAATTTTTACAGTGTGACAGGGATGAAAACTATTTCTTAACCTTATATTTTAAAATAGTTCAGCATTGAAATTATTTATACAAATGAATTACAAGGTTTTACATAATACTGTTATCCTTCGTAATGTTGATTGAATACAAAATAAAAGTGATGTTGTTCAAAAGCAATAATTAAAGATTTTCTGTAACTTATAGCTATTAATGCTCATTTTGCTTTGAAAAATACAATAAAAAAAAAAAAAAACTTGCAATAATTATACTTTTTTAATGAAAAGTAGTAAAACAAAAGCTGACACCGATAGTAAAATTTTTATTATCTAAAATAACTCAAAAAATATTTTTAAATAAGATATACAAAGGAAACTGAATGCCATGAGAGAATAACTCTTATATTATATAGTCAGCTATCCAAAATATCATTTTATAGCCGCCGGAAAGCTGTTTGAGTAGAAAATAAAATCCTGTACATTTGGACTTGTATTGAAAACTGAAAAAATTCACTTTATTTCAAAGCGGATTCCTGAAACATACAATAATTCACTGATAATTGACAAGTTTTGTTTATGTGTAATTAACTAGAAGCGAATTGATAAAATTGATAATTTTTATAAAGCTGATTTTCAAAATATTAGAAAATTTTGTGAATGATTGTTGAAATGCAATTATTTTGCCACTACTCAGTAACGTTAGTGCTCTTTTTGTGACAAACTTAAAATGCTTGATCATTTTGCCACTGATTGATAAAGCATCTGCAACCATTAATCCATAGAAATTATTGATAACTATAGTTATGATGTTTTAAAAGTTTTGTTAATAATATTAATATAACAATCTACATACAACACTTTTTTAAATATACCTACATACATTAAAATATGCTGAAAAGAAAAGAAAACTTAAAAAAAAAAAAAAAAAAAAAAAAAAAAAAAAAAGAGTATAAAGACTGCAATAATTTCAGATTTTAAGAGACAAGTTATTTTTCATAAATTAAAATGTTCCTTAATTTTATACTTATTTATTTTCTCACGAAGTTTAATTTTTTTTTTTTTTTTTTTTTAGACATACTGGATATTGACAAAAATTAGCTATTTTAATTAACATGATGCTGTCAAAGTGGAAATAATAATAATTTTTTTAAAAAAGCTAGAAATTTAAGAATATTGACAACTTTGACTCAACCAGAATGTAAAGTGCATGAATGAATGCTAACAGAGATCGAGAATGAGAATATTGTGTCGTAATTTCGTGTACTCTTTTTTTTTTTTTTTTTTTTTTTTGAAAACATGAAATTTCATTCACAGCTTATATTACGATAAAAAATTACCAATACAGAGAAATTATTTCTAGTTTTTATTTATCTTTGATGGTACAGTAGTGACTTTTCCTTTTCTGGATTAAAAATTATTTTCACTCAAAGAGAGAGAACAACTCCAATGATTAGGATTGGATAGAATTAAAACTTTTTCTGATTTCCCGGACTTTTAGTTGCTCATTCTTTGTCATTTTCACTGACTTATGCTGATTATTTCTTGTGAAAATCTCACAACCTTAGTGAACTATTTAGCAATTTTAAGTATTGCTTATTGCTACAAAATTTGTCAAAATTCCCTTAATATTTCAGATTTGCTTAATATCCCAGAGCAGCGGCCAACTTGGATGATGAAATGACTTTTATTCTATGGCAGCTTATCCAACTAATTTAATTAGAGAAAAAAATCTTTAACAAGCAAACGCATGCCCTTTTTCTTTCTTTTTTTTCCCCCTCAAGCATCAGTGAACACTGTTTTATAAAGAGAATTGAGAAATTTTCCATTTGTAAAATTTTATTTAATATAAACACACGCATATGTACAGTAAAGTATCGTTTATATGTCTTTCATAGGATAGATGAAAAAGGATGTGTAAATGAAAAGACGCATAATTGAAATTTTAATAATAATACTTTGATTACTACAAATTTAATGACACTTAAGAAAAATTTATATTGTTGCGTACTTGGGGGTCCGTAAGTTTTCCGAAAATGAGAAGCGAAACTTGTAAATATTCAGGAGTTTTATTTACAGAAAATTCCATAAAAATACAAGTCTATAAACTGAGTATCAGCTTCAATTCTACCAATAAACACAGCTTAATTAACAGCTGTCAACAGCAAATCCACAATACAAACTGTATAGCAATAACACATAAAGCAAGACTCACTCAAAGAGGCTTAGAACTCCTTCAATAGCAATGCAACATTTGCGGAAGCTGGCTGCAAACTGAACTGCCTTCGCAAGAAACAGCTCTTTATATACCAGCGTACAGGGCGGCAAAAATACAAGTGCAAATTTTCAAAATTCTTGTGTTACAAATGTTCTTATATCTTGTTCCCTAATTGTCTCAGTGATAAAAGATTCGTATCGTTAGAGAGCTTTCAATACAGGCTTTCAAATGATCTATCACATGCACATATTTTTTAAATTTTTTATTTCAAGTTCAAACATTTTGATTTCTGACCTTCAATATCTCCAATTTTTTTTTTTTTTTTTTTTTTTTTTTTTTTTTTTTTTTAAAGTTATTCTTACGTTTATTGTCTATAATTACTGCGAATTTTAAGATGGGACTGGCATGGGATGCTGAGTTATAAATTAATATGCAACCCTAAATCAGCATTTTAATACTAACATGACGTAAGTTTTACCCATATTTTTTCCCTAATTAACTTAAAGATATAAAATTGGTATCATTATAAAGCTTATATAACAGGCTTTCAAATGATATATCACGTGTGTATATTTTTTAAAATTTTCATTTTAAGGTCAAACATTTTGACCTTCAGTATTTCAAAAAATGTTTAATTGTTCTTCTTTTAAAAATTATATGTTATTCTTACATTTATTATTCATGATTATCATAAGTTTCAACATGGCACGGCCATGGAATACTGAGTTATAAATTAAAATGCTACCCTCCATCAGTATTTTCATACTAACCTAACCTAAGTTTTACAAAATAGTGGCTGTCCCACGATGCCACTTACAATAATTATAGATAATAAACGTAAGAATACCATATAAAATTAAATGTTTATATATTAAATACTTATACTTTTATTATTAACTGTATTTTTAAAAGAAAATTAAATGTGTGCTTTTTTGAGATATTGAAAGTCAAAAGTCGAAATCTTTCACCTTAAAATGAAAATTTTTAAAAATATATCCATGTGATATATCATTTAAAAGCCTGTATTGTAAGCTTTCTAATGATACCAGTTTTACATCTGTAAGTTAATTTGGGAACAAAATATGGGTAAAACTTGCATTATGTTAGTATGGAAATACTGATGGATGGTTGCATATTAATTTATAACTCAGCATCCCATGGTAGACCCAAGTTGAAACTCGCGGTAATTATAGACAATAAACGTAAGAATAACATATAATATTTTGAAGAAAAAACAAAAAACAAAAAAAAAACGTCTTTTGAGATATTGAAGATCAAAGGTCAAAATGTTTGACTTTAAAATGATTTTTTTAAAAAATACATACATGTGAGATACTATTTAAAAGCTTGTATTATAAGCTTTTTATGTTACCAATCTTATATCTCTAAGTTAATTAGGGAACAAAATATGTGTGAAACTTGCATTATGTTAGTATGGAAATACTGATGGATGGTTGAATATTAATTTATAACTCAGCATCCCATGGTAGACCCAAGTTGAAACTCACAGTAATTATAGACAATAAACGTAAGAATAACATATAATATTTTGAAGAAAAATAAAAAAAAGTCTTTTGAGATATTGCAGGTCAAAGGTAAAAATGTTTGACTTTAAAATGAAATTTTTTAAAAATACATAAATGTGAGATACCATTTAAAATCTTGTATTATAAGTTTTCTATGATACCAATCTTATATCTCTAAGTTAATTAGGGAACAAAATATGGGTAAAACTTACGTCATGTTAGTATGAAAATACTGACTTAAGGTTGCATATTAATTTATATTTAGCATCCCATTGAAGAAAAAATGATAGACTTTCGATTTCAAATGATGCACAGCTAGGCTCTAATATTTTTAAAATGCTGTTTAATACTATTACATGCTTATTTACAAAAGAAGATTAAATTTACATATTTACAGAATTAAATAAATCAAATTAAAAAGAACATATTCTCTAAAGGTTCCATAAAGTAACAAGAACAAGAATTCTAAAGTCTAACATCGCTTTGATGCTATGAGGTCGAAGGTCAAACGTGATCTGCCGGTGCTTCAAGAAAATCTAAAAAAAATTGCCAAAGTGAAAAGGTAAGTCACTGGACTAGACGCGTAGTGCCATTTAGTGACTTTGATGTATCCAATTGTTTGGGGAGATATTTTCCACACATGGTAGTCCCATCTTGAAATTCATAGTAATTATAGACAATAAACGTGCAGTTCTCTCTGTCTCGGACACTTGTTGCCCGAGACACTGAAGCGCTCAACATCACTCCAAGAGTGGACATGTGGTGAACATTTGAACGAAGTGTGTGTAAATTGTTTTGAAATTTAAGTCTTTTATGTATTTTCTTTACTTTTCATAATTGTATTGCTCTAAAATTTGTGTAATGATTAAATATAAATTTTGAGTATGTACTTTGTTGTTTTAGTAAGCTATTTTAATTTAAAAATTTTTTAAGATTAGAAAAGTAGTATACTGAAAATGGGTGACATATGTCACCCGCGCGACTAAACTACAGCGTCTAGAATAAACAGTGTGGCAAGCGGCAAATAAAATTGTGCTAAAAAAATTAAGGCTATCACCAGATGTCATTGTAATCGAAGCTAGTGTCACAACATCAAAACCGAGACTCCCTATTGGTTAATTATGTGCTTAGATCACGTGATTGAGCTGACGAAACTGGGAAAAGCCAATCAGGTCTCAGATTTGAGCAATAGCTTCGATCACAGCGACATCTAAGGAAGCTTAATTTTTGTAGCATTATTTTAACATCACGGTTATAGGTGATTTCCACGCTGTTTATTCTAGACGCTGTAACTAAACGCGTAACAAATTTCCGCGCGCCTAACGCAGGCCGCAGGCTTAATAGAACAGCATTTAAAATTCAGCATTTATAACATCGTAGCATCATTATCCGAAAAACAACTTAACGTGCTATGCCGATTCAGTAAAACTGACATAATACATAAATTCTCATTCAGATGTCAGTTCAATAAATTACAGATGTGTAGTGTTTCAATGTTCATCTGTTCCGATCTTTTTATCCATTTCTGACCTAACCTACACACTCGTGTAGGCTTAACATCTACATATCCACATACATTTTTACATCTACAGCAGTCATGACATATGTAATAAACACAGGAAATGAATGATCGTACTAATTCCTAGAAAATGTAAAGTACCATTTTCAATCAACAAATGGTGGTTGTACTCCATATTTTTCTTTCAGACGGCAAAAACAGAAGAATGCAATGTTTTAAGGTAAATATGTTCCGGTCGGAAAGGGTTAACCACAAATTTTTAAAATAAAATTCATAATCATCTTACCTTCAAACTAAAATAACCTCAAAACTCTATACATTTTTTACTGCCAATATTTAAAAAAAAATAGTAAATGATATTTCATATGTTGTATTTCCAGTGTAATTCATACTGTGTCACTGTATGTGATTAATACTATAAATAATTCATTATATGCAAGTTTATTAGACATTAAACGATTTGTTAGCAAACCGGCCAGCAGCAAGCTACATGGCAACATCAAATCAACAACTCTTATATCTCAGTTAATGGTTTGCAGTTACATACATGTAGTTGAAGTAGTACTACCACAGTTATGTCACATCCTCCTTTCTAACTTATACAGACCTATATACAATTAAATTACAAATACAATACTTAATTGCATACATAATCATTTGAATACTGTGGTCGTTTGGTGACACGACCTGTACGATTATAATTACTATACTGTGTATGTGCAATTTTAAAAATTGGACTGGAAACTGAACTATGAGGTGTAGAATCATTCTCTAGAAAATCATCAATAAAGTGACTATAATACTGTTGCGATGTCTTAGACGGTTTTAAGAATTTTCTGATTCTTACCAAGACTTTCCCAGTGTTTGTCTTGATTTTATATGAACTAGGATTTTTTGTTTTGCACAACACAACACCAGGTTCCCATAATTTAGTTTTAAAATTTTGTATAGTAATTTTATCTCCTGGTTTAAGCTCTTTAAGATTTTTTACACTTCTATTATAATAATATTTTTGTTCTTGTTGTCTCCTTAAAAACTGTATATTAACATCTTTAACGAGTTCAGGATTAAGGAGTTTGTTACTAATGGGTAATTCAGTCCGCAGTCGTCTGTTAAACAAGAGTTGAGCAGGTGATAACCCTAAGCCAGAAATAGGTGTATTACGATACTCTAACAGCCCTATTGCAGGTCTACACGATTGTCTTCATAAGCTTTCTTAAATATTGATTTGCAGATCCCAACTGCTTTTTCAACCATCCCATTGCTTAGTGGGGGCTTGTGAATATTATTTCAACATCCCATCCCTTCCCAAAGTTTTTAAATTCATAACTGTTAAACGGAACATTATCACAAATAATGCTTTCTGGTATACCAAAACGAGAAAAGATTTCTTCTAACTTAAGAATAATTTCTGACACTGTCTTATTTTGAATAGATACTGTCTCAATCCATTTTGAATAATAATCTATTAATACCAGGTAATTAGCATTATGAAAATACATCAGATCTATTCCAACTCTTTGAAAGGGACGAACTGGTATTTCATGTGGTATAAGGGGTTCTTTGCATTCAGATTTCTGAAATTTTTCACAAACGCTACACTTTGAAATAATATCTTCAATATCTCGATTAATGCCTGGTGAATACATTATTTCCCTAGCCTTACTTTTACATTTATGTATACCCAAATGTGATTCATGTATCAATTGTAACATATGCTGTTTGAATACTTTAGGTATAATTATTTCATCATTTAAGAACGCTAACCCGTCTGCGCACAATAAAATTCTTTACTTTGTAGTAATGTGTCAAATTTTTAAGTACCTGTCTCTTTTCAGGCCAACCATTTTGAAAATACTGAACGAGTAATTTTTATTCGTTATCCTCCCCAGTGGCTTTCTGAAATTGTAGAAACCTGCTTTCACTCATGGGTAACAGTTTTGAAATTGAATACACCATGAACAACATTTCCGGATCATCTTTCACTTTTTCTTTTATGTAAGCCCTAGATTAAAATTAATTATATGAAATTCTTCAAACATATAATTCACTTGGAACTAAACAGAATATTTGAAGTCAGTTGACCAGTTAGAATGAACTACTATTATACTTCAGAAAACAAACATATATAAATGTATGTATATATCACAATATAAACAAAACGAATATAAATAATTTAAAACTTATTCGTAGTTCGATTATGAATCCATATCCATCCGATATCTGTAGGTACATAAACTTCCATTATCCCAAACTAAATGGATCTTATTTGTCTTTATACAGAACTGATTTAATATCATATATATACTGATATATATGAAGAACTGATTAATTCTTCATAATAATAATTTTGCCATCGTTCGCATTTGCAACTGCAAGTTGACTTATGTACGAGAGGTGAAGAGTTCTTGCAGATTTACAAGTGGGTTTGCTGTCAGTTTGCAAGCGATATGTTCCGTTTGTATTGAAACCACGGATTAAGACTACAGGATGAACCACTAGATAGGCCAGCGAGCGCGAAATCTGAAGCTTCATATTCCACATTAATTCAGCCGACTAGATGAAAACGATCCGATCGCCGCCTGGTGTAGTAACTTTGAAACTCGAAGCAAAATATTGCGAAAATTAAAGTTCATAGTTCGTTTCTCGTGCTCCTCGCATTTATCGGATGGATCATGTCGTGTTGGAAATTATTTTGATCACAGTAAATTTGTTGTCAAAGCTTTGTTTATTAAAGTAATGTAGCATGTATAAACACTTCTTTATTCTTTAACGTACACAAACATCAAACCGTCTCAATGATATATATATTAAAAACAAAAACTGTTTTATTTACGAGACAAACTTATACGTATTCATGTAATGCATACAAATACGAATATGCTTTCGAAACGTCTAAATTTTAAATGTATATTTTGTTTTTTAAATGTATTTTAACTTCTTTCCTATATTTATTTCTTTAAAAAAGAAAAAAAAAATCTTTAAAGAAATATATTATTAGAAGTGTAGTGCTCTTTCATAGATCATAAGATTATTATTGTTAATTCTAATTTAGCGTACGTACTTAGCATGAAATGATTAAATTTCGAATTTGTATGACCAGAAATTAAAAAAAAAAAAAAAAAAAAAAAAATTGCATGAAAACTTGGAACTTTTAATTTGCATAGACTGCATGATTAAAAGAAACATTCAAAGCCTATTTAATAAATTTATGCATGCGAGTGTTTTTGATTATTTCTTCTTTATGTCTGAATTCTGAAACTTGCTTCAATTATTTATAGCATTTTTCTGTGCTCATGCATAAATTTACACAAATACTTGAACTTATTACACTGTCAGATAATAAATATTACATGAGTGTATACTATTTCACCACCATTTTATTTTGCAAGTTGTTAAAAGCCTATCTGGCTTAATTTATATGTTTAAATTAAGTCTTTTACAACCTGCTTGAATTATATTGTCACCAAGCAGTGCGCTAAAGCATATTTTTACCAATGTTTACTTTCAAGTACTTTTTTTTTTTTTTTTTTTATGTTTGCAATGTGAAGCATGCATAATAGTAATTGCTGCTGTACAGATTTTCATGCATTTTTAGATATTTTAATAAAATATCTATAATCACATTTTTAGATACATACACAATGATTACAGTTGGTAGCAAAATTATTGATGCACACATTCACACTTTTCGTATATATATATTTTAATTTGTTCACTAATTTTTATCACCTTACTTTTTTATAAATAACATAAGACTAAGATCATGAATTAACAAATATTTACTTAACAAAACAGAAATGTATATCTTTTAAATAGGGATTATTGCTAGGGCTTCATAAATTTTGCTGCCGACTGTAACCTTGCATCCAAGAATATTTTTTTTTAAGTTTTGTTTTAATCTATGAAATTCCCAATTCCAGTGATCGTAATGTGCTCATATGTACCCCTCCCATGCATGAAATGAAAACCAATTGTGCACAAAAAACATCAATGGATACCCCTAACTTGTAATTGTATCTAAAAAATGCATGGAATTCTGTATTTCATCATTCACTAATTTCCATGTATGCATGCTTCAGATGCATTAAAACAAAAAGATATAAAAAAAATCAAAAGATAACTCTACTTTGTTGTGCATGAATAAGAAAAAAAAAAAATTAACGATTCTATATTACAGCGAACACTTATACACATGAATGTATGCTCTGTGTACATGAAAGAAAAATAAAAAAAACTGGGTACCCTTATCTCACTCTACAGGGTTTAATCCAGCTTTTTAAAAATGGTACCCCATTTGTGAATTTATAAAATAATTTGTGAAAAAAAAATCAAGTTTGTGAAAATTAATAATGCTTCTGAACAATTAACCAAAATGCGCAAAGCAGTTTTAATTTTAAAATACATGTAAAAAATAAAATGGAACAGTTGTAAAATAAATATATACGCAGGTGAGTTGTTTCTTATGTGTAAGATGAGAAAGTTTTACTTAGATATTTACCACTGTCTCCAGTAAATATCCAAACTGAGGGTATTTTTAAGTGTTCAATGCAGTGAAAATTATAAAAATTTTTAGTGTGCCACTATATTGCTGAGAACTGATTTTGTAAAAGTGCCTCTGGTACAACTATAGTATTTTCCCTCAGCTAGATTTGGCGATTTTTCGTTGGCGCCGGTTTGAGCGATAACGATGTCGTTCTGGATTGTTTGCAATACAATATGGCAACCTGCATGCAGTTTACTTTTTAAGCCATAGCAACCAGCGTTTGGTCATTTTTTTATTACCATGCATATTAATAATAAATTATAAACAAAATTAATCAATAGTAAAAAATAAAATACGACCGTTTTATATAATGATTTTTGTAGTAATTTAGGTGAAATATAACATCATTTCAACATCGTCTGCAGGCTGCATACTATTTATTTTTTATGCCATAGCAACTAGCGTTATGTTTTTTAATTACCATGGGAGGACAGGAAAATTAAAATTAGTGATTAATATTGTTTACTTATAAGTACGGAACTTGTTTCTATTGTTTTTTTTTTTTGGCTAAGCTTTACTATACGGCACCCATTGCTTATTACCGTTGCCGATGTTTTGATCGCGTGATATGACGGTGATTCGAGACCCGAATCAGAGTATCGATACTTTTTTCTGTTGTATCGAAACGTAACATTTACTGATTCATGCATCGCTAATTAGGGGTATACAGTGATGTTTTTTTTTTTTTTTTGTTGTTGTTGTTTTAATGCTCGCAAAGCGAGCAAACAGCAGAAAACATAGTGACCGAGGCTCTATGAATCTTCATGCTTTTACTGATTCATGCTCCACGAATTAGGCGCGTCCAGTGATGTTTTTTTTGGTTTTAATGCTGGCGAAGCGAGCAAACAGCAGAAAACATAGTGACCGCTGCTCCATGAATTTTCATGCTTTTACTGATTCATGCTCCACGAATTAGGGGCGTCCAGTGATGTTTTTTTTGGTTTTAATGCTCGCGAAGCGAGCAAACAGCAGAAAACATAGTGACCGCTGCTCCATGAATTTTCATGCTTTTACTGATTCATGCTCCACGAATTAGGGGCGTCCAGTGATGTTTCTTTCTGTTTTAATGCTCGCGAAGCGAGCAAACAGCAGAAAACATAGTGAAACATAAAAAAAAATGTTTCATAGTGATGAAAAGTATTGTTTCATAACATTTTGATTCGATTCACGACGTTGTGAAACGATTCGCAGTACCGACTCACAAACTGAATCAAAACACCATCATACCACGTGATCAAAACATCGGCAACGGCAATAAGCAATGGGTGCCGTATAGTAAAGCTGTTCCATAAGTTCAATGAATTATTTTAATGATGCGATTCTGAAAAACATATTTCGGTTTTGTTTACGTTAGAAATCCATGGCAACCACTTCAGAAGTAGAATTTACCCATAATCGCCAACGAAAAATCGCCAAATCTAGCTGAGGGGAAATACTATAGTTGTTCCGTGCCTCTTTGCTGAAAGTTTATTTTGTGAAGGTACCTCATTGCCAAAAGTTGACTTTGTGAAGGTACCTCATAGTCAAAAATTGACTTTGTGAAAGTACCTCAATGCGGTACTAAATTTGTTCTGGATTAACCTCTGCTCTATAAATATAAAAAATGCATGAGAAGGTTAACAGTCCATATAAGTACCCTGTGGATAAAAATTGTAAGTTAGAAGTTATTTACTGCTGTATAATTGCTGGGTGGTTTTTTCTTTAAATACAAAATTAGGAGGTGTGATCGTAGTGCCCCCCCCCCCCAAAAAAAAAACTAGTGTACATATTTAGACCATATAAGGGTATCATTAAAGTTTATTAATGAACTTTATCTGTCATCTATATAAATAAAAAGTATCTGTGTGTGTGTGTCTGTCAGCACTCTGGTGCTCACACTACTGATTGCAGTGCTTCCAAATTTGGCATATAGGTACCTGAAATCCTGCAGGTGTGCACCTCATCGGGATTTTTTCAGATTTGAATTTTTTTAATTAATTTTTTTTTCCAGTTTAAACATTGGCTTTTATGCTTCATTTTTCATAAATTTATTCTTTCATTGTAATCATCTGAGTACCTTAGTAACAGCTATACGCTATGTATTTTTCTATTTAATACATTCGTTTGAAAGCAAATTTTTTTCTTTTTTTAATTTATTATATTTTTAGAAATCAAATGATAATGCAGCAGAAAAAAATATATTAAATTTAAAAACGTTTTTATAACAGTTTATGTATAATTGTTATAGTATAAGGAGTCATCCATTAATTACGTGAGGTGTTCAGAGGGGGGGGGGGAGTCAAACCTAATCTCACGTGGGGGACAGGGGGGATCTCGGCAAATATCACATAATTTTTTCCCTGCAAAAAACAGTAAAATTGCGAGAAAATTTATTTAAATTCTAGTAAAACATGTTTCTTGATTTAGATATGGCAAAATCTGACATGATAATATTTATCGTAGCTATCCGAACACCGCAAAGCAGCCTTTCAATTGTTTTAGGGCGCCATCGGCCAGCCACACGTGTGACTCACCGAACATTGCAGCGTACGAGCCGAGTGTATCACAACGACTCAGATTAGTTTCTAAGTGTTTTATTCTTCAGTTTTATTACTATGATTCTAGACTACGATCTATGCAATCGTAAAAACTAGTCTTTAATAAAAATAATAAAGCAAATTGTGCTTTTTTAAATAAATCCAACGCATTTACAGTAAAAGTACGAATTTTGAAAAATCTTGCATGAGATTAGTGGAGGGGGAGGGGGTGTCAAAAAATCGTCAAAACCGCCTCACGTAATTGATGGACACCCCCTAACTATAACAACTTTTTATTTTTCATTTTTTTAGTTCCTTTAAAAGAACAATCTTTTTTTATTTTTAGTATGATAGGACTATTTCTTTCAATCTGGCATTTTGCGTCTTTACCAATTTATAGTGTTCCACTTTGAAAATGCTTGCCAATATCCAATTTTACCATATACTTTCTTACTCTATCTTAATTCTGAAATCCGTAAAAATGTTTTTCTTTAACTTTCCCCATTGGTGAGGCTCGAACTCACAACTTTCAGGTTCGTAGTTGTGTATTCTGACTACAGAACCAACAGGTCTTGGCTGAATATTTCCAGATTATTTAAACTAGAGTTTCAGATTTTTTTTTTTTTTCAAAGGGTGTTAAAATACAAATATAAGCAGTCCTGTCGTACTAAATTAAATTCTGTCATAGGCAGAAATCCATCCATAGTTTTAATGCTCGTCATCTTGTTTCCAAGTGCTAATAAGCCACTTGGAAATTTCACATAAAAGGTATTTATGAACCGATTTGCTTAAGACTCCATATGTACAGCCCACATCAATATTTCTACCAAGTCAATTAATAATTTGTAGCTGCCATTTTGAAGCAAAATGATGGCTACTTGATAAGAAAAAGAGAAATCAACCTACTCTTCCAAATGAGTCGGAAGGACTTGTTTTGCTTGACACTTATTTTTGAGATGTTAAATTAATCTACAGAGTTTGAAAAAATCTGCAGCACTCGCTGCCATGCTGCACTGTTTCTGCTACTGGGAAGGTTTAGATAGTTATTTCAAATATCACTTTTTGACATCAAAAACCAAATCCCTGCTGAATAGGATGGTTTAAGATGAAAAAAAATCAACAAATAAATAAAATTTTTTTTTTTAGGAATGTCTTTTGACTTTGATTATATTTTCATTTTGCAGGTATGTAATCTGTGTTGACTTACACTTTTGCTTTCCCACTGCACTTTCACATTTTTGACCTGATGAAAGGTCATCTTAGCTATTTCAATTAAAAACAACTATTGTGTACATTTTACCACTAATTTTTCCAACATTTTATATTGCAAGTTGTTAAAAACCTATCTGGTATAATTTATGTGTGGAAATTAATTTTTAAAAGAGAATTTTTTTTCCTATTTATGTGAATTATATTATTTAAATAAACATACACACACAAAAAAAAAAAAAAAAAAAAAAAAAAAAAAAACTTGTTTATAGTTTAAATATAAGTGTATTGTTTTTACATCAAAGCTACGATACATGCAGAAAAATGTTTTAAGAGTACACATTTGTATATATTTGTCTATCATTTTATATTTTTCAACCACAAAAGTGCTTTTATTACTGGCATGAGCCCTAGTTATCACTTTTTATGTAAAAAACCACTTATGTATTAGCCATCGACCTTTTCTGAAAACTAAAAAATTGTTGCCAAATGCCCGACAGACAGCCTATCCAATGATAGAGAAACATAAGAAGATTTTGTGCCTATGTTTATTTTCATGCATTCTCAGTTCCTGCACATTTTTTTTTTTTTTTAAATGCATGTGACACACATGCACATGTGAGTAATAGTAATTGTTGCTGAACAAATTTTCAGATTCATGCACAATGAATTAGCTGCATCCAGTAATTTATTTTCTTTTATGCAAAGAAATTTCTTTGTTTTCTTCTTTTATTTTCTGAAGCATTCATGAATTTATTTGTTAAATCACCCCCTTTTCTTTCGCATTTATTAGTGCCTTTCATTTAAAATTTTTATTTCACTGATTGTGTTTTAATTGTTTAAAATTCACTTTTTTTTATTTTAAATCGGCCCACTTTTAGGTTTTGAATTTTCTTTTTCATTTATTTGTGTGAGATGTGTTGCCATTTTGTTTGCAGCACTCATGCGTACTTTGTTCGCCTGATAAAGAGTCGTGTTTTCTTTCGACCCAAAACAATTGTTGAGAGTTCTTGCATTTTATGGTGTTTATTCAAAGTCTTGTACTAATTATTATATTACATAATCGATTCCAGCTGCTCACCAAGAAAAATGTTTACTTTAACTGAAGTTTCCTGTCTGCCCCCTTTGTCTTAACACAAACGCTTTTATTCAGCTTTGTAGTGCACATCATCATATCCTCGTAGCTCAGGGATAGACACTATCCGAATAGGAGACAGTTATTTATATTGTTTTTGTTATTCTCTTAATTTTTACCGTTTATCTACCCTTCCCCATGTAAACACTGAAAAAAAAAGTTAATTTTTGAAGATTGTGATAACGGAAGAAAAAAATATATGTATTATCTGAACTTCTTGTAAGGGCTGCAGCCAAGAAAAAATAGCTTTCTTTTTCGTAAGGGCTGCGGCACATACACCGGTTTGTATATTGTATATATATATATACATACACATACAATGTATATATATATATGTACATGTACATACACATTATGTTTTATTTCATGAAATTCCCAATCGCAGCAGTCATCAATGTGCACATATGTATGTTTTGCATACATAAAAAAAAAAAAAAATAAATCACTGAATACACCTATGTCACTGTCACTAAAAATTGCATGAAATTCTGTATTGCACCATTTACTACTAATATATGCTGTATGTAAGTTTCAGGTATATCTAAAAAAAAAAAAAAAAAAAACAGTAAACAATACATGAAATTTTGTATTGCAGCAATCGTCAGTATGCACATATGTATGCTTGATAGCATTTCTTCATCATTGACTGTCTATTACATGTACTTGACAAAGACTTATTATTTTGCAGAAAAGATCAATGGCCTAATACATAAGTATCAAGGTGTCTAAAAATTGTAAATTAGAAATTATGTACTAGTGGCTTAACTTGCTTCTGTTAGATTGGAGTGGAAGGCTGATTTTTAACTCTAGAGCATCCGCACGTTAAGCGGAAGGCGATTCCCGGATCTGGTATTTTTCACATAGTTGGTATAAAAAATCAGCCTTCCACTCCAATCTAACAGAAATGAATTTTCAAGGTTGATGAATAAAATTTCTTAATTAGTGGCCTATTGGATTTGTGCCATGATCGTTTGTCACTTGATATAGCTGCGCATGACTTTGCAAATGTATATTATGTGAGAAATGCCGAACTGGTTATCAGCCAGGGTAGCTCAGTGGTTAGAGCATCCGCAGGTTAAGCTGAAGACCCAGGGTTCGATTCCCGGCTCTGGTATTTTTCACATAGTTGGTATAAAATGTCAGCCCTCCACTCAAATCTAACAGAGAAGAATTAACTTGCTTGGTTTGCCTTTTAATACTGAATTCGGAGTCATAGTCATATTCCAGGGAAAACTTGATTGGATTTAAACTTTTAAAATGTTTTTATTTTTATTAGAGATGTTGGAGTGTGTAAGGTTGACTTTATATATATATATTGATTATATCAACTCTACCAAATATGTTAGAGCCGGGAATCAAACCCTGCACTTACCATATGGAAGCTCTACTACTGAGTTACTCTGATTGATTATCAACTCAGCACTTCTCACATATCAGTTAGTAAGGCCACAGTGTCTACAATGTAACAGGTAAGCATATTAATCATGGCAACTCTGATATACCATGTAAATTACTTAGAAATGTTGCTTAGCAACCATGAATATTTGAGATATTGGAGTGCGTAAAACTGATTTTTTTTTTTTTTTAATACCAACTGTGTGAAAAATGCCAAAGGCAGAAATCGCAGGTGGGCACTCTGCTTACCATGATGATGCTCAACAACTGAGCCATCCTGGCTGATTAACCCCTCTGCATTTCTCACACAACTTTAGATATATCAGATTTGTCATGATTAATATGCTCATCTGGATTATCTGCTGTGCTCATCTGGATTATCTGCTGGATTATCTTCAAACAGCCTCACTGTCTTTCATTCACCCTTGCTGTGTTTCAATCAAACAATTCTGACTGTGGCAAACACCACTAGTCTTTAAATAAAAACAAAGTACTATAAACTTTAATTAAAAACATAGATAAAACCTTAAACATTACTTTGGCATCGTTGTTTAAATTTTTCAGCCGGGTACCCGGCCCTCTTCAGAGTGACATCTTCTGTGGAAGACTTGAGCTTGACTGATGTTGATCATCTTTCACCATAAGGTGGCACCATACACGGTCTGGGGCTACTGCGCCGCTGTCGTTGCATACTATTGGTTGTAATTTCAATCGATTCTCTAAACATCGCATAGTAATAATCATCGTAATTTGCAAATTACGATGATTATTACTATGCGATGTTTAAAGAATCGATTGAAATTACAACCAATAGTGAGGCATGCGACAACAGCGGCACCGTGTATGACGCCACCTTATGGTGAAAGATGATCAACATCAGTCAAGCTCAAGTCTTCACAGAAGATGTCGTTCTGAAGAGGGCCGTGTACACTGCTGAAAAATTTAAGCAACGACGCACTAAGTAATGTTTAAGGTTTTATCCATGTTTTTAATTGCACCACTAGTCTGTTTTTGCAAAATTCCTGCTCTTAAAATAAAAAAGGATGAGGGTCCTAAGAGGACTTTTTGGCCCCATGAAATTTCAAATTCCTATTTTATTATGTGAATGGTTAGACTACTGTAAATAAAAAAATGATGCGAATTAATCCGAAAAGTTTAGTATTTTCCGAGACTAGGGTCGTCGCTATCACTATTAATACCACTATTTTTATGACATGCAGCAGTTTTCTCTATTTGAATAATACTGATATCGTTTATAAAAATAGTGGTATTTAAAAAAGTGACCGTAATATATTAATATGTAAATTTTATTATGTAAAAAAATAATTTTGCGATGTAAATTTTTAATGTGGGTATTGACCCATATTAAAAATTTACATCCTCCCGAAGGGTACTTTCCTCCCAGGGAAAAAGGGATGCTCCTACATGCATGCAATTTCTTTCCTAGCAAACTACTACTATTATCAATACTTCATATTAATTTTACAAATATTCATTAAAAATAACTCGTTTGTGTATATTTATACGAATTTTTTTCTTATACTACCATATTAAAAAATATGGAAAGTTAGGTGAAAGCGCTACACGTTGAGTACTTGATCCCCAAATGTAATCAGCACCAGTTTAGGTCAAGTTACAACTAAATACCAAATTTCATTCATTGATTTGTGAGATATAGCATTCACAAAATTTTTCATATACACATACTCACAGACACGTTTGTAATCATTTTTACTATGAACGCAAGGGAGTAACATTTTTATCTTAATATATAATTTATGTCATAACATATTACATATAATATATTTCAATTATAAAGTGCTACTCCCTTGTGCTCATATGAAAAAAGTAGATCAAAACCCAGAAAATGGGGTAATTTTAGCCAAAAATGCAAAACTGTGAATCTTTGGGCACATGGGTAGCACACAAGTTACTAGTGTAGTATAAAAAATATTGATGAAAATTTAAAATACAGATGTTGTAATATAATTAAAAGCAAAAGTTTCATACGCCCAAACACCTTTATATTTTCTTCTTTTAGGGCCAAAATCCCCTCTTATGGACTCTCATCCTTTTTTTTAACTCCTGTAACTACATTATTTAAGAGTGTACAATACGTAATCATGCAGAGAGCCAAAGTCCAAGTTATTCTGTGGGAAACTTGTTTTTGCAATTACTCATTACCTAACGTATCTTTTTAACTTACGTCTTTACATTCATAAAACATTAAATTAGTACTCATTTTTGAAAAAGTGATTTTTCACATTTTTTCTAAATATTTTTTTTCCAACATAAATGAAACATTTTTTTTACTGTGAACTCATAATTGCTATTTGTAGTCTTTTTTTTTTTCGTTAAAGTCAATTTACAAATTAAATCAAATAAATAAAAGATTAATAACATGGAGTAGCATTTGCATAACTTTATCTTGCCTTGTGTTTGAATATTACTATAAAAATAGACTGCAGATGAAAGTGTAAGATAACAGTTACTGTATATAAACATACTTTAAAAATATTTAAATATTGTTTTAAAAATGGTTCTGACAGATATTTCTGTTTAAACTGGCTATTCCCTCAAGTGCCTGATTGTATATAATAACACATTCATAAAAAATGCAAATCTACTAGGGGGCTCTGACCCCTGCTCACCATCCCCTGAGAAAGTGTTCTCCCCCCGACTCGCTTCCTTATTAATCTCAAACTATTTTAAACATTTAGCAACTAAAAAGAACAACTTCTGACGTTATATTTAAAAACAAATCCTGCTCCAAAATTAACCCTTCTCAAAATTTTATCTTAAAAGGAACCTTTTACAAAAAATGTTTACTTAAGTAATCATATGCAGTTCATGACATATTTCCTCTATTGGGCACTAGAAAAGAAGAATTTTTTTTAATTTGGGGCTAAATAATATTTTGGGAATGAGCTATGAAAATGAATGCAAACTAGTGCTGGACAATATCAGAAATTAAATATCGCGATATATCACCAAGTTAATATCGATATTAGTGATATATTGCGATATTTCTTTCAAGATAGGAAAAAATAGACATTTGTTATTTTTTAAAGACATATGCACACGAATTTTAAAGTATACAAGTATAGAGTGTTTTCCATGTATTTTCTGGCATATTTCTACCATAACTTTATCATAAAAAATAAATAAATAAATAAATGCGTAAAAAGTGAATCAATATTTTGTATTTCTTATAACTTATATTATTGCTTTTTAGTATACCTCTGTATAGTTTATCCTCTATTCTTCTCATTTTAAAATCATATTTTAACACAGCTAATATGTGATCTGTGTTTTATTTGTACCAAGTATATCAAAATTCATAATTCTACTAAAAATAAAGCTTAAGAAAAATTGTCTTAAGATGTAGGTATTAAATAAAAAGGAAAATCATTTTAAATAGTTAAGAAATGCCATTGGATACACCTTTTTTGGTCGTAGAGAGTAATATTTTTTACTTAAAACTCTTATATGCATCCTAAATGTCAGTTACTTGTCATTTTTATTTTTGTATCTACTTACCAAATCATTACAATATTTTTTAAATGTATATGTGTTCAATTCACATTCGTAATAGTTTCACAATACATTGAAAATTGAATTATATATATATACAGTCAACTCTCAAAAATCCGCAACCCTAAAATCCACAATTTTCTAAAATCCGCATATCACTTGCAATGTAAACAAACATTGTCACAACTGATTTGTTGATTAGTGGATTGCAAAAATTCAGCTGTATTAGAAAATAAATCAGTTATTAACTGGTGCGGATGAATCACCAATCACTCAGCATATTACAAAGCGGGAAATGATAAGCGTAATTATATATAATTCTCAAAAATTAAATCATATTAATTTAAAGGAAGAAGGAGAAAGACAATTTTCATGAAAATAAATATTCAAACTTTCTCATAGCACAATTTTATGTAATTGACTAAAAATTGCTGACTTTTTTGCAGGTTATAGGAAAATAAATATGTATATTCTTACTTAAACTACTATTGATCAGACTTTTCAAAAATCTAGATTTGCAACTGTAATATGATGCATAAAAATTGTTCTTTAAATTAAAATTTCATGAAATATTTGTACTTTTACTAGGCACGCTTTATTTCAGCACTGTATGTATAACATATAAATTGTTTCTTAAACATTTTCTACTCAAATGAGGTTCTAAGATGTAAATAAAAGAAATTACTCTAAAATCTGCAAAATTCAGAAATCCGCAAAACACTCCGTTTTAAGCTGTGTGGATTTTTGAGAGTGTACTGTATATATGTATGTATACATTGTCAGTATAAAAATTATATTATTTAAACAAAATTATTTTAAAGTTTCATTTTGTTACTTAAAGTAACTCATTTTGCATTTAAACCAATTTTATTTAACATGTACGGCTTAAAAAAAAAGAAAGAAAGAAAAGGAAAGAGAAAAAATAAATTCTGCATAAAAAAAGTAATAAACTATCGAATATTATATAATTCTATAAAGAAATTGTCACTGTAAAATTACTGAAGATAAAACTTTATTTTACATCAGTCAGATAGCACCCTTTCTTATCTACCTAGTAATTTAATATTCAGTGTTATTATTCACTAGTATGTGATGTGTTTAGTTTGAATAATATTCTGTTTTTATTATTCAAAATGAAAATCATTTTTTATGGGCCCTGAAATCCACAAAATCCTAAAATCCGCACAACCTCTGGTCCCGAGCTGTGCGGATTTTTGACTCTCTACTATATCTGGAAAATTGAAATTTATCTTCTCACACTTAAATATACCTTGTTTAGCTCAATTCAAATGATTCACATATATTCTAATTCTATCACAATCAGTAGAGATATAACCTCTTATGGTCTCTAATTTTTGAAATGTTATATTAGAAAAGTACTAAAATTCAACCCATTGTGTGTTATTTGAAAGAAAAAGTATTGAAAGTGAATATCAGGCTAAACCAATTTTAGGTTGCAAGAGCAGCTGGCATCACCAGTCTGGTTATATTATGCATTGCTGATATATATATATATATATATATACATTTCAGTAATCTGAAATACTCAGGATTTTTTTGAAAATTTTTCTTTTTTTAGGACATTATTAGTGAAAATTACTGCTTAATTATTTCGATTATTTTATATAGTCATAACATTAATATTGGATAAAAGAAGAAATTGGAGAGGGGGGAGAGGTGTAAAAAGAAGACTATTTTCTGCTTCAGGACACTTATTTAGGAGACTTTTTTCCTATGAAAGGCTACTAAAGCGACAATTTTTGGAGTTTTCATTGAGTGGCAGCCTTGCGTATAGTATACACATAAAAAAAAAAGTTAATAATGCTGCAAATCTTGCCAAGCAGACTATTCATGGCAACACACAGTATACACATTAAAAAATTTAATATTAATAAGGCAAAATGGCTTTCACTTAAAAGAATTCGACAAATTCTTCCCGTCTTCTAGGCAAATCGCAAAATTTCATCCATGTTTGATATATTAAGAAAAAAAAACGACTGATAAGAAAGGACCATGATGTGTAACTAATTACATGAATTAAGTACGAGGAGAAAAGAGTGGATTAAATCTTCTCTTCATTGATCAGCACTTAGTGTTAATCCATTACTCAGTAAACTATCAGTACACTTATCAGGGCCTGATTACCGAAAAGGTTCCGGAAGCAGAAGCTTCAACCTGAAATTTAAGAGCGACCACAAAATGATTGCAAACATGGACCCGAATATCTAGTTTCAGGTTTTCAACAAGAGAAAGTACAAAATATTTGGGAGAAGTTCAATTACTTAACCACAGAAATGCAGACATTGAATCAATAAACTGTTAACTAATCATATACAATCTTGATTTTATTGTTATGGGTAGAACCACCTAGACATATGAATGAAAAACAGCTAATAATTATAAACACAGACAGTTATTTTCAGTTTATAATATTTTTATATGCCAATGCATAGAAATTAAATTTGTTTCTGTATGTGTAGAAATTAGAAAACATTCATCGAATGAAAGGGGGCAAGAAATGATACTGAGCTTGCCTTAGCTTTAAAGGTTAATCAGGTCCTGACACATATAAAAACATCGCCATAAACATATAAATGGCACAGATTTAAAATGGAAACGTGTACTTCAATTACTAATAGCTAAATGCTTAGAATAAATAAAATACTTAGAATAAAGAATATATCAAGTAAACTTTCATTTCACTTAAAAAAAAAAAAAAAAAAAAAACAGTTTATCATTGCAAGACTGAAAGAGACTAACAATAACAAAACGAAAAATACATACTGATAATTAGTAAGCATTTACGATATTTATACCCGGTTAAAATGATGTTTTATACTTCATTCAAAGTAAGATAAATGGGGTGGTGTGTAAATTATTAAAATTTGTACACATCGATTAATTATATCTTGTGGAGCAATAGAAAAGAAAATCACACAAATGAAATCACACATTGTTTGCTAATCAAATTCGTGATTAAATGCTACTAATCGTAGTGTTTATTTAAAATTAATTTATCCTTATTTATTGTAACTAAAATTCAAAATACGTAAATTTCAAGAAGCAATTCGCAATTTCAGCCATCATCATAGATCACACGATACGATTTCTGTAAACGACCAATGAACCGCTACAAATGTAAATAAACGCGCTGATTGGTAGATTTTCAATATCTGTTCTCCCTCTATCGGTAAGATGAAAATTACTACTTTTCCGTAGCATTAGTAATATATCCTGTTAAACTCTTAATCCGTGATTGAAACTTCCGTTGCAAGCGGCTTTGCAACAGGAAGTGTTTCTTTGTATATACATACCCCTTAACGTAAAGCAAGAGTTAGGGTATCAGTGTTAACGCTTTTCTTTTTGTAGTAGTTAACAAAGTTGCTATTTTCTTAGAAAGTGTATTAAAGTGGAATTCCTTGTTGACTTTTTTGAAAGGACTCAGATATCTCTACTAATTCATTGAAAGAAAACATTTAAAAATTATTTGCGACATAAATTCAAGGATAATTCAACTATTTAAAACATGAATACTCATATACCTATAAATAGGGGTAAAAAGCCGTATGTGTGTGAAAAATGTTATAAAATTTTTTCTAAAAACTGTCATCTCATAAGACATCTGCGCATTCACACAGGCGAAAGACCATTTATCTGTGATAAATGTTCTAAAGGATTTTCTCAAAAGAGTAGTTTAAACAACCATCTTCGCATTCATACAGGAGAAAAACCATATGTATGTGAAGAATGTTCCAAAGGATTTTCAAGAAAGGATAGTCTTACAGAACATCTTCGAGTTCATACAGGAGAAAAACAACATGTGTGTGAAAAATGTTCTAAAAGATTTCTTCGTTTAAAAAATTTGAAGGAACATTGTCGAATTCATACAGGTGAAAAACCGTTTATGTGTAAAGAATGTGGTAAAGTATTTTCTAAAAATAATACTCTGAAACTACATCTTCGAATTCATACAGGTGAAAAACCCTGCGTGTGTGAAAAATGTTCTAAAGCATTTCGCCGAATATGTGATCTAAGAAGGCATCTTCGCATTCATACAGGAGAAAAGCCATATATATGCGAAGAATGTTCTAAAGGATTTTCTGAATATAAGCGTTTAAAAAAACATCTTCAGATTCATACAGAAGAAAAACCATATGTGTATGCAGAATGTTCTAAAGAATTTTCTCAAATACGAGATTTAAAAACCCATCTTCCAAGTCATACAGGAGAAAAACCGTAATGCGTGAAGTATTGCTATATATATATATATATATATACTTTTCATTCCTAAAAATCATTTAAATGCACTTATACCGTAAAATTCCGTATGTTTAAAAGATTTCCTATATAAGGCAATCAAAGAAGACGTTTGCATTCATATAAACAGACGTGAATGCGTAAAGAAAAAAAAAGTGTGTGAAATGTATTCTAAAATGTCTAAAAAAAAAAAAAAAACTTCGAATTCATACAGGAGTAGATTTTTATCTTTTGTGGCATTCCGCTTTCCCTTTAGCTACATTACTTCTTTTCTTATAATAAACAGACATGCGCACGCGACATATAGACTTATGAAGATTAACCTTTTCATGACGAGGGATTCTCACCAGTTCAGTGTTCTTTTTTTTTTTTTTTTTTTTTTTAACTAAGTGTGTCCTTATTTAAGAATATCTGTGGATCTGTCCGTGACCGTCCTATATAGTTCAGTGACTTCTAAAAAATTTCCCTTTAAAAGAAAACTCTCATCCTGAAATATCGTCCAAAATATCCTCTCTTATATAAAAGCATTTATGTTTTTTGAAGGAGTTATTTATATTGTGTGGATGAATGTTCATTACAATACAGTATTAACTAATTTTCTCTCGTGAACATTAATAAAAAATTCAAAACATTGTATTTTTTAATGTAATGAAATAACATATTTTCTATTCTTAATTTTGATCAATCGTATTTAATCTGTGTTATTTTTTTATACATCATCATTTTTAATCCATTTTATATCATTATTCATCATCTTTTGTGTGATGTATACATTTAGGGCGAGTCCAGCCTCTGGAACACTTCGACCGATCCAACTGGGCCCTGAGACATTTGATCCACGACCGGTCGAAAGAAAAGGCTGGACGATTCCGATCCCTCTATTGGATCAAAATCAGTGCTGCCATCTGTAGACTTAGTTTGAAATTAGCTCTAAAATATTAGAATTAAATTTGTTAAAGAAAAATTTAATTCATTAATTAAAAATATAATTTAACTATGAATAAAAAAAGATAGATGCATATCTATTTTTTTCTATTATGCATAGTTGGGTACATATGCAATGAGATACAATAATATTAATTATATAATTCTTTTTCGAAAATTATTTAAAAAGAATAATAACAATAAAATTTTAATTTTAGAAAAATTTCCAGCAATTTTTTTTTAAATATTTCCCTCAATTATGCATTTTTGTATTTTAACGATATATTGTAAACAATTTTAAGTAATATTTTATGGATTTATTATCAAGCTAATTTTTGTTAAATATTTGTAAGTTGGAATGTTGAAATTTAAAGCAAATATTTAGCATTCAAATATTTGATGTAAATAAGAAGTAGGTTCATTTCAATTAATAATATTTTAAATGTTTAATATATTTATGATTTTTTTTAAAATTTAAATACAAATTAAATATTGATTTTTAAATATTGTTAATTACTTTTATGTTTGAATGCTAAAATTTAATGCAAATATATTATCAAAGCAGTACAAAACATATTTAAAATATTTTGTTAAACTGAAAATTTTACAATTGTTAGCAGGGAGCATTTTAAAATTTTATTTTATTAAATTTAAATAATATTCGATATATTTTTTTTTGCATTATTGTATTATATTTCAATCCATTGCATGAATATATTTATAATTCTAAAACAATTATACAGTTCTTTACCAAAAAAAAAAATGCTTGTATGCATATTGGCGTTTGTAAGGACCGATAGATGGCGGAACCAGAGCAATAGCCAACGGCCAATCAGAGCAATGGATTTGTAAATGGATCAAATGACTCGGAAAAAGTTCTTGGGCGATTTGATCCTCGACCGGTCCATGGAACATATTACACTGGACGACTTTGATACAGACCGGTCGATGAGACTGGACGCATTGTTCCACGACCAATTGGATCGATCCTGGATCGGTCGAGAGTCTGAACCCGCCCGTACAATCATCATTTAGTTTGTTTGTTATTGATGTTCATGAAGATAAGGCTCCTATATATACGAGCTGGCGCATCAGGCATTTTGTTGCCTTAGGGTTGCCACATGTACCCAGCGCGTTTCTCTGATAAATAAATAACAAACTTTTTTTTTTATCGTCTTACGTTACTTTAGAGTAACTTGTTTTATTATATTTCACAATTTTAGCTAAGAAACTATGATATGGAAGTTTGTTTAGCGATAAACTGCTATAATCATTCAAGAAGTGAATATAAAGCGTTCACAGACCTTCTATGACTGTGTATTTATTTGAGTTTTGGCGACATTTTGTAAAAGAAAATAAAACCGCCCTAACAACAAATCTTACCTCAGAATATCCATAGGATATCGTCAGAATAAAATGACTTCCTGAGAATGTACTGTGAAAAAAATGTGTTTTTAAGAATATTGTTGCTTTTTGCTCTTATCTTGACCGGAGTAGCTTCAGATCAAGATTTCTTAAAATCATTAGGGAAGCCATAAGGACGCCATGCGGGAATGTTGTCTTCTTCGGAGGCAAAAAGATGGCGGTGATGCGCCGGCCTATTATTTTATTTAGGGGCTCTACATGAAGAACATGTTTAAATACTCTCATTTTTGGTACTTAAATCAGTGACAGTGCAATATCGTACGGCGTAAATGCATTTAGACCAGTAACTAAGTTAATTAACTTGTTGTAACACCTTTATGCAGTTAAATTAAATGAAAACATTTTAAAATTTCAAATTATAATCCATAAACATTCCATAAAAAGCTATCCGCGTTTGTAATGATCGATAGATGGCGCTTTTTCAGCTATTGTTGTTAGTAAATATTACAGCCACATATATCTATTTTTGTTCTTTTTGTTATTCAACTTAATATTCGTACTATAATTTCGCCGCCATTACATCATGGAAAATTGATTGCTTTTGGAAAAAAATATTTCAGTTTATTCAAAGTTCGATCGAAAGTAGATATTTAACTGAAGCTGAACAAATATTAGTTTCAAATCATCTGATTAATTCTTTACTTCCATTAGCCGAAGCAACTGAAATTTTAAATTTGTCATTTAGAAATAAATGGAAGTTTAATTCTGGATTTATTTGTCCTTTGGAGTTACACTGGAGCACACAACAGTATGTGTTATCTTTTTTACCGGATTTATTCATTTTTATTCAATAAATATATGCGAAACTAAACATCGGCTAGCAATGGCGACTTGATGGAATTCGAATGTTTATTGTAATTTCTCCTTAGCCCACCAGAGGGAGAGCATTTCATTACAATCGCGGATTATTTATTACTAGATCAGTTAATGTTACAGTTACACTACAATATACAAAAATCGATTCTTATAGGTAAAAATAAATAAACACATAAAATGTTTTTTAAAAATTATTAAATCAGGGTTGGTTTTTTGACGTCAAAAACTGGTTTTTGACGTGACAGGTGTCAAAAACTGGTTTAAACTGTCAAAAACTGGTTTAAACCGTCAAAAACTGTCGAAAACCATATGTGGAAACTGGAAACTGTAAAGTAAAATAATTTTATACATATTTTTAAGTTGCAATGTACTAAGTGTATAAGTTAACATTGGTAAAATATGTATTCAGAAAAAGAAATAAATTTTTATGTTAGGAAACAGCATTGTCTTAAGAGGAAAGTAAATGTTTATAAATCTTTTTTGTAAATGGCCACAGAACTACGAAAAATTGCAGATATAGATGGTAAACTATAGTAATACAATTAAGCATATTAAAAATTCTTTAAAATGAAAAAAATTTTACAAAATAAATAAAAATTTTATATATTTAAAAAAAAAAATTTAAATGTTTTCTGCTAATTATTGTTTTATATATTTGTTCCTTCTCACTTTAACATTATTGTGATTTAAAAATATAAACTAAACATATTAGGTTATTACTTAGTTTATGAATTCAGTGATAAGTTAATTTTTAGAATTATGTTGAATGCTGAAATTTCAATGAAAATTTTTAGCATTCAAATATAATATTAAAAAAAAAAATAATAATAATAATAATAAATAAATAAATAAATCATATCAACGAATTCGCAAAGTAATATCCAGATATAAAATTAAAAATTAATTAGACACGAGCATTTTTAAAATGTGGAGGAAATTAATTTTTTTCTTTAGATATAGTTTAAGAAATTTTAATGTATTTAATATTGCATTTCATTTCAATGTATATAAATGCAAATTTTCATAAATTTAAGATATTAATTCACAAAAATCCTTTTTAATTAAAATAATTTAAAATTGCATTATGTAATTCATATTAAAAATTTTTTTAACTAATCATGCAATACCTCAAAAATATTTGATTGTACAATATTAAAACATGCTATTGATATTGATTATAGCCCAAAATGAAAAGGCATGATGCAATGTTGCACAATACTTTTATTCATTGCGATAAAATATTTATGCCACCTTTTAATTATCAATCAATATATATTTAGTAAAGCTTACTTTTTAAAAATACGACTGTACAATTTTTGATAACTTAAAATGCAATAAGTAGTTCACCTTAGAACATACTAATTTCTATATTCGAATTTTTGCATTTTGTAACGGTAATAAATATAATTTTTTTGTACTTAAACAGAAATTATTGGCATTCATAGAAAACACATAATACTCTTCTAAAAATTATTTTTAACCATGGAAAACTTATAAACTAACCATTTTTTTAAGACTACATTTTTTATTTCTCTAAATATGACTACTTTATTGTTAAAATATACCAAGAAGTGTAAAATTTGAGGTTTTTGACAGTTTTTGACATAAGGTTTTTGACACAGGGTTTTTGACATGACAGTTTAAACTGTGGTTTAAACCGTCAAAAACTGTCATGCGTCAAAAACCTGCCAACCCTGTATTAAATTTACAAATACTGCTATTTTACTGTTTACAAATGCACAATATTACTTTTATTTTATTTTATATTAAATATTAAAATTTTTGTTCTTAAGAACAATATTTAATTTAATTCGATTCTCAGAATTCTCAGAACTCAGATTCTCAGAACGGTGTGAAAAGCCCGTTAATCCCGTTTACGTTGATATTACGTAATCGAGATCAAATAATACGTCGTATTACATTGAAATTTGCTAGCTGCTGTAGATTTTAGGTTGAAATGTCACAAGCAAAGGTGTAATATGGCTCCAAATAAAACTTCATTGGTAAGTAATATCAACCAAGCTGGGATGAAAGGCATTCAGAGCTTGTCCAATTCATATAAAATCAATCAAATTTGGATTAAATGCATCTTTCTTTTTTTCCATATCCGTTTCATGTAATATGAACCTGACATGGATGCATATTTCACATCCAGATATCATCTAATTCATGTAAAGTCTACCAAAATTGGATATGGAATAAACATCTAGATTTCATCCAAATTTTATAGAAATTATATAAAATCATTATAACTGATGCATTATTCTTTTCTTTCTCTATGCTTTATAATGCAAAGATTACTTTTAGACATAAATGTAATACTGATTTTCAATATCAGGATTAAAAAAAAAAAAAAAAAAAAAAAAAAAGCCTAAAATCAATATTATATTTTTGTCTAAAATTAATATTTGCATAATAAAAACCAAGGTCAATGCTTTTGGCACCCCATATTAATATTAAGTTTAATAAAATGCTTAATAAAAGAAAGAAAAAAAAAGAAAAGTAAACTGCATGACTTATGTTGGTTTTACCTGATTTCTATAAAAAATTCGATGAATACTTGGCAATATGGAATTCATTACCCTACAGAAAATTTGGTAAGATAACATTTTTTTTTTTTTTTTTTTTTTTTTTTTTCAAAATATGACTTTTGAAATTTTTCCAGATAAAATTTTGTATATCATCTTATTAAAAACTGAGATATATTTTGCTCATTGCAAATTTTTGTTTTTTGTACAGGCTTCAATTACTATTTTTTTCAAATTCCTTGAAAATTTTTAGTTGGTTTCATAAAATTCTGCACCAATTTGTTTTCTTTTGCAGAAGTACAAGATGAGTATTTGAGGAATAAAATCTGAAATTAATATTTTGGGAACGGGAGACTGTATGCTAACAATCTATTTCTTGTAAATTTGTAATATTATGCACTTTTAAAATATAACTTCTAGACCGATTTCCTGAAAATCTGTTGATATTTTTGAAGATTACCTGCTATGAAAGTTAACAGTATTTATTCATAAAATTAAAAAAGTGAAGATATTACAAAATCAAATGTCAAAAATTTCTTAAGGTGTTACAATTGTTATACTAGAATAATAATTAATTCTTGTTAATTCAATGGTTAACCATTTAATACTTAATAAGAAATCTCTAAATTCAGAGCTAAAGCAATAACAGAAGGTTTAATTTCAACATTAAATTTTTACGTATTTGTTTTTTTATTGAAAAGGAAAAAAAAAAAAAAAAAAAAAGATATGAGTGCAGGCTGTAGTAGCAGAAACAGTATAACATAGAAGCAAGCTGTGGAGATTAATTTAAGAACACAAAAATAAATTCCATTCTTTATTAAGGTATTTAAATAATCCGGTGTGTCACTCATACGAATTTCTCTTGATGCATAAGTCTTGAGATCAATAACGTAAGATATTAAAGTTCAGCGTAACTTAAAAATAATCTGAAACCTCTTTTATAAAATAATTATTTGACATATAATTGTGTGTGTGTGTGGGGGGGGGGGGGAGGGGGAGAATACCAACGCCTCAAGCCTCACTCAACAATTGTGCTTCAAGCAGAAATGGTCGTTTAGCCAACCCAAACTAAAACAGAAAAAAACTATCACTACCACAAAGCAGAACGCCCCAATAATAAAATCGCCAGAAATACCCCAAGACCGTTAGATGCTTATACAGAAACCAGCGTCTCCATGTTTAATCAGCAAACTTTTTTTCCGTAGTGTTTTAAATATTGGAAGAACCAAATATCACAGAAAAATGAAACAAAATGTTAAATATTGGTATCAACGAGAGCTTTAGTTTGAGATAAAAACAAACTTTCTAAATTAATAAGTAAGAAAATGGGAGCATTTTCAATTTAGCATAAAATTAGATGTTTTGACAACTTTTTGAAAAACATTTCTTCAAGAATTTTTTAAAAAACAAGCTAGAGATTTCATAAATGTGCAGAATTCTTTAAAAACTGGTTTTCCAGATAGATAATTACTTAATCTAGCAACTTTTATGAAATTTAGCTTTTATAAATCAAAATTTCGAATCTTAATTGCTGAAAATCAGTTAAATATCGCCATAGAGACATAAATCGCCAAATATGAAATTGCTTCATCTAGTTTAACCAAAAAGTATTAATTTCAAATTGAACTGCTTTTTCTTTTTTATAAGCTATTTTTTTAACAAAGAATCTTTGCGTTAATTATGTTGTACAATTTAAAATTTTACATCCCTGAAAACAGAAATGAACACATTTTTGAATAACATTTGTTTCAAATCTGTAGCTTGAATTGTTGATTTTTGAATATTTTTCAAACCATGACGTAATTTTCATTTAATTTTACCTTAGAATGAGAAAGTTAGTACACGATATAGTATCTAATTTTAATATCCTTCAATCTGGCATGGATAATTATGATGTGTAAAGATTTTTACTTCTTTCTATATAGTATACAAGCAGGCTTTCCCGCCTCCCTGATCATTATACTGAAATTAATTTTCAAAATACCGTTTAATCAATATAAATAAAGAGAAGTGTCTGTGCGCGTGTGTCTGTACGTCTGCGCTGTGGTGCTCACACTACTAATCGGAGAGCTACACAATTTAACAGACGAATACCTGGGACCTTGTAGGTGTGCTCCTCATCTAGTGTTTTTCGAATTGAGATACAGTCATCTTTAAAATCGTAGTTTTTAAATAATAGCAGATCAACCTGTCGTCGATAAATACCCCAAAATGAAGTGGCCGGGAAAGACATAATTGCGGCAGTGGAAACCTGGATCAGCTGTACAGTCGGTAACAAAAGTGTCCGAACACTAGCAAAACTTCCTATGTAAAAAAAGTACACTTAATACTGTTTTATTAAATTCTTGTCGAATCACGTTCTTAGACTGACTAAGAACAGGATTCGAGAAGGATTTATTTAGCAAAACTGTATTAAGCGTACTTTTTTACATAGGAATTTTTGCTACTGTGCGGACACTTTTGTTACCGACTGTAGTGCGGGTGGAGAAAGAGCTGCCATAAGTAGCGGGTATCCGAAGTGAGGTTTAGTGCGATTTCAATATATATTTTTTTGTTTTTATTTATGATGGCGTGTAAAAAATAAATACTAATCCAATTCTTTGTAAAATTCTCTTAAATATAGTGATCAGCGAAGCGGGCGTAGCTTGATAGTACTAAATAATAATTAAAAAAATATATTTGTATTGCATGAATTTGTACAAGATTATATAGAAGAAAGTCTTATAGCTGACCACAGCATACTACTTTATTTTGAAAAAAAAAACCTAGATTGAAAATTTATTTATTTTCAAAAACGAGGAAATAGGCAAGAACATAGGGTGGAAATAAACTTAATCTAAAAATATCTTTCATCGTTGTGATCCATCCATAAAAAATATTATGCATTACAGACGGAAATTATGCATAAATGAACTTCTGTATGCAATACAATAAAGTACTGGATTAGTAAAAAATTTCGACTTTCGGTTTCTAATAGATTTACACGTTGTAAGAGTTCCAGAAAACAATTTGACTATTTTTAGAAAATTTCTATCTGCGTGTGTGTGTGACAAAAGTTTTGTTCCGGCTAGATCTCAGGAACTACTGCGCAGAATTACATATAAATTTATATGCAATTGCACCTTGATATATAATAATGTTTATTAATATTTGGTGACAATTGCTCAACATGGCGCTGCTGTACTGCGATTTTCGCAATTTAAGGAAGGTTATACTACATACAATGATACAAAACTTCATATGTGAAAAGGCCATTATGAGACCATTATGCTGATTCAATCTGGATACCTATTAGCCGTTTGGTAGCGCTCATATACTACATTTTTTTTTAGACCAGAAAGAATATTATCTGCATGGTGAAAATTTACTTTCATTGGACATTTTGTACAACAATACCTCTCGAAGTTGATAATATTCTGCATTCATAATGAAGAAAATAATAAATAATTTGTACTGCGTTAATTTGTATAGGAAAATGTAGAAGAAAGTTTTGTGATGGACACAACATACTAGACTGTATATAAAGCTCATGGATAATGTCTAGCAACCAGAATTATGGAAAGCTTAATGCAAAGAATAAATGTATCTTTAATCAACATCGCACGAAAGCCGAGTTCAAATCCAGGACAAATGATGTATTTACGGTATATTTGTATTTATGGTGTATTATATAATATCTAAAAAATATCAGGCTAATTCAAGTAAATATAAAAACTGTTAAAAAAAATAAATAAATTAGGGGTGGGAATCGATTAAGAGTTTTAACTGGGTTAATCGTAGTTCATTAATCGATTAATCGGATTTTTAATCGGTTTTAATTTTTTTCTATATATAATTTTATTTCAATGATGAATAAAACTCTCATATTGTGTACAGTCAGTAACAAAATTATCCAAATACAAGCTAAAATTCCTATATAAAAAAAGTAGAGTTAATACTCTTTTGTTAAATAAATCCTTGTCGAATCATGTTCTAATTCAGTCTAAGAACCTAATTCGACAAGGATTTATTTGACAAGTAAGTTCTTCTTTATCACTTCGGCCTAGAACACATAATGCTATTTTCTGTTTCTACTTCGATAGTTAGTATCAGCAATTCTGAACAGACAATAAATGCTTGAAGATATTGTGAAACTCTGTTGACATTTTCCCCATCAGAGAGATAGTGGAAATCTCAATCCCTTTTCTTTTCTTTTTTATCATTAGCATTTCCATTTTTTGAAAGCTTCTTGTTTCTGAGAATACTATTGCCCTAGCCAACACTTTCTGTAGAAGGCTACAGACAGGTGGTGTTGCTCCGGCATGCACATGAAGCGACATTTTGTTTAATAACTGTCCTCCCCTTTCCTCTATCAACAAAAGTGCAACATCTTCTTTTGTGAGGTTTTAATTTAATTAATTAATTTTATTTTTATTTTTTTTGCTTTTTCATTATTTGATGGATGTTTCTTAGAATGTTTGTTAGGAAAATATGTGAAGTTTCTCATAATGTTGTTAGGAAAATATGTGAAAAAATATTTTGTAGGCAGAACAGAATTTTTACTTTAATTCGTAGTTTGAAAATTTTAATCGGATTTTGAAAAAATTTAATCGAATTAATCGATCCGATTAACTCGATTAAAAAAGTTGATCGGAACTAAGCACTGATCGATTAACCGAACCGATTAATCGGCACAGCCCTAAAATAAATAAATGATATCTACAAAAAAAAAAAAAAAAAAATTAAAAAGTACAAAAAAGCCAAGCTCAAAGAAAGAGAATAAGTTGTGTCTAAAAAAGCTGTGATATCAATTTAACAAACTTACAATCTAATACTTATTTAATATTCCTTTTTAACTAAATTTTCACACGTAAATCAAGTGCCTTGTGGTATGTTGATAGAAATCCTTCTTTCCTGTACTAAATACATCATACCGTGAAAATTAGTTTTTTTTTTTATTTATGCATGATGGGCTTGGCAGCCATCTTCCAAATAATGAATAAACATTCACACAATTTGAAGGAATTTTAAAATAAATACCTCGTATAAAATTAATTTGGCTATTCCATTCAACAGAGACGGAAATGTTTGGATAACATGATTTCTTATTATAAGTATTTAGTATTAAGTGTACTTCCCTCCTATAAATGCCGGGAATAAAAGAATAAAAAAATTAAATTAACGTAAAAACATGAAGTTGGGGGGGGGGAGCATAGAAGCTTCTCCCTTTCCTGTTATATTTACCCAGTTTGAATGTAGCTTCTTGGAATAAATATCTCGTAAAAATAATATGGTTATTCCATTCAACAGAGGCTGGAATTTTGAAATTAAAAAAGAAAAAAGTGCGGGGAAAACATCGCAAAAGCCCCGTTATGCACACAAGTTGAATCAATTTAAGTTTTAAGAGTGTTAAGTTTGGTGCACTCCCATCCTATAATTATTGCCCATTGCGCAGCACTAGTGCGATATAAAGCCCAATCAACCAACCCCTCCTATAATTGATGAGATTTATAAAAGAATTCAAATTAACGTAAAATTTTGAAAGATGGCTGAAGTACATCATCTATTTATATATTTGCAAGAGAGGTGATGATTCCTGTTCGTACTCATCCATATAGCAAGTCGCAACATGATTTTCATACTTTAGTTAATTTTAAAAAATCTAGTTGTCCGATCGATAAACTGATTAATCTGATGGATTCAGGAAAATTGCCCCTTTCATTTGCTACCTTATTTGTAACGAAATTTTGATTACATTTTTTTAAATTAAATAAAATATGAAAATAATAACCTGGTAATAATTTGTTTGTTTATTTATTGATAGCATATACATCAGATTTGTATGCTTGACTTGCAGTCCACTTGTAAATTTTTCTCAGATAAAGACGCCCCACGTGACAGACACTAAAGAGAGCAGCATGCTTGTTGCTGTATGTTTGCTTTGCAAGCATTAAAACCAATGAAAATATTCTTGGACTAGCAGGCTACGCCCGCTTCGCTGGTCACTATTTTTAAATGAATCATTATAATTAATAAATTCTCAAAATTGCATTAATTTTTATCATGTGAAACAAGAAAATAAAAAAAAACTCTGATCGGGAAAAATGTCGCACCGGGTCCCCACTGCCTTCGGCAGCGTAGACCCGTGCGCGATGCACACGCACGAATGCATATATATGAGCGCTGCGCGCGCGTATTCCTTCATCACCCTTATGAATTCTCAAAATTCCATGTTATTACTCATAAACTTCTATTCTTAAGAAAAGGAATTTAAAAAAAAGAATCATTTCTCATCGGGTAAAAACTCACACCGGGTCCCCTCTGCCTTCGTTAGCGTAGACCCGGGTGCGCGCAGTGCTCACGAATTCATATATACGCTCGCTGCGCGCGCGTATTCCTTCACCACCCTTCCTGTCCCTCCTTAATTTTACACTTTCGAAAACATCCTCATTCGACTCGTAGGCACCCAAAACCTATATATACCAATTTTGAACGGTCTAACTCAATTTCTAATTTTTTGGCCCCCTTGAGGACATCTTAAAACATATAAATCAGGTGAAATCTCGAATAATTGCCATTAGTGCCTATTGGATAAATTTAATGTAGGTTATTCGATAATATAAAAGTACTTTAAAATAACTTTCGAATGATGTATTAAAAATAATTTAATCATATTTATAATTCAAAATATTGAAATTTTAAAATATTGTAGCGCCATCTGGCTGTAGAAATTTCTGTAATCTACTGTTCAATTCCAAATCAACAGAGCTTTAAAATGATGTATTACTTATGAAATTATTTTAATTAGTAGCTGAGATACAAAAGAAACCTAATCAGGAGACCTTAAAACGTGTAAATCTGGTGAAATCTCGAATTCCACTTTCGATAATATAAGAGATCTTTAAAATATCTTTCGAATGATGCATTAAAAATAATTTAATCTTATTCAGAATTCGAAATATTGAAATTTTAAAATATTACAGCGCCATTTGGCGGTAGAAAATTCTGTACTGTTCAATTCCAAATCAACAAAGCTTTCAAATAATGTATTACTTGTAAAATTATTTTAATTAGTAGTTGAGATACAAAAAAAAAAAAAAAAAAAAAAAACTAATCAGGACACCTTAAAACGTGTAAATCACGTGAAATCTCGAATTCCATTACTTACGGTAGTCGGTTAATGGAAGGTGACAAAAATTTGTAGTGTCTACTCTTGAAATTCAATTCAAATAAGTTTCAAAATGACATATTACTTTTCAAATTATGCTAATTAGAAGCTGAGATACAAAAATGATATAAACACTATTATAAAACGAGTTATGTCTGACTTTTACGTGGTTTTCTCCGAAACTTGCGTAATTCCGGGCTAAATACTTTTAAAAATCAATAGTATGAAATGTGAAAGGAATATCAGAATTCGAAACTCTGCAAAATATAAAAGAATAAAGGCGTTTTCCGTTGTTTTCTCCAAAACAACCGTTCCTTTTCTACGTTTTTGCCCCTTTCCGTCCTTCTAATAATTTTACACTTGAAAATATTCGCAATCGATGTATCTTTCCTTAGAACCTAATAATACCAATTTCAAACGCTGTAACTCTTTTTTTTCCCCTTCGCCCCCCCCCCCCCCCCACCCTCAAGCCCTTCCTAATAATTCTACGCTTTCAAAAATATTCAGAATCGAATTATCAGGCGGTAAAACCAAATATTACGAAATTTAAACGGCATATCTCAATTTAAAATATATACTGCAAAATATAAAACAAAATGTTTATCCGGATATTTTCATGAAAATTGAACAGTAGCTTTATAATATGCTGTCTAAGCCGAATATTAATTCAAATGTAACGTGAATGAAAATTTGAAAAAGTTTTAAAATTGCAATTTTTATCCCCACTGTAAAACACATGACATCTTGATCCTTTTTCATGGCAGACCGTCTGGCATTTGAAATGATGTTGCCACAAAAAATTCATACTTTAGTTAATTTAAAAAAATCTAATTGTTGTACCGACAAGCCGCTTGCACAATTAAATTAAAAAAAAATTCCCCTTTCATTTGGTACCGAAATCGTAACGATCGGACAAATATTTCTAATTTATTTTCCACTTTTTCTAATTTTAACTCTGTTAAAATATCTTTTTTTATGCAATGGCGGTAAATTCTCAGTCATTGAGATCGCTTTTAGATTCGACATGAGTGGACATTTTAATTAATATCTCCACAACTAATTAAAATTTTTAAATTCTGTTTTCAGGAGGAACTCGGAAAGGCTCCAGAGCATCAGTATGTCAATTCTTGTACTTCTACGTTCAGTAGGGGCTGAACGTATAAAAAAACACAGACAGACAGACAGACAGACGGACAGACAGACAAACCTTTCCTTGTATTATTATAGATAGATACCCCTAATTCGTGGCGAATGAATCAGTAAATGCATGAACATTTGTACAGTCGTGGTCAGTATTCCGATGTATGCTCGTTTCGCAACTATCAAAACAAACCAAAAAAATCACTGGATACTCCTAATTCGAGCTTAAATGGGTAAATGAATGGAAATAAGCACAGCCGCGATGAGTATTCCTATGCATAAATAAATAAATAATAACTGAATGCACCTAAATCATGGAACATGATTTAAAAAATCTTATTTATAATATGCAGTGCAGAAAATGAAAAATCTATACTGCAGCAATGACTATCATGCCTCCCCTTCTCCCCCCCCCCCTTTTTTTTTTCTAAAATGATTAAAAAATACATAAAATAAACTGAAAAAATTAAGTTTTTAACCTTAAAAAACATTTAAAATCACTAAAATCTAGAATTAATCTTACTTACAGATGCTATGATGACAGTTTTAAAAAGAAACAGAAGCAAAAATAAAAGCAAACTAAAACAAATAATTATTCTCAAGCAAATGGCAGATTTTCAATTAATGTAATTTAAAAATCACCTCTGTTACAAAAGCAAAACCAATCAGCTAATTCTAACGCTCCCGCTAAGCGGCTAAGCCAATGAGACAGAAACGCCGATAAGGTTACACAAGAACGAAAGACAGTGAATTCATACGAACGTCCGATGGGTTTGCCAGGTACAGCGCGTTATCGGCAGCTTGGCGCAGGGGTACCGGATTCTGGGATGAAACCAAAAAAGGGTATTTTTGATGATTTTTTCCGCAACATATTTAGTGTTTTTTTTGCCAAAAAGGATATTATCTTATGTATGCAATGATATAATACGAAATTTTGCCATTGTGGCGAGTTTTTGAAAATATGAATAGGACAACAATGAACTAATTAGGTATTTTGCATATAGATTTTTTAGGTTAGATCATAGATTTTTTTCAGAGCTTTTACAAAGTTTAATAACAGGTGTTTGTGGGGTATTTATATTCGATGCTTAAAATATTTTTGTTAATATCTATGAAATTTTATGATTTTTGAAGAATATTGCTTTTAAAATTGTCTCATTGTGTTGAATTTGTCCTTTAAGGAGACCGGCAAAGCCCAATCCCACCATGTTAAATACATGTAACTTGGAGCGTGTTCAGTACAGCGCCCGAGATGGATCAATGCGACCGGGCGATGACGTCACTGATCATGGATCGGTCTTGCATCGGGCCAGGTGTCTACTGCACGATTTGGAACAATTCTGACGTGATTGGAGCAGCGCCATCTATCTAATTTGACCTGTATTAGCAATTTATTTATTGTATTTCTGTTGTTTATTTTGTCTGGACTTTTAATACGTAATTCCATGAAATGCTAAACTATATTACGTTTTTTCTTAAAAAAAAAAAAAAAAAAAAAAAAAAAGAAAGAAAGAAAGATCTTTTATGTAATAACAATTTTACTTCTTTCTTATTAATGTAGAATTCTGTATTCTGCTAACAAAAAATAAGAAGTATATATTACTTTGGTTATGATTTTTCTAAATTCACGTATAAATTTTAATCATGAAAATGTTGAGAATGTTACGTTACATTTATTTTTAAAGGAGCAGAGTGGATTTATCTTAAATGAGCACTTCTTGATATAAGAAAACACATTTCTTTCTCTTCGAATTTTATTATGAACAGAAATGTACAACAAAAACGTTTTTGAAAAAAAAAAATTATATAAAATATGAAATATGCTATTTAATTAATATAATGGTTTTATATAAAAAATAATCTTACTTTCTTCTTCGATTTATGAATCAATATAAAGAGCTTTTTCTCTTATTACCGACTGAATATTAAAATAAACTAGCAATGTAAACAACGCTGCATAATTTTATAGATACTTTTTTTACAGTCTGTTTTGTTTATTAAATTTAATAATTGACATCTTAAACTTATTTTTACCAAAATTAAAAATATGTGGAAGGATTTTAATTTATTTACTTATAGTTAACTTATTGTTTTAAAGGTAAAAAATACAATCGTTTACAAGCTTTTCTATTTGTAAACAAAAAACAATCGCATGAATGAAAGTCTTTGTCTAAAAAAAAAAAAAAAAAAAAAAAAAAAAAAAAGAAATAATTAATTTTTCCCAGCTTATTTTTATATATTAAATTAACAAAATATGATAGCGTCCGAATTTTTAAAAGAAATGTATTTTTGTTTCAATTAAAATTGTGTACATTTTTGTTTTAATTTTATGTTTAAATGTTACGTTCATCAATAAAAGAAATTACGTATCGAAAATCGTTATTACGTAAAAAATCTTTTTTACACAATAAATAAAAAAACATAATATAGTTTAGCATTTTATGGAATTACCTTATTTTCTACAGCACAAACAATGCATATAAATAAGTACATCTGTATTAATCATCCTCAGCTAATTAAACAAATAAACAATCATTGTCAAAAACAGATGTTCATTATTCAGGTTTTCACTGCGTAGTGTCAGTCAGAGCCTGATTTTCAACCTATTGCGCATTTGATCCATCACGTGACCCAATGGATCAAGAAATTTTTCTGGGCTTTCTCATCCACGACCGGTCGAGATCGGTCCATCCCACTGAACGATGTGACTCTGGATCGGTCGACACCACTGAACGCTTTGGCTCGGAATCTATCGACCGGTCGTGGATCGGGCGCTCTACTGAACACGCCCTTCTTGTACATATGACTTTATGCAACTTTCTCTCAGAAATAGTGAAAAATAGTCATACATTTTTCATGGTAGTCAAAAGTATGTGTTAGACCATTTTTTTGTTCTAATGAAACTACTAAAACATTATTAATAATTACTTATTGAAAATCCCTTTTAAATTTACATTTCTGGTAATATTTTACTGCCTAAAATAAATAATAGAGAAGTTTCATATGACGTCAGAGTGACGTAGATGGAGGGCGGTCAACTCCACGTGGGGATAATTAGAAGCCATTTTTAGCACAGTAAGCCAATGGCAGTTGAAAACAGCTCATATCACCATGGCAACGGTGCATGGCAACCAATGTCGGAGGGCAAGCTGTCCACGTTGCCATGCTGTTATCAGCTGTTTGCAACTGCTCTATTCTGAAGAAATCATCAAACCCATGGTTAAGATACAATCCGCGATTGTAATGAAATGCTCGCCCTCTGGTGGGCAAAGGTGAAATTATCATACCACTGATAGCTTTCATGCTGAAACAATGATAGAACAACAAGAAAGAACAATAATAAATACACGTGGCTATTATATTTACTAACAACTGCAGTTGAGAAAGCGCCATCTATCGATCATTACAAACGCAGATGTAACCTAATATAAGTGTCAGTAAAAATCTGTTCTAAAGTTTCACACATATTTAAAAAATTAGGAATATAAAGCTGAAAAATCCCGTTTTTAATAAAAACTTATTTAGTGATTTAATTGACAACATAACAACAGTAAGTTATGAAGTGCATTTTTTTTTTTTTTTTTCTACATAAACATGTGTGATACATCGTTAAAAAGATAAAAACTTTAAACTTATATGACAATCAACTATGATTTCAGATAAATGGATGTTTCTAACAATAACAGAAATAATACTAAAACTTATTTTCTACAATCTATGGGAGGCATACTATTGTAAAAATTGCAGTTATCGTAGATAGCAAGTCGGATCGTACACTCCGCTGCAAAAGTATCCGAGCACTAGCAATAATCCCCGTCTTAAAAAGTATACTTATACTATTTTGTTAAATAAATCCTTGTCGAATCCTGCTCTTAGTCAGTCTAAGAACATGATTCCACAAGGATTTATTTAACAAAACAATATTAAATGAACATTTTTTACGTTGGATTTTTCGCTAGTGCTCGGATACTTTTGCTGCCGACTGTAGTCACACATTTGGAACGCTTGCAAACGGCTTTGCAACCGAAGTGTTTCATTTGTATGTACCCTAAAGTCACGAGATGATTCAAAAATTTCTCCAAGTCGCCAACTAATGAGTTTGCAGCATTGTTACAGTCAGTAACAAAAGTGTCCGAACACTAGCAAAAATTCCTATGTAAAAAAAGTAGAGTTAATACTGTTTGGTTAAATAAATCCTTGTTGAATCATGTCCTTAGACTGACTAAGAACATGATTCGACGAGGATTTATTTAACAAAACTGTATTAACTCTACTTTTTTTACATAGGAAATTTTGCTAGTGTTCGGAGACTTTTGTTACCGACTGTACAATCCTATACTTTTAAAATCGAAACCTAAACACACAGGCTCCATCTTGTACTATTACATAGTTATGGAAAAATGTCGAAAAATTGAATAGAGTCAAATACGTTAACACATATTTTAAACAATAACGTTCTTCCTAATAAAAAAAAAAACCGAAAATCGGGCCTCGAGCAGTAGCTTTTGCTGTAAACAGCTGACAGACAAAAGCCATTTCGATTGAGTGGTAAAATCATCTATGTTATTCATTACTTTTCAACTTTTCATGTGTTGATAATATTGTTGATGAAGGAAACATATTTTCTTATAACGTTATTTGAGAAGAACTTTTTATGAATTTAACCTTTGAAGGTAGGTTTTTTAATTTAATCGTCATTATATAAAAAAGAGAAACAATTGTAACTTTCATCTCAAGTAATTGATAAGAATCTTAAGTCTTTTAATAACATTTAGAAAAAAAAATGCCTGTGTTGTATATTTTGAAAATCAATACAGAAATTCCAAAACCAATATGAAAATAAATATTACTGATTCCATACAAAGGAAAAGAAACTAAACATAAGAAGCAGGTCAATAAATTTTTGATTTTTGTTCTTTAAAGCTTTAATCATGTGCTTAGTAAAATTGATGTAGTTTAGATGTCTCATTTGAAAGATTCTCTATAAAAAATTTTATACATTTATTGAGAAGACCGTATATAGCTGAAAGGTATTCAGTTAAATAATTTGTAAGGAAAATATAAATGCTCAATGATACCGAAAAATTAGAAAAACCATATGTGTCTAAATTATGTTCTAAAGGATAAAAAAAGGTACTTGAACTTATAAACGCATGCACTCACATCAGAGGAAAGCCATCCGTGTGTGAAATGTGTTCTAAATCTTTTTCTGAAAAGGAACATGAAAATACACATCCACATATTCAGACAGGAGAAAAACCACATGTGTGTGAAATATGTTCTAAAAAATTTTCTAATAAAAGTAACCTAATTCGACATTTATTTACTCATACAGGAGAAAAGCCATATATTTGTGAAGTATGTTCCAAAGGTTTTTCTGTAAGAGACTCTCTGAATAAACATTTACGCACTCATAAGGTAGAAAAGCCATATGTTTGTAAACTATGTTCCGCAGATTTTGCGGAAAGGAAAACACTGAATAAACATTTACGCGCTCATAAGGAAAATAAACCATATGTTTGTGAATTATGTTCTAAAGAATTCTCTCTGAACAGTGCGCTAATTGCACATTCACGCACTCATACAGGGGAAAAGCCATACGTTTGTGAACTTTGTCGTAGAGGATTCTCTTATGCACATAATCTCAAAATACATTTACGCTTACACACAAATGAGAAGCCGTATGTGTGTGAAATATGTTTTAAAGGATTCATTGATAAAGGTCATTTAAGTAGACATTTACTCACTCATACTGGAGAAAAGCCACATGTGTGTGAAATTTGCTCTAAAAGTTTTTCTCGAAAGTGTCATTTAAATACACATTCGCGTATTCACACAGAAGGAAAGTCCCATGTGTGTGGAATTTGTTCTGAAGCATTTTATCAAAATCGAGATCTAAATAGACATTTACGTACTCATGCAGGAGCAAGGCCATATGTGTGTGAAATTTGTTCTAAAGGTTTTCCTCGCAAAGGTACCCTGAATAGGCATTTGCGCATTCACACAAGAGAAAAACCACACGTGTGTGAAATTTGTCGTAAATGTTTTTCTCAAATCAGATATCTAAATAATCATTTTCGTATTCACGCACTAGAGAAGCCGTGTGTGTAAATTTTTTTCACTAAGGTTTTTCCTGGAAGAGGTACTTTGAATAAACACTTACTCGATCTTTCAAAAGAAAAACTCTTAGCTTTGTGAAGATTGTTCTAATGAATTCTCGAATAAATATGCTATGAGTGTTAAAATATACATTCATGCTGTCATGCAGCAGAAAAGACATGTGTGAAATTTGTTGCAATGATTTCTTTCAAAAAAAAAAAAAAAAAAATCTCAAAAACCATGTACGTATTCGCACACAAAAATTCACTTCTACAGATGAAAAGCCCTTTTTATCTGAAGGATGATCAAAAATAAAACATTTAAATATACATGCATGCTTTCACAGCGATAAATTTTACAATTTGTGAAGTTTATTCTAAATCTTTCTTAAAAGAAACAGCTGCATATATACCTATCTATACATGCTGAAGAAAAGTCGTATATGTGTGTGTGAAATATGTTCTAGAGAATTTTCTAAAAAGGGAGATCTAAAAATTCATTCCTTTTCACATTAGAGAAAAATTTGTCAATTGTGTTTGTTCTTAAAAGGGAAATGTTAATAGAGGTCTATGCATTTGCACTGAAGAAAAGCGATATGTGAGTAAAACATGTAATGAAATTTTTCAAAACATGCAATCTCTATTAGATATTCACTTATTCATGTGGAAGAAAAGCCATACGTTTGTGAAGTTTGTTCCAAAGGATGCTTTAGTGAAAGTCAACAAATAGACATTTACGTATTTATACAATAGGGGATATCATATCTGTGTGATGTATGTACTCGAGAGTTTTCTGGAAAAAAAAAAGCATGAATAAAAATTTACGCACTCGTATAGGAGGAAAGCCATACATGTGCAAAAGAGTGCTATAAAGTTTTTTTTTTTTTTTTTTAAGTGAAAACTATTTAGGATTTACGCACCCATACAGTAGAAAAACCCCCTACATGCATGAGATTTTTTACTAAAAGTTTTTCTGAAAAGCGATAGGTAAATAAAAATTTGCATATTCAAGCAAAAGAAAAAAAAAGTCTGTGAAATATTCTTTACAGGATTATTTCTTAAATATGATCTAAACTAACATCTACGCGTGCTATCCTTGTATATGAAATATACTTCACATCCAAGTAACACACTCGGAAGCCTTTTTGGAACGGTATATAAAAATACATATTTAAGAATTCACAGAATTAAAGTTATGCGTGTGTGAAATGACAGGCATGATATAGATCAGCTGTTTTTTTTTTTTTTTTTTATTTATTTTTTTTTTCTTATCGGTGTTTGATATGTTAATTAACTCCACGGCGTAACCGAGTATGACATAGTGTGTGTAGAGTTTTGAAATCAATAAAAGTACTGAACAAAGATCTAGTATGAAAAGATTGCACTAAATATTTCTGGAAGTCTCTTTGCTTAAAAAATATTAAAAATCTTTTTATATAAAAGAGCACTTTCACTAACTCACTATGCACAGCAATATCTACCGGAGTCACTGACTCCGAAACTTTGCCAGATTACAGAATATATAGAGACAGTTGCAAATTTCTCACCCCAAAGGGGGAGGGGGAGGATGTCACATCTTGATTTCACAAAAACCTTCATAATTCGAAGAAATAAACAGATTTTCGTATTTTTTTTTCTTTAAAATATAGCTAACACAATCACAAATATCTAAAAAACAATTTCTAGATTTTTACAAATTTGGTCCACAAGATTCCACATGTGCGAAAAGTGATTTCACAAAAACCCTTCATATCTCAGAGAAAAGAAAAAAAAAAATCTGTTACAAGTACCTAAAAACCTATTAACGACTTGACTTTATGTCGTCACTCGACGTCATGATGACGATTTCCTTTCATTTAAACTATAGGAGTCATATTTTAGCCCACAAAAAAAAGGAATATAGCCAATCATGGCGCAGCTTTTTCCCAGAAACAAAGGAAACTCCGCCTCGTTCTAGTCGTCCCCGACAAGAAGGACATGGGGCATAACGTGATTGCACACAACACTTACCGTCATAGGCGTAGCCAGGGGGGTGCACTTGCACCCCCTAAATGAAGCTGCTTTTTTTTTTTTTTGAGTAAACAAAATAATAATTTTTTTTTTCTTTAAAGAAAATGATATTTTAATTTGATCACGAAATTAGTTCCTTTTTATCATCCTCTTAAAAACATTGTTATGTATTATTTAAAACAACAAAAAATACTGAATGTAAACATGATAATGCTACAAAGCTTAAAATTCTATAAAAACGAAAAGTAGTATCGAAAAAACTCTCTTCCACACTTCTAATATATCGCGTACAACAGATCCATCGTCTAAACTAGTATGTTGTGACCACCACAAGACTTTATTCTAAATTTTTCTAGGCAAATTCATTTAGTACAAATAATTTACAAAAACTTTTATTTATTAAAATTATCTATCATGATGAATGTAGACGATTTTCATTTTGGAGAAAATGAACACTAAATATACAATGAAACACAGTTAACAAACACCTTAAAAAATGCGTTTTCATAATGGCCATCTCATATGTCAGGTTTTGTACAGTTAAATGCCATAGAAGTTGAAATATATTATTGCTGTTGTCGGGAAAAATTGCGCTATAACAGCGCAATCTATTGGTAGATATACATCCAAACTGAATCGACATAATGTTTCATAATGGCTTTCTCACATATCAAGCTTTGTTTAATTATACGCATTAGAACTTGAGACATAGTTCTTCCTTAAACTGAGGAAATCGTTGTATAGCAACGCCACCTGTTAGGTAATTAGTATTAAAAGTCGCACTAACTTATGTTAAGGTGCATCCACATATAATTTTTTATGCAATTTTGCGCAGTAATTCTTGACATACAGCCCTCCCTAAAATTGTCAAAATCGCTTCATAACAGCGCCACCTGTTGAGTAGTTAACACCAGAATTTGATTGGCACTATATAGCCTCTTCTAAAACTGTAGAAATCACTGTATAGCAGTGTCACCTGTTGATTGGTTGACACCAAAAGATCATAAGCAAGCACTAATTTATATAAAGTTGCATCTATATATGAATTTTTATGCATTTTTGTGCAATAGTAACTTAGATATAGCCTTTCCTTAAATTCAAAAAGTCGTTGCATAGCAAAGCCACCTGTTGAGCAGCAGATACCAAAAGTTGATAAGCACTAATTTAAGTCAAGGTGAATCTACAAATAAAATTATATGCAATTCTGTGCTGTAGTTCCTGAGATATAGTCGCCACAAAAATATTGTCACACACACAAACTGACAGATAGACATTTTCTAAACATGGTCAAATCGCGTTCTAAACCTCTCAAAACGTGTAAATTCACCGAGAACCGGAAGTCGAAAATTTTTTACGATTCCAACACATCTATTGAATACAGAAGAAAGTAATAATAATAGCTTTATATATTAAAAAAAAAAAAAAATCACACTTTTAGTATTTTTTGATACAGTCGGCAGCAAAATTATTTGAACACTAGCAATAATTCCCATAAAAAAAAAGCACATTTAACACTGTTTAGTTGAATAAATCCTTGTCGAGACATGTTCTTAGACTGGCTAAGAACATGACTCGACAAGGATTTATTTAACAAAGCAGTATTAAGTGTACTTTTTATATAGGAATTATTGCTAGCGCTCGAATAATTTTGTTGCCAACTGTCTATTGAAAAATCTTTTTCATCTATAAATTCACAATTTAAAAGCATTTATGTAGATATTTAAAACTTCTTTTTTTTTTTTTTTTAACTTGTTTAAGTTTTGTATAAAATAATGCATCATATAGAAAATGTGCTATATTAGTAATTATCGGCTATAATCAAGACAAAATGCAGATAGATATACTGTATTAAAATTTTCGCTTTCTTGCTTTGTGGGACAGTTTTTATTAATTTGGAAAGTGGTTGCAAAGAAAATAAATAAGATGTAATAGGGACAATCGCGCCGACTTTACACATTTTAAATTATAAGAAATAAAATAAATGAAAGTATGCGAATATGAAGACAAATACCTCTTTCTTAAAAATATAGATTTGGGAGTTTTCCAGTTTGATATTTTTCATTGTTTTAAAATTCTACTTCCTCTTATATTTTTTGCTTAGCAAAAGTTGAGATCATGAGAAAATATCCCCTAGTTGGGAACTCCCTGAAAAATCTAAGAATTGTACAATAATTTTTTTTTGCTACTTCGTTTCTTCTTGAGCTGACACATCTTAATTCTATTTCCTATTCTATCCATTTTATAGAAGAATGTTATTGCGATTCTTTTTTGAAAGGATACTCCCGCAAGTCCCCTACTGAGTAAACTCTTATCAGAAAATAAGGCGCTATCTCATCTTTATTGGTTGAACCTTGAATAATTGTTATCTGAGACCTCCAAAAGGTCCGAGGAGACATACATGGGGCTTTGTGGCGACCGCATTCGCCTTTTGAAGTTAAAGAAGTAGGAAAAATACTCTTATCAATCTAATAGAACAAGAGAGAGAGAAAAAAAGAAAAGGTTGGGGCAAAGTTTTTTTTTTTTTTTTTTTTTTTTTGTATTAATGACTAAAATTTACAGCCGGCTGTCATACGGCACCCACCCCACACATGTATAGGATTACCCACACACATATATTGTCCGAAATCATTTCTTTGTATTTTCAAAGGGAAAAAAAAGAAAAAGTGGGGTCAGATCTGAAGAGTTTTATCTCAATCACCTCTTTTCCAAATGTGCTCCTAGCTTTAGAAGTACTTACTTTGTTTGGGATATTACGATGGTCCAGAAAAGAGAAAATGTGTGATGCAAGAAATACAACAGAAAAATATCCGAAATTAGATTTTTTTTTTTTTTTTTTTCCGAAGCCAAAGTATAAGAATAAAAATACTGAAAAAATATCAACAGATTATTCTACAAAATCTGTAACAGATAAGGAAGGTAAGCATTAAACTTGATATTTGATTTCTATATAAATTTTTTAAAACATTAAAATGAAAGTATATTTCTGACATAGTTTTAGAATTATGCAATTTATATTAATCAAGCGAAAATGACTTTTTAAAAGGGAGAGAGGAAAAAAAAAAAAAAAAAACATAAACGATTTGAAAACTTTAAAAAATTCCTCATTTTGCTATTTAATTACTATTACACTTCATTTATTATTATTATTATCGTAATTTTTTAATGTGACTTTTTTCAATATTTGAATTGTACATCAAGCTACCTATATATATATATACACAAAAAAAAAAAAAAAAAAAAAAAAAAAAAAAAAAACCCTAGGAATTTTTATGTTTCTCAGTCAGTTAAATGACGTTAAAAGCGTAGGTCTTCTTTCATTAAAAAGCGCAAAGTATAACATATTCATAAAGTATTCGTAATACATAATTTCTCTCACGGTTTTTAATTTAAAAAATATTTGAATGATACTTTGGTAAGGCTAAATTATTTGTAATTGCTTTATTAATTAATAAAGGTATGATTAAATTTTAAACCTTCTAGAAAATGTTTTAAATATATTTTTTGTTCTTGTATACTTTTAATGAGATTTAACACAATGTTTTAAAATTAAAATGTTACATGCTATTATTATTTTTTTTTTAAATATTAAAAAAAATATATAATTTATTTTTTTATTTTTGTGATTAATATTATTATTATTAAATCTTACATTAGATTTAATAATTATTACTGCTACATATAAAATTTAATCAAAATTTAAATACATATATATAAAAATATTTTCAACTTTATATTTTTTATTTTATATATACAGAGAGAGAGAGAGAGAATAAAATTCTATTCTATATTCTATAAACATTCTAGATATATATATAAGAAAGGAATACATGCATTTGATATAAGAACTGAAGACTATGTGAAGCAGGCAAAATCGAAACAATTGAAAAAGAAATAACAAGCAGAGGCCACCACGGCTTAAGACGGTGAAGCAGATTAAACTAGATTGTTGGGTGCACAAATTTCCCCCAAATCGCTGCAAGACCGTATGATAACAAAGAGAAAGTTAAATTGAAGATTTTTATATTATTAGGTGAAAATAAATTAATATTTTATAATTATTTATAAACATAAACCAAATTTATTCAAATTAAATAATTAATATGTATTACATTTTAGAAAAATTATCGTTATGCATAAACCAATTTTATGTAAATAAAATCGAATATATTGTATGTGATTTAGTTTTGGCCATCCATTATTAAGTACAGCTATACTTAATGAAAATGATGACCAAATTATCATAATCATAAAATACATTAATACACCAAAGGTATTTGTAAAATGTAAGCAATATGATATGTATTGTTTTGTTTGTAAGTGTTAATCATCGTAATTATTATTATCATTATTAAATCTGAATCTGAAAGCAGACAAATTTCATAATCATATTTAAGTGTCTTGAAACGACAGAAACGAAACAGCCTGTTTATAAAAAAAAACAGAAGTTAGAATGTTTCTGAATGAACTGACGTTGCAAATGTACTTTTTTTTAGAACTTAAATAGTTATTATTAATGTATCATAATTTATAGAATTAATAAATAAATTTTTAATTTTTACTACATTAAGTTAATTTAACAAATTAAATTAAGAATAACCTTCATGGTAATTAAAAACTAGTATGCTGTGGCCACCACAAGACTTTCTCCTACATTTTCTTATACAAATTCACTCGGTACAAATAATTTTTTTTAATTATTACTTATTAAAATTATCTACTATGATGGATGCAGACTTGCAGAAAATCTTGCACACTTTCATCCTGTAGAAAATTTATTTTAAATACCCGAAGAAAGACAGTTTTATTCTCTACAATTAAACTCTTAAAAATTGCGTTTTCATAATGGTTATATCACATTCAAGTTTTGTACAGTTTTAAGCCATAGAAGTTGAGATATAGCCTTCTCATTCTTAGGAAAATTTGCAGTATATCAGCACCACCTATTGGCTGAATCCAAATTGAATCAGCATAATATTTCATAATGGCCTTCTCATATATCAACATTTGTTTAATTATACGCAATAAAACCTGACATATAGTCTTTCCTTAAATTATGGAAATCACTCTATAGCAGTGACACTGCTCGGTTGGCGCCAAATGTTTATAAGCACAAATTTATATTAAGGTGAATGTGAATCTACATATAAATTTATCTGTAATTCTGTGCCGTAATTGCTGAGATATAGCCTTATTTGAAAATGCGAAAATCTCTGCATAGCAGCGTTACCTGTTAAGCTATTGGAGCCAAATATTGAAAAACACTATTATATGTCGAGGTGCAATTACATATAAATTTATATGCAATTTTGAGCAGTAGTTCCTGATATGTGGCCTTCCCTGAAATTGTGGAAATCATTGTATAGCAGTGCCCCCTGTTGAGCGATATACACCAAAAGTTGATAGGTCCTAATTTTGGTCAAGGTGCATCTACTTATAAATCTATATGCTATTCTATGTAGTATTTCCAGTGATAAGGTCACCACAAATTTTTTATCATAGACACACAGCTGTTTTCTAAAAATGGTCAAATCATATTCTGGAACTCTCAAAACGTGTAAATCCATCGAAAACTGCAAGTCGAAAATTTTTACGATTCCAATACTTTCTTCTATTAAATGTAGAAAGAAGTAAAGTGTAAATTATCTATCAAAGTGTTCACTTAAGAAAAAATCTATTTAGAATATATATATATATATATATATATATATATATATATATATTTACGCAAAAATTAGTTTTTTTATAAGTTTCGCTCCTTTTTAAAAATGAACTTGAGTTCATTTTTTTTTCAGATTCATTTTTTTCAGACATGAGTTTGAGCGCGAATTAACTTGTTTTTTACACAATGAACTTGAATTTGAACTAGCTCATTTTTTCGTGAGTTTGCACAACACTGATTGAAATATGTTTATTAGTTTCGAAGCCACAGTGCCACAGACAGACAAATGAAGGCTGCAAAATTAAAGTACACGCTTAAAAAAAAAAAAAAAAAAAAGTCAGGAGTGAATAATGCGTATTTTTAGTGAAACATTCTGTCATGCAAAATTTTTTACACAGATCACTATGTTCACCATCACCAATAACAACTATTACTCAATTATCCCCCAAAAGTATAAAAGTATAATTTACCTGCAACTTTGAGCCTGAAATGGTTTGCACCCCCCCTAGGACAGATGCTGGCTACGCCTATGCTTACCGTTACATCCAGACTGAAACATTGTAATCACAAATAGGTAAACAATCACAAATCTGGCTGTGTTTCCATCCAAACGCAACATTTGTTTACAAAACTGGTCGCAAAGTTGTGAGCGATGAGGGGGAAATTTGTGACTGCCTCGGAGCTCTCACAACTCGATCGCAGATTTACTATCGCCTCAAAAAAAAACATGGCCGCTGTCGTACAGTGTGTGTTATTGAAGAAAGTAATTGTCACAGACAAGGCAAGGATCCACAAAAGCATCAAATGTAAAAATTAATAAAAGTTTTAAATAATAAAATTGAACTGTGATTTATAAAAATATTTTCTTTTACAATTATGAACAAAAGTGAGATTTTAAATGACCCCCCCCCTTAAAAAAAAAATAATGCCAAAAGTAAATACATTTCTTTTCACATTTTCACATCGAAAAAAGAAAGAGAGACATTGAAAACATTTTTTTTATTATTATTTAAATAAAATTGAGGAAAATATACCCCCCCCCCCAAAAAAAAAAAAAAAAAAAAAATGGAACAGCTGCAACACAGAATTTATTGGCAAAACTTTAAATTCAGCACCACACTAGCTCGGATGTTTCTCGCCAAATTTTTGCTTACGCAATTGCGACATCGGTTTTAATGTATTGCCAAAACGACAACAAAAAATTAAAAGCTGCCAAGGGGCTCCTATGTTAAAGTTATATTAAAGAAATTTTAAGAAATGGTTATAGTAACCGATGCTAGAGAATGAAACAGATGCTGCATGTTTTCCTGTGGAAGAATATATTAAAAAATTACTATCGCATTAAAATATATTCTCTTTTGCGTAGAATTTTATAACTATTAGTCAGGAAGCAAAAACTTTTTTTTTTTTTTCAATGAAAAGCTGAAAATTTAATTACTTGAATACATTTTTTACTGCAAAATTCTGTTAATATTTTCTTGGAAATTATGCATTTCATAATATTTATATATATTTGCTTTTTTGAAATTTATTTCAGAAAGTTCTCTTGTATTATAGTTGAATTTAAAGGTGAGAACATCTTGAGCGTGTTCAGTAGAGCGCCCGAGATGGATCAATTCGACCGGGCGATGACGTCACTGATCCTGGACCGGTCTTGGATCGGGCCAGGAATCTACTGAACGCTTTGGAACAATTTTGACGTGATAGGAGCAGCGCCATCTATCTAATTTGACCTGTATTAGCAATTAGCAAGTTATTGTATTTCTGTTGTTTATTTTGGCTGGACTTTTAATACGTAATTCCATAAAATGCTAAACTATATTACGTTTTTTCTAAAAAAAAAAAAAAAAAAAAGAAAAGAAAAGAAAGATCTTTTATGTAATAACAGTTTTTCTTCTTTCTTATTAATGTAGAATTCTGTACTCTGCTAACAAAAAATAAGAAGCTATTAATTGATTGTACTGACAAATTACTAATATACATTACTTTGGTTATGATTTTTCTAAATTCACGTATAAATTTTAATCATGAAAATGTTAAGAATGTTACGTTACATTTATTTTTAAAGGAGCAGAGTAGATTTATCTTAAATGAGCACTTAAAACACCTTTCTTTCTCTTCGAATTTTATTATGAACAAAAATGTACAACAAAAACGTTTTTGAAAAAAAAAAAAAAAATAAATAAATAAATAAATTATATAAAATATGAAATATGCTGTTCAGTTAATATAATGGATTTATATAAAAAATAATCTTATTTTCTTCTTCGATTTATGAATCAATAAAAAGAGCTTTTTCTCTTATTACCGGCTGAATATTAAAATAAACTAGCAATGTAAACAACACTGCATAATTTTATAGCTACTTTTTTTACAGTCTGTTTGGTTTATTAAATTTAATAATTGACATCTTAAACTTATTTTTACCTAAATTAAAAATATGTGGAAGGATTTTAATTTATTTACTTATAGTTAACTTATTGTTTTAAAGGTAAAAAATACAATCGTTTACAAACTTTTCTATTTGTAAACAAAAAACAATCGCATGAATGAAAAGCTTTGTCTGAAAAAAAAAAAGAAATATAATTCTTCCCAGCTTATTTTTATATATTAAATTAACAAAATATTATAGCGTCCGAATTAAAAAAATATATATTTTTTTGTTTCAATTAAAATTGTGTAAATTTTTGTTTTAATTTTATGTTTGAATGTTACGTTCATCAATAAAAAAAAATTACGTATCGAAAATCGTTATTACGTAAAAAATCTTTTTTACACAATAAATAAATAAACATAATATAGTTTAGCATTTTATGGAATTACTTACCTTATTTTCTACAGCATAAACAATGCATATAAATAGGTACATCTGTATTAATCCTCAGCTAATCAAACAAATAAACAATCATTGTCAAAAACAGATGTTCATTGTTCAGGTTTTCACTGCGTAATGTCAATCAGAGCCTGGATTTTCAACCTATTGCGCATTTGATCCATCACGTGACCCAATGGATCAAGAAATTTTTCTGGGCTTTCTGATCCACGACCGGTCGAGATCGGTCCATTCCACTGAACGATGTGACTCTGGATCGGTCGACACCACTGAACGCTTTGGCTCGGAATCTTTCGACCGGTCGTGGATCGGGCGCTCTACTGAACACGCCCCTTTTATTGAGTAAAGTTTGTAATGCTCCAAATTAGTAAAAAGAGTTTAAATTTTGTGAAGAATTCAGAAAAAGCTTCTAGTTTTTGCCTTGAGAAACCCTTACCGCATTAATATATTTTAATGTTTATAATGCTTTGTAATATTTTTTAAAACTTTTTTGTAGCAGAAAATTATTTTTCATTTCCGTTTAAAAAGTTGTCATGCTTAAATCTTTGGGAAAAAAAAAAAATCTTGTTTTAAGGAACTTATTTGAAGAAATAAATTATAAAATATTTACTTTTTTCTTTCTACATATTTTGTAAATTCATGAAAAAAAAAGAAAAAATAACTTTATATTTCATTTTTTAGCTAAATTTTGCACTTTCCACTATGCCCTTTTATTGTAGGAAGCAATTTATCTATTTAACGCTTCTGAATTAAGTTCAGAGATTTTTTTCGATTACATCAAAAGTAAATTCTGCTGATAAGAATCTTGAGGTTTGAAGTATCAAAATATTGAAAAGAAACTTTCAAACAATCTATTTTATTAAAACAAAACACTCCGTCAACAAAACAGATTCTCGGATAACCGAAACCTGATTATTTCACCCGTACATATTCAAACATTTTGATTGGTTGTTGCTGAAACATTTCGACTAAAAATCGAATCTTTAAGCTACTAGTTTTCGCTTATCTATATTCGACCGGTCCGTGACGTCATCAATAGCGGTACTGGAAACTAAGGCTCCTATATATACGAGCTGGCGCATCCGACATTTTTTTGCCTTAGGGTTGCCGCATGTACCCAGCGTGATAAACAAACGGCATCCATTGTTTCTACCGTCTTGCTCGTAATTTTAGTGAAATAAACTGCAATATGGGAGGTTGTTCAGCAATAAACTGCTGTAAACACTCCAGAAAAGGATACAAAATGTTTAGGTTTCCTTCGGATAATGCAAGAAGGAGAAAATGGGCTGCGAATTGTCGTCCAGATTCTTGGATCCCGGGACCTAATGCACAGCTTTGCATAGTAAGTTTTATTGTTATTCACTTATACTTTTCTTTGCATTTCTGACATTTATAAAGTAAAACATTCTAAAAAAAAGTATTATTTAAATCTAAATGTGTATTTTAATAACCATAAATTATTTTAAGAAACGCTTTTTTACTGTGTGTTTGTAGAGTCTTGGCGACGTTTTTTTGGTTCGCCAAAGTTGTCTTGTTTCCGTGTCCTGATAGTATTAGGTCGTTGAAAAAACTTTCCAATTTTAATTGGTACGCTCTTTTTTTCCCCCCTTTCAAACGTTATGAATTATTTAAGAAACAGAAACAGATTACTTGTGTTGCTTATCATTTTTGGTCGATTTTATTTTTAGATGAAAATTTCTTAAAACCACCAGTGAAGCGATAAAATCGCCAAGCGGAAATGCTGTCCTCTTACGAGGCAAAAAAATGGCGGTGATGCGGCGGCCTATTATTTATTTAAGGGGCTCTACTGGAAACGCGTTTGAGAAGAATCGCTCTGGGAGTGCTTTCCCCTTGCCTCTTGTTATCCCCACAACTGGTAGTGCTCGCTTGAGTGAGGTCTCCCTAGTTTGCGGCGTTTGACAAGAATACAGGCGCTTGTCTATCGTTTTCCCCCACAACTGGTAGCTTTCGCTAGTTAGCGGCGTTTGACAAGAATACAAGCGCATGCCAAGAGTTACCATTTTTCGCTTTACTTCATTTATCTCGTTGGACTTTTTCCCGATATGCGCTCCTAAATGTTTATTCAGTTCGCGACTGTTTAAAAAATCCATGGACCAAATTCAAGGATGAAATTAGCAAAAAAGCTGAAGCTACTAGACTAGATGTAGAAATAAAATACTATTATTTTAATCTCAAAATCATTATATTAAAGCAATAACACACTAAAAATAAATACACTACATTCTCTGTAGTAACTGCCCGGATGTATTGTTAACACCGAGACCGAGACATATTTTCGAGTGCCTACACTCACTCCACATGTTTTGCAATTGGGATTGGTACCACTTGAAGACAATCTAAGAGCTGTTCTCTACAGCCAATAGGTTCCAAAGTTGGCAGCCGCAATCGTCCAGACCTTTGATGTCATCTTAAAATGCATGGACTCGAAAGCAACAACAACAATAAATACACTTTAAACATCAAACTAGTAAATAAAAAGAACATAAGGATGTAATTATGATTTTTTATATTAATTTTTATACAGATAAGCAATATAAGTATTTGGTCATTAATGTAATAAATATTCATCCAAAAAAACAACCCGGAATCAGCTGAAAACTCTGATGCCTGATATTTTACACATGTAGGGTTTTCTTCGTAATTCGTGAATGTGTATTTAGAAATAAAGTTTTAGAAAAGCCTTTAGAATAACATTCACACATGTAGACACTAAGCGTACCTGTCAATTTGGAATGTTTTTCTTAGATAATCGTTTACGTTGTATTTTACAAACATAGCTATATTTGTACGTGAATACATAAAATGGTTATTGGGATATCTGTTTTGAGAAAAACTTTTGAAACAAAATTCCGCACTCATATAATTTTTCTGTTCTTTCGTCACGCGAATATCTAAATTGATAACACATCTCACAAAATTCTTTTCGACAAAATACACCAATATTTTTTTTTTTCTTTTGTACCTGTCTATTTTGATCACCATTTCGAGAAAATCCTTTAAAAAATTCTTAACACACATATCATTTTTCCCACGTGTGAGTGAGTACCTAAATGTATACAAAGGGGAAAATGTTCTACAAAAAAATTTACACACATACGGCTTCTCTTCCGTATAGCTGCGTAAATCTCACCAGACTTCTCTTAAATGAGAATGGTTTAGAACCTATTTCACAAACACTCACGATTTTTACATTGTGTGAATCCGTAGATGTTCATTACAGATCTTTTTTTTTCGATAAAAACATTTGGAACACACTTTACACACATGGATTTTCTGCCGTATGCGTTCGGAAATGTCGCTTCAAACTGCCTCTTACTGAAAACTTTCTAGAACATATTTCACAAACATACGGCTTCTCTTCTGTGTGAATGCGTAAATGACTTTTTAGATTGCTCGTCTGAGAGAAACCTTTAGAACACACTTCACATATGTATGGCTTTTCGCCTGTGTGAGTGCGTGAATGTTTCTTTAAATTACACTTATGAGAGAATCTTTTACAACATATTTCACACACATATGGCATTTCTCCTGTATGCGTTCGTAAATGGTAATTTAGAGCCTGCCTTCCAGAAAACTCTTTAGAACAGGCTTCACACAAGTATGGTTTTTTACCTGCGTGAGTGGACGAATGCGCATTTAATTCACACATTCGAGAGAATCTTTGAGAACATATGTCACACACGTATGGCATTTCGCCTGTATGGATGCGTAAATGTACATTTAAATGACTCTTCTGAGAAAATGCCTTAAAACACATTTTACACACATATGGCTTTTCGCCAGTGTGAGTACGTGAATGCACTTTTAATTTATACTTCTCATAGAATCCTTTATAACATATTTCACACACGTATGGTTTTTCGCCTGTATGAATGCGTGAATGCACATTTAAATGAGACTTCTGAGAGAATTCTTTAGAACATATTTCACATACATAAGGCTTATCTTCTGTGTGAATGCGTAGATGTCTTATTAAAAGTGCCTTTCCAGAAAAAACTTTAGAACACACTTCACACATGTATGCTTTTTCTTCTATATTAGTGCATGCATGTATATTTATATTTTCCATTTTTGACCATTCAGTTAGTTATCTATAATACTTATTGAATATACATTAAATTTTTAACATTTATTTAATATATGGTCTTATATATAAATGTATTTAGATTTTTTTTTTACAGAAAATGTTTTGACACATGCTTTTTAATTACAATACTTAAAAAAAAAAAAAAAAAAATCAATAAAAATTTTTTTCAACATGCTCCTTATATTTTGCAGCCTCTCCCCCCTTTTTTTTTCTCTTTAAATGAGATCATAGCTTAATTAAAGAAATAAAAATAAATAAAAGGTCTGTTAATTTATAATTAATTCTAAAAATTCCTAGTTGAAGAAAAAGTCACTCTCTTGATAATAAAAAAATTTCATAGAAGAAAAAGCTTGCGTTTTAAGTTACATTACAAGTATGAATGCCTTTACAATTGGATATTTCAGAAACTGGCTGGAAAACCTGATTGGTCAACTGGTTGCTATATTTTCAGGGTAGCAAAAAAGACATTTTAGTGCTATGTCTTGGCGATAAAGCTAAAGATGTCGTATATTTACCGCTGTGCTTGGGGGGGGGGGGGTAAAAGAATGGGAATGGGGAAGGGATGGGTAAAAGAATGAGGAACGGTTAATCGGAAAAAAAAAAAAAAAAAAAAAACGAAGGAACTGATCATTTTCGGCAACCATTCACTTTTGCCAATTCCTCTTCACTTTCGGCAAAAAGAAGTGCTCACTTTCGTCAATCCAATTTATCTTTTGGGTAGATTGCATGACATGTAGAGACGTGAGCAGGGAAAACAAACCCGGGTTTAAACCAGGGAATAAACCCGGTTTTTTGGGAAGGGAATTTTGAAAGTTTCCAAAACAAGGGAATTTTGAAAGTTTTCAAAAGTTGTGAATTTAGTATATATATATATTTTTTTTTAAACCAGTATTAGAAGTGTTCTACGGCATTGCAAAATGTTATCTTACATTTAGTTAATTTTTATTATTTTTTGACTTTAAAATAGTGCTTTTAACGTCTACAAAATTAAAAATTACTAGCATAAGATTTCATTAACAGACTTATTTTTTGTTATTGCCGTATATTTACATCTTAGTTCTGACTGTATATCAAAGTAACACTTCTTTTTTATGGCAGTCGAAGCCCATCGTGTTTTAGTTGTATATATCTATGAATGTAAATCTTTATGTTTTATTTCAAAAATAAAACAAAAATGTTCCGAAATAACCTGTGTTCACTAAAATGATCAATAATTATTACACTGAAAAATATTATTTCAATTAAAATTTCAACAATATTCATATGCAATAAATAAATAAATAACATCCAAATTATTAATTATTAGCTATTGAAAATTATATGTATTAATCCAATGATTCAAAAATTATTGCTGGAATTTTTAATAACCGAAGAAGTGATGTTCGATTTTGTTCCTTGTGCTCTTTAATTGATTATAACAAAATTCCATCAATTTAGGTGAAATTTTGTTAAATCAATAAAATAAAATTTCATAATTTTTAAACTATTTTTATCATAATTTAATTTCATTGTATTATTTTTTATAACATATTTTATTATGGTATTCATTAATTAAAAAAAAAAAAAGGAAAAGTTCTAAAAGTTATTTAAACAGGCAGACAAAATTTCATAATTTATTATTGTTAATAACGTAAATGTTTTTATTATTATTATTATTATTATTATTATTATTTGTAAAATAGTCACATAATTTTCGATATCACTTTCATTTAAGCATGTAGAATAAAAAAGATATTGAAATAAGCTGTTTGTGCACTTTTTAAGTGCACAAACAGAATTTTTTTCTTTTAGAATTTTTTATTCTTTTAGAATAAAATTAAATCTAAACATTCAGTATTAGTTTCTTCCCATCAAAGTTTCCGATGTTCCCAAAATTCCCGGTTTAACCTTTAGAAAACGGCTGGTCGATATTTCAGCCAAAAAGTAACCCGTTGTAAAAAAACAGCGTTGGTTTAGAAATCGACCAAGCTATCCTTTTCCCCCTCGAATATTGTTCACCTGCTTTAGGGGCGGATAGAACTGTGAAACTTGTTAAAAATGATCACCTTTTGGATGTTACATCTTTCGCTAATTCCCATTCCCTCTTTTTTCCCTAAACCTGAATGCAAGACACAGACTCCTTCCTTTTGATAACAAAATTTTAGAGGAAATACTTTTAAAATATCTGGAAAAGGCATTTCCTGGGTATGTTTGGGTTAATCATAAATCCATTTATCGCTTTTTGCTTTCATTATTACTGAGAAAATAATAGAATTCTTTCGAATTTCTATCATAATTAGAGAATATATTTTGACATTTCTTGTTTTTTTTTTTTTTTTTTTTTAATTTCCTATACGAGAGTAAAAGGAAATCTGTATTTAATGTATTATAATTCAATAAAAATATTATATTCATTAATAATGTATTTATTTTACAAACGGAAAAATTTGTGTCTTCTTCGCGAACAATTTATTTACTTATTTTGGCCGCTTTATTCTTTTTTATGATTCTTAACTTTTCTGGAAACAAAGTTCTTTTTTTTTTTTTTTTTTAAATCATTATTTACTTCTTTAATCTCAACCTTCCGCAATTTTGTCAGAAATTTGAAAATTTGCAATGAATGTTTTCCTGGCCTATATCTACTGTTATAGTACCCACATTTATTACAATTATTATTTATTTATTTTGTTTTATTATTTTTTTTCCTTATATTTTCCTTTAAATTTATTTATTATTATTATTGTCTTATATTATTTATCTTTTCGTAAATTTAAACTCTAAGGACAAATCTGTCCTACTTACTCTTACCACCTCTCTATTTTGCTAGTCCTTAATTTTGGGTGGAATATTTTCAGATCTATATACTATTATTAAAAGTGAGGAAATAGTGCTCGTAGGAACACTGAAATATCAATTTTTATGAGGAGGATTATGCTTCTACTCTGTGAACAAGCATACTTAATTTTTTTTCTGGTAAAATAAATAAATAAATAAATAAAAATAAACAAATAAATGTAAGATAAATAATTACGTTACTTTTACAGAATTTCTTTTTCTTAAAGGGGGGAGGGGGAAGTAGTTTTTCTTTACAAAAGAGAAAAGTAAAAAATAAAATATGTTTTTTAAATAAATTAATGTATTCTTTTATTTTAACCGGATTATGATTGTTTTGATTATTTTATAAATTTAAATATGCATTTGAGAGAAAATTAGTTTACACTGTATTGTTAAAAAAATTTTATTTTACATAACTGGATTAACTTCTAACATTTCTTTTAACATTTAACTTCTAAAATAATTTTCAAAGAAACTTTTTTTTTTTTTTTTTTTTTTTTTTTTTTTTTAAATGGTAATAATAATAATTAAATAAAAATAATTTTATATTTATTTCAGGGTATTTAGACGTTTACATCTAAGTTTTGTTTCATTTATTTGATTATTTATTTATTTATTTATTTTTCATAATTATATACTTGTCAACCACCTCATTATGAAGCGCAAAATTTTTAGTATCCGCCATTTTTTTTTTTTTTTTTTCTTTCGCACAAGTCAGTTTTTAGAACAATTTTATTTTTATTTAATCGTAACAACATTTGGAGAGAATTATTCCAAAAATAAAGCGGTATTATTATTATTATTATTATTATTTATTTTTCATGGTAGCATTAATTTTTATTTTATTAAATTCATATATGTCTTTGATAAATCAAAAGAATTAGTTTGAGACTTAGTTTTGTCATTTATATTGGCATCTGACCCTGACCAGTAAAGGCTGTATCCTCGCGTCCCGTGTAATCCCGTGCGTCCTTGATCAGCATTGCAGTAAATACTGTTCTCTTACAGCTGTCAGTTACATTGTGTGCTGAAGTTGCACTACGAAGGATTAGGAAAGTACAAGACTTATCAATGAATGAAATTAAAGGTGCGCTCTGACAAAGGACAGTGAAATTTAAAACCAGAAAAACTGAAATTTTGGTTTAAAAAAAATAAAAAAATAAAAAAAATAAAGTGAAGTCAGTATACTACCTGAACACAAACCACATCTGTATTATAAAACTTATAGTATATATTTCCTTGAAGCATTTTCGCAAACATAGCATTTTTTAAGGTAAAATAATAATACAAAATATTTAGTTTGTTATTTTAAACCCTGTTGTAGATAATATTTACTGTATTTATAGGAAAATTAATTGTAATTAAAATGAATCATGTTAAGTAAATAATCAATGCACCTCAGTTGCCTAGCACAGATGTATTGTCATAAAATTTATTCCTCTTTAATTTAATTTCTTTTAATTACCCTCTCCTATATCTGTAAGAAAGTACCAGATTCGTGAAAATTTTAGGCCCGATTTTCATCTTTTGAGATGCCCAGCATATAAGTTAACTATTTTTTGAAAATGAATTTTTCTTTCTTTCTTTTTTTTTTTTTCAGTATTTTTTATTAGAAACAAAACTGACTTTCTTTTGAGATACATTTATATACATATTTCAATAAAAAAAAAAAAAAAAAAGTCTACACCCACCATAAAAATAATTTTGACAAATAATTTTGACAAATAATTTATACATATAATAAAATAAAATGTTTGTGTGTGTGTCATTGTGTATGTATGTCCGGAGAATTTAGAAAAAGGGCTGATCTCAGAGTTACTCGCATGAAAATTTGTTATGACCTGTTCTGATGCACCTCAAAGCCGGATTTTCAAATTTTTTATTGGATTTTTTTTAATTAATGGGAAAATGTGAAAATAATAACCTTCTAAGTTCTGATAAATTAACCATTTAAATTTTATTTATAATTTAATTGTTGCCATAAAAAAATATGAGAAAAAAGTACATTTACTTAAGCGTGAACAATAAAAATATATAAAAAAATATATTATGCATATCACAAAAACGGACGTCATTACCTCTTTAAAAATTTTACACACACAGATAAAGTTCTAATATATTTTATTATAATATATGTTGTTCTATTCTTTTTTTTTTTAACTACTGCTTTTTATATTTTTTCTATCAAGTTGTTCGTAAAAAAAAAAAAAAAAAAAAAAAAAAAAAAACTGTCTATGACGTCACATTCGACTGCGATGCGTTTTCTTTAATTCTGTGAACCATATTATAGGGAAACGGCTACAGACCAGTATAACATTACAACATTTATTAAATAAAGAAAAGGGACATTACAGAAACACTAACATATACATATTTTACGAGAGGAGAAGACCGTCTGTATCTCACATAACAGCTCGACGTCGACTCAATAACTAAACTAACTAGCGCGCGTTAGGTGCGCACGCATACAGTGAAAGGGATGATACACAGTGACGTACACACGTGATAGCTGCGTACACAGTGACATCACACAGTGGAGATGATAGCCGGGAAATATAATTTCCCATATCGGCCATCATGCCCAAGCAGGCGGCCTCGCCTGAAGGTTATTAAACAACAAAAAAATTAAATTATACAAAAACAAAAGAAATAAAAAAAAATAAACAATATACAACACAACACTATATAATAGAATTATAGATACAGTAATAATATAGCTGCATTAATAAAAAAAAAAAAAATTGTATACATTACCAAATGGAAAATATTGTAAATATTACACTCAAAACCTGAATCATATCGTCAAAATACTAAAATAAAATAAGATAAGATGTTAATATACATACAGACAAGTAGAAAAAAAATTGCTAGATAATTTTCACCAAAAAAAAAAATCAGGTGTTGAAGAATGTTCATGGGGAAAAAAAAAAATTGTTCATGAAAAAAAAAACAGTTCGTTAAAAGGAGAGTTCTTCTTATTCTGGCAAGTTCAAGTTCAACGTATGATTTAAAAAAAAAGTTTAATTGTGCACACGAAAATGTCCAAGGAAGAGTTCTTAAAAAAAAATAAATAGAAAGTCTTGAAGAACTATGTCAATTAAGTTAAAAAAAAAATAATAAAAAGTCCTGAAGAAATATGTCAAGTAAGTGTTGCAAAAGTGTCGGTCCAAGGTTTCAGGAATTCAGCGCATGTGCTGGTCTTGAATGGGCCTTCTACGAAGTCACACTTGACGACGTCATATGTGTCGTTTGGTTTTATTTTGGAATTTTGGTTATCTTATATGGACCTAAAAATTTCTGTTTTAGTTTCAGACCAGGCCCGAACTGGGTGCGTTTAACTGCGACTAAATCGTTGATTTGGAATTTAGCAGCTGGTCGTCTTCGAAGGTTATACTGCCTGCGATTTTCTTCTTGCACTATTCGAATCTGCTTTTTCGCGTCGATACGCTGCTCCTCACGTTGCCTCTGGAATGTGTTTGTAGATTCGTCGTTGAGAAGCTCCAGGATCTTGATGTCATCTTTATTTTTCATCTTGGTACCGAATAGTAATTCAAATGGTGTCGTCTTTATGCTTCTTTGAAATGTCGAGTTGAGGATTTGTTGGAGATCAGGCACATGGGAAAACCACTTTTCAGGGTTGTCGGATGATAGTTTGGATAGTGCAGCGATGATAGTAGAATTTTTATTTTCAACTTGACCATTCGATCTTGGTAAACCTGCTGTAATTGGTATGTGGGTTATATTTTGGTCGTGGCAATAGTCTTTAAATGCAGTGGAAGTGAATGCTGGACCTCGATCTGTTATGATTCTGGCGGGGTTACCGAAGATGGATCGTTGGCTTTCTAGTCGGCTGATAACTTCTGCGGCGTCTGTAGATTTTGTGGGGTACAGCCAGGTAAACTTGGAAAACGCATCTACAACAACCATAATATGTTTGTAATTTTTTGATGTAGTAGCTAGGGGACCAAGGTGATCAACATGGTATGTGTGCAGAGGTGCATCGTCTTTATCAATTGGGTGGAGGAAACCATTTTGTTTACCTCGTTTTCTATTATAGAGTATGCACTTTATACAATTTTTAATGCAACTTTCGATTTTCTCTTTGAGGTGAGGTATGTAAAAATCTTTATTGATCAATTCTTGGGTACGGAGTGCTGCAAAATGTCCACGCTCGTGTGCTTCTTTAATTATACTATGCTGTAAGTCTGTAGGGACGACGAGTAAATCGACACCGTTCACTGTTTTATACAGAAGGTTGTTTTTTATAATGTAATTATCATGGGGTGTGGACTGCAAAAGCGTTTTTAATGCTTGAACTTCTTCATCAGATTGCTGAGCTTTCAAGAGTTTTAGATGAAGGCTATCTTGGATGATGAAACATTGTGGAGCTCGACTTAGAGCGTCCACATGTGCCATACGGGAACCTGTTCGATGCTCAATATTGTGATGGAATTCTTGAAGGTACAGAGCCCATCGTGCAATGCGGGAATTTATTTCTTTTTTATTAAGTGCCTTGACGAACGCATCACAGTCTGTGATAATTTTGAAATGTGTTCCGAGCAGGTAGATTCTAAACTTTTTGAGGGCTTCTACCACAGCCAGGACTTCAAGTTCAAAACTAGTATATTTTCTTTCGTTATCCGATGTTTTCTTCGAAAAATAAAAGACTGGATGGAATTTATTATCATGCATGTTTTTCTGCAACAGGAGCCATTTATAGACGCGTCTGTGTGTACCTCAATAGGGGAATTTTGATTAAAAATATTGAGGACTGGTTTTTGGGAAAGTAAATATTTTAATTTTTGAAATGCGGCTCTTTGTTCATTTTGAAATTGAAAAGGGGTGTCCTTACGCAGAAGATCACTTAAGGGTTTTGCAATGGTAAAAAAATGAGGGATAAATTTCCTAAAATATCCTGTAAGGCCAAGGAATCTACGTACGTCTTTAACGATTTTCAGATCTGGGTAATTTAAAACAGCTTTAGTTTTGGAAGGGGATGGCAAAAGTTTACCATTTTCTATTATGTGACCGAGGAAATCTATTTTGGTATGTAAAAATTGGCATTTGTTAAAATTTATGTCGAGTCCGTACTCGCTTGCTGTTTGAAGAACAGTTTTTAGACGTTCTACGGCCTCATGTTCGTTACTCGCGGGAATTACAAGATCATCCATATAAGGGAGTACTATGCCGGCAGCAATCAAGTCTCTAAAAACGGCATTTATATATCTCATGAACACTGAAGGGCAGGAGCTAAGTCCGAAAGGCATGTAGCGAAATTGAAATTGACCGTTATGGGTTACAAAACTAGTGAAAGGGCGGCTCTGTTTGTTTACGGGTACATGAAAAAATCCATTACGTAGGTCTATCGTACTAAAAATTTTTGCATGTTGAAGTCGATCTAAAATATCATCAATTAGGGGGAGGGGGTAGTGATCTTTAACTAACTTACGTTTGAGCTTCCTGTAATCGATGCAAACTCTGTGTTTACCATCTTTTTTTCGAACAACTACAACTTGGCTGGCATATGGGGAGGACACTGGTTCGATAATACCATCTTTAAGCCATTCAGAGACTTGTGCGTCTACAATGTGTCGTTCGGTAAAGGGTAGACGTCGGGGTGAGTGAAAAATAGGTGTATCGTCAGTGAAAGTGATGTTAAGCTCAATGTTCGCAGTTTTCATTTTATTAGGTTTGTAGGTCGACAACAGTTTGTTAATGTCGTTACGAATATGTCGTGAAACATTAGGGCCAATATCAAATTTGGGACTATCGTCAGTGATCGTCATGATAAAATTTGGATCTGCGGTACACTCATTTTGTTGTGAAAAACTAGAAAAAGTAACACCGGTGGGTGAAATGCTAATGTTCGCTTGTTGGATGACGTCACATCCAATTATAAGGTCATAAAATGTGGACACGTCGGGTACAACTGAAATAGTTGCTGAAAACTCTTGATCGTCTATAGTAATAAAAATTAAAAGTACCGATGACATGTATACGCGCAAAGCCAAAACCAGTTAAGGATTTATTAATTTTTGACAACGGTGGGGAACCTATTTTTATCCATGCAGAATGTTTCAAAAGGGTTAACTGACTACCAGTATCAACCAAACCAGTTAATTCATTACCACTAATTTTAACTTGTTTACACATATGAGAAGCATGCGATTCATGTACAGTGTTAACTCTATCTCTGGAAGGAGATCCTTCATTTGCAGTGGTTCGGCGGCAATCGGTAGACTTGTGTCCAAAAAGACCACATGCAAGGCACCTAGGGCCACGAGAACGGTTAGGACAAAATTTAGATAAGTGACCGATATCGTTACAATTGAAACAACGTAATTTATTTTGAGATGCCGGACCAGTATTAAATTTGTATTCGCGAGTGAAAGCTGATTGTGTGTGACCAGTACTGCGTTTTCGACTCTCATATGTTTGTTTATAATTAACTGAATTTCGTTGATTTAAGTTTATTGTATTAAGAGCAGTTTCATAAATACGCAATTTTTCTTTAAATTCTGAAAAAGATTTTGCTCCACAGAGAAGAATTTTCTCAGAGGGGTTACCCTGTATACCTTGAATGGTGTATTGAATTACCGAAGAATCGTCAATAATAGCATTACCGCGGTTAGCAATTTCGCGCATCGCTAATAAATATTGCGTAGCAGTTTCATTAGGACGCATTTTTCTGTTTTCTAACTGTTTATGTATTTCGATGGATGGTATGGTATCTAAAAATTCAGAAATTAACGCGGCTTTAAATGACTCGTAAGTATTAAGATTTCGTTGCGAAAATAAAAATGTTTTAGCAGAACCATTAATTAAACGTTTAGCAAAGATAAGTTTTTGTTGATCGGTAAGACTAGGAAATAAACAGAATTGTTCATCAATGTCATTAAAGAAATTACGAATAGAATATGAATCATTTCCAGAAAAAGTTCTACATGTGCTAGCTAAATCTCGAAGGAGGAACCAGAAATGATTACTCAAATCAGACATTGCGTCTGCAGCGTCATTCGGAGAAATATTTTGAACACCCGAAGGGAAAGTTTCGCTTTGGGTTTGAAAAACAGAACTATTTGGAACGATCGAAGAATGGGTTTCAACAGAATGATTATTTACACTGAGATCGTCTTCGTCTGACAAAAAACTAGTATCTAATGTTTTCTGAAATTCAGATAAATTAGTAAGTGCGTTAAAAATTTCTTTGCATAAATTTTCCTTACTACCGACTGGTTCTAAATGTAGCGAATTAGCGATTGATATAAAATCGGACAAAGAAAATGATTTTAAAATTTTTTCTTGATGTTTATTAATGTCGAAATCGGCAGTAAAACCGCTAAAATTTCGCATACGTTTACGCGATTGATGATCAAATGTTGGGTATCCTAATAGCGTGTTTAGCAATTTTATGGTATTTGTTTTAGAATATTTCAAAGAATTTGCAACTAGCGGAAGGTCGCCTAATTTAAGGGCCATTTTTAGGATGCAATAAAAATAAAATAAGGATACCGAAGTAAATAAAAAAAAAATTGTTTTTTTTTTTTTTTTTTTTTTTTTTAAGTAAATATTGGGGGAATAAAAAATGGATTAAAGCCAGAACATATATATTTTTAGTAACAATAAATAAATATTGGGGAACAGACTATCTCTTTATTCATGGAAAGTAATTTAATATGGGGAAAAAAATTCTTTATTTATACAAAAATGAACAAATAAATAATTGTGAAACGGGCATAAAACGGCAAGAAATTAGTTTGAATCGAAATTTAAACTACAAAAAAAAAAAAAAAAAAAAATCTTTATTATTATTATTATTATTATTATTATACTACTATCATGCAAAGAAAAAAAAAATGCATGCGCCTACCTCTGACATTAAAGGCAGTCCTGTGTAGCGCTGTTTAAATGATTTTATGAAGCAGGATAAAATAGATGATGATGAATCCATGACTTACATGTGAATGCTCTTATTATTTGAAAAACGAACTCATACGTCAAAATGAATTACTTTTGAATACGTCGAGCATGAAGAAGGAAGCACTAATACTGATATACTCCAAATCATCGGCATAAAGTTGGCATATCTAATAATATTACTTGCAACTCTGGTATAGCTTTTTAAAAAAAAACGGCAAATTACGTCTGTTGTTGAACAACGTCCAGTGTTCAGGGTTATAGTACAGTCTTCTCTTCAACGTCCGAATGAAGAAAAAAAAATTTCTTGAATCGTAAAATTTTAATTAATAAAATAATCGTCCACAGAATTTAAAAAAAAATGTTCACAGTTTATTTGATAACGTCTTACAAAATAACATTTGGAAGAACAACATTTTCGCGCTACTGTTTTGAAAACAGAAGTAGCGACTTTCGGTGCTAGGGGAAAATCGGGATAGGTCGAGCCCCCAAAAATATAGGGAAACGGCTACAGACCAGTATAACATTACAACATTTATTAAATTAAGAAAAGGGACATTACAGAAACACTAACATATACATATTTTACGAGCGGAGAAGACCGTCTGTCTCTCACATAACAGCTCGACGTCGACTCAATAACTAAACTAACTAGCGCGTGTTAGGTGCGCACGCATACAGTGAAAGGGATGATACACAGTGACGTACACACGTGATAGCTGCGTACACAGTGACATCACACAGTGGAGATGTTAGCCGGGAAATATAATTTCCCATAATATTTTTATTATCAGATTCATTCCTCCTGGACGATTATTTAAATTTTGGTGTTGAGTGACCAGAGAAGCGGGCAAAGCCTGTTAGTCTATATAAATAAAGAGAAGTGTCTGCGCTCTGGTGCTCACACTACTGATAGCAGAGCTTTCAAATTTAGCATATAGGTGCCTGGGACCCTATCATCATCGAGGTTTATTTTTTTCGAATTTTGAATTTGTTAAAAAAAATAATAATAATAAAATAAATAAATGAATATAGTCTTCTTTGTTTCACTTTTCATAGATTTATTATATTACTGTAATCGTCTGCGTATCTTATCAACGGCTATTACGCAATTCATTTTTTATTTAATACATTCATTTAAATCGAAATCTTTTTTTTTTTTTTTTTTTTTTTTTTTTTTTTTTAACTATATTTATTGAAAATCAAATGGTAGTGCAATAGAAATAAATTGTTATGTTTATGTATAATTTTTATAGTATAACAACTTTTTATTTTTCATTATAAATCAATTCCTTTAAAATAAAAATCCTTTTTTCTTTATTTTATTTTATTTTTTAATTCATAATATTTATTGGGGGCAGGGGATGGTAGTATATATTAGAAAGGATTAAACTGATTAAAATTTATTTGTTTTTCATGTATTTAAATACTTTTAAAAGAAAATCTACTTTCTAATTATTATTATTATTATTATTATACTGGTCGTAATCGAATCGTAATATAGTGTAAATAACGGGGGCTATAAAACATATGGTTCAAAAACTAAAACAAATAATAAATACTGAGATACAGTCATCTTTAAAATCGTAGTTCATAAGTAACAGACGAACCACATATCGTCGATAAATACCCAGACTGAAGTTCCCGGGGAAAACTTTTCTGCAGACAATGGGAACCTGGAAATACTTTAAAATATCTTTTGAATGATGTATTACAATAATGAATATCTTTGGTATATTTTAGACTCAAAATGGCTAATCTATCAAGGGCGATTAACGATTTCTATTGAAATCCGTCTAAAATTTAAGAATTCCAAAACTGCTTTTTTACAACCGAATTCATACAAAAAAGGAAAAAAAAAAAAAAAAAAATCAATATGATTCTGTTAAAAGTAACTTTTGGTGTCATTAACAGATGAAATAAAAATGAATTTAAATAAATATAATATGTCTATTTATTTTATTTTTAAAGCTATACTTTAGATTTTTTAACTGCATACAGGTGAGCCATAGTGACGGGCAATTTCAAAGTTCTGCTTTTGATCGATTTTAAATTGAAAAAATTAAAAAACTGCTTTTTTTTATTTTCAGTACTTTGTCACGTGTGCGAAAAACGAAAATAAATTTTTCCTGACTGGAAGAATAGTCAGCCAGCATGTCTAGCACCTGGCACTGAAGAATCTTTGATAAATGAAATAATTAAGTGTTCTGCCTGTTTCCAACTAAATTTCATACTTTAGTTAATTTTAAAAAATCTAATTGCTGTAGAGATAAGCCACTTGCACTCTTAGATTCGGAAAAAAAAAAAAAAAAAAAAAAAAAACCTTTCATTTGGTACCAAATTTGTAACGATCGAACTAATATTTCTAATTTATTTTCCGCTTTTTCTGATTTTAACTCCGTTAAAATATCTATTTTTATGCAATCGCGGTGAATTCTCAGTCATTGAGATCGCCTTTTGATTAGAAATATGTCTACATTTTAATTAATATCTCCGGAACTAATTAAAATTTTTAAATTCTGTTTTCACTATCCCCTCGGGAAGCACCTGTATGTCAAATTTTATACTTCTGCATTCTGTAGGGGCTGAACGTATAGATGCTCAGACAGACAGACATCTTCTTTTATTATTATAGATATAAAATTTGTTTTATTTTTGACTAAATATTAGTATTCAATGCTGAATATGTAAACCTTAAAAATTAGCTCTTTTATTGTGTAAGCACAATATATTTGATAACACAGGTCAGCATGTAAAATTTTGATTTTATAATTTTGGCTGATTTTTATGTTTTTTGGTGTGCTGAAGCTGAAAATGAAGTCAATTATTCTCTATCACGTATAGATTTTTGTCAATACAGGGTGTCTGCTATACAATTTTTTCCATTACTCTTCCACCAATATAATGTTATGGTAAGTTTTATACTATGTTTCCATGATTAATGAATTACATATACCTACTGTTGTAATTGTGAAGCACTAGAGTGACTTAAAACCATATCAACCATTCTATTGTTATGATGGTATATGTAAGAAATTGTGTCGGTAAACACACTGTATTGACAAAAATCTATATGTGATAGAGAAAAATGAGCTGCATTTCGGTTGCAGCATATCAAAAAACATAAAGATCAGCTGAAATCATCCATTCAAATTTTGGCAACTTCATTTTTGTAGGCCTGTGTAATTATTACAAATCTTTTTATGTACGGTAAATTTAAGTTTTTTATCCCATTGAGATCCCACTCATAAAATTTTAGTTTATATTTTAGAATACAAAAAATGTGTATTTTAAAAAAAAAAAAAATAAATAAATAAATAAATCTTAAAAATAAATAAATAAATTTAAAATTTTATGAAAATAATTTAACTTTACATAACATAAGCAAGTTTAATATCAAATTAATTTTCAAAAAATTTTCTTTAAAGTGAGCTGTTAGAAACTTTTCTATCCCCTATAGAACTTGAGAAATTTGAGAATGAAAATGTTCATGGAAGCTAATATTACTGATTTTTCAAAATTTTTAATTTTTGCTCTTGATTTACAGATAATTGCACAATAATAATGTTTTAAGTGGATATACTAAAAATATGTTTCCATAAGGTTTTTATTTATTTATTTTTAGTGTTATGTTTAATTAAAACTTTTTAATGTAGAAAGTTTAAATCTGGTTCTGTATTTCCTTTTCAGAATTCTGCTTCATTTTTTCACAGTAAAAGTAAAGAAAAACAATTTAGTTCTACGTAAACAATCAAGTTCTTACTGAAACATTTATGGTGTTAGTCTCGTAAATTTTTCTTGTGTGATTCAACGATTATAAAAAAAACACAATTAATTTTAAATTGTTTAGTTCTTTTAAACTAAAAAACATATACTAGATCATATATGTTAAAATGCAAAGAGTGGGAAACGTATATAAAACTTTAAAAAAGCTCTCCCACTAAACAGTTTTAAATTCCCCCCCCCCCCCCTTTTCCAATGCTACATTGACACTTCTATTATTTAACTTATTATTGTTTAAGAAATACACACCAATATCGAAAGGAATGATTTTAAAGAATGAAACCTTGAAATGAATTTAACATAAAAATAATTTTTTTTTATATTCAGTATATAAAAGAAAAAACATCCAAGCAATGCTTGTTTTATAATACTTCGAGAATTAAAAAAATCTTTTCATGCTATTCTGATATATATATATATTTATTTATTGAAATAATAATAATAATATTGGTTTTTCAGCTATGTGAAAATGACAATAAATGATAATGAATAAACTGGCTGGGCTTAATTCTCAAATCACCTGTTAAGATCTCAGCCAAATTCTTGTCAAAGACGCCAATCAGCCAATTACGCAACACAGCCGGTTCTGAAATCTCAGGGTCCGGGAAAGAAAAGTAACATGAAGAAGACAACAGACAACACTTTGAGACTTTTGATCTCTCAAGGTGTTGCACTGGTGTGTTTCAGTACCCGCTATTAATGAATTCCACCAGAGGTATTACGTATCAAAGCTACAGAGCTACAGAGAACCTTTTGCATTTTGACGAATTCTTCAAATTTATTTTGTAACAAGGAAAATCAAGAAAAATGTAATTGATCTACTTAGCAGCAGAAAAACAGTTTACTTGAAATATATACAATGAAGAATTTAAAAATCTTTTTTAAAGATTACATTTGAATTTTCACTCATATAGAAAAGAGAATAAATTTTCCATTATGTTCTCTATAAGCAGTTGTGAGGAGTCATTTCACAAAAAGTCATCTGTGTTGGATGCATTCTAAAAAAGTTTTCTCTGAAACATCTTCGAAATAGATATTGCTGTTATAGATATGTATAAGATATTAAAGCAATGTTTTCAATAAATAAATACTACAGAGGTTTACATTAAAGAATTAAAATAATTGAGTAGCATGTTAAATAGAAATAAAAGATTTTTTGTTAAGGTATAAACTCCTAACAGTCTGTATACATTTACACATACATTTCGAAGAAAAGCCTTTTATCTTTCAAAAAATTCAAAGATATACGCTCTAAGGAAAATATGAATGTATTTTTGCACTCTAATATTTGTGAAAAACTACATCGTTTTGAAACATGCTCTATACGTTTTCAAAAGAGGGAAATCTAAATACACAGATGTCTGCCCATATAACGGAAAAACCATACGTGTGTGAAGTGTGTTTTAAGGTATTTTCCCAAAACGTACATTTCAATGCTTGTCTACGCATTCACACAAAAGAAAAGTCATTCGTCTGTGAAGTATGTTCCAAAGGATTTACTATAAAACACAATTTGAATAAACACTCAAAAATTCAGGCAGGAGAAAAGACACACTTGTGTGAAATTTGTCATAAACGGTTTTCTGCAAAGAGAAGTCTAACAAAACATTTACGGATCCATACAGGTGAAAAGCCATACGTTTGTGAAGTTTGTTCTAAAAAATTTTTTGAAAGTGGGCATCTAAATAATCATCTGCGCATTCACACGAAAGAAAAGCCGTACGTATGTGAAGTATGTTTTAAAGGATTCTCTAAAAAAGATAATTTAAATACACATTCACGCACTCATACACGAGAAAAGCCATTTGTGTGTGAAATGTGTTCTAAAACATTTTCCCAAAAAGGACATCTAAATACACATTTGCGCATTCACACGGAAGAAAAGCCATATGTTTGTGAAGTATGTTCTAGAGGATTTACCAAAAAAGATAATTTAGATAGACATTCACTAGTTCATACAGGAGAAAAGCCATATGTTTGTCAAATATGTTCTAAAGGATTTATCACAAAAGATAGTTTAGATAGACATTCACTTATTCATACAGGAGAAAAGCCATACGAGTGTGAAATGTGTCATAAACGGTTTTCAGTAAAGAGTAAACTAAAAATTCATTTACGCATCCATACAGGTGAAAAGTTATAAATTTGTGAATTATTTCTAAGTATTTTCCGAATGGTCACACCTAGATGTACAATCGAGGGAAGAAATAAAAGCAACGTTCGATGAAACTTCGTTCAGAGATGAGATTCTTCAGACTTTTCGTAATTTTTTAAAAGCAATTTTCAGACTTTTTTATTTCAAAACATTCTTATTTTTGTTTAATATTCTTTGTTTAACATGTTCTTGAGCAATTAGTTTTAATTTATTCTCATATTTGCGTATGGAAAGTATGATTTATTGTCTCTGTTTCTTTTTTTATTGAAAAAATTAAATTATCTGTGAGTATTGCAGATATTTTCAGACTTTTATCCATTTCCCACTCTCATCCCTGTTCGTTGCTAATCCATGCACAAAAATTTAATAGGTATCATTGGACTAATAATTGTTAGTACTTTTACAAAATGAAGTGGAATTTCGAATTGGGGCTCGTTTACATATTAAAACGCGTACTAACTTCGATTTTTTAAGTAGTAATACCCTATTTTTATTTTATATTTGAATTCCTGGGGTCCCGACGATGCGAAAAATGTATTGGTCGTACATTTTATTTATTTTTTTTATGAAGTTATAAGCGTTTGAAATTAGAAGGTGCTAATGTTACATTGATATTTCAAAATTTTATTAATATCCACATAAAAAATAATTTGATCGATATAACTGTTTTTTTTTTTTTTCTTTACGAGATACAGTGAAGAAACTCCAAACATAAATCATTATAATTTTTGATTCTGAAAAAGATTTTAAATTATGAAAAATAATAAATTCATGTTCAAAACAATTATGATCTACATTAATTTCTATATAAAATGACTCCTAATGCTGAAAATGTGGGTGTGCAAATTTACAGCTCATTGCAGTTATTAATTTTTGAGATATAAATAAATCTTTCTTTTGGAGGGGATGGATGGATGGATGGATTGGTTTTACGTCGCACTAGTGCTGCGCAATGGGCAATTGGCGACGGTCTGGGACTCACTCCTAGAAGTGGTCCGGAGACATGCCATCACAGTTTTGATCCTCCACGGAAGGGATGGCTCTCCCGCTTCGATGACCCCCAGAGGTATAATTTTGATGGGAACATGAAGGACATTGTGGCCACGACAGATTTTACGTGCACCAGCTATCATTAGTGTACACGACGGTCTTTGGCCGGCTCGAGTACCGAACCCGCAATCTTCCAATTACGAGTCCGGCGCTCTACCGACTGGGCTACCGCGGCCCCCTCCTTTGGAAGGGATTAGAGGGCCGTCTCTTATGAAATTTTGCATGAGACAACGAAGAAAATCGTAAAAAATAACAGAGAAAATTAAACAAAATTTTTTATTTTTTTTATTTACGGGTCAAACTGTATAAAAAAAATGCCAAACGCGAAGAAATATAACAAAAAAGACGATTTTTAGACATTATTCTTAACAAACAAATTCTAGTTTTCTGAAGAAAACAAGCCCCGCTTTTCATCGAATATAGAAAAGAAAAAGTGACTATGCCTATTCGTATTAAAACCCTTATTTTACGATTGCAAAATTATATATAATTGGCGTTTGCTTCCTCGATTACTGGTGATAAATTTTGAATCCTTTAAACGAACACTAGAAGGAAAAGGAAAAAACTAAATAGGTGGAACTTACTTACTATTTAAAGTAGAGAAATAGGTGGTACTTAAAAATTGTGAATTAAAAAAAAAAAAAAAAAAAAAACACGAATGGTATTGAAATGCAATGCAGGCTTAATAAATCGCTTCTTTATTACCGTCATACTCAAAAGGTTAATCTTTTAATTCATATATTGCTTTATTTTTGGTGAGAGGAGGATTATTATTTTAAGGATGCTTAAGTTTTTAAAAATCCCTTTTACAGATATATTTTAATTCAAAAGCTATATTTTCATGGAAAATATAAAACAAATCGTGCGGTTTCAAAGAGTAAAACTGACCAAAACTGGTTAACACGATTAAAATTGTTTAATGTTTACTTCATGAGACCTTACAATAATTTTTTAATAAGATTTAGTTTATGCATCGTTATGTGTGTATATATATTTAAGTTATAACTTATACAAATTATTTCATTTCGTATATTATATTACCTATAAAATAATGTTAAGGAAAATTAAAAATGGGCTTACGGTAGTTATATTACGCATGCGCAGAAGGAATGCCGGAGTCTTGTGCCGGATGATTCAGAGAACGAATCATTTTTTGAATGAATCTGCTTTACGGCAGTCGATTTTATGCTCACGGAAGGTAAGGAACTGTTGTTGACGGTACTACTTTCGGGTTCGGCTACGGTAAATCTGGTTGCTGTAGTCACAAATTTACGTATATCATATAAATACTTTTGCTTTAGCTCAAGTATTTGGATCTTTTTTTTCCAGTTTCGAAAGAGCTGTTAATCCAATAAATCTTTTAAACGATAAAAACTTTAAAATGAATTTCTAGTTAAACACACAAGTCAGTGTTTTATGTATGTGTAAACAATTAATCTATAAATAAATAAACAATAAAACGACATTTCGGAATTTACTTATTAAATACTAAAACAATTAAACACATAAGTTAACTTCCTAAACTAATGTTTATATTATCATACTATATGAGATAAATGCTTGTCGAACCAATTTATTTGACAAAAAATAATAAAATATTATTAATTTGCATTAAACACTATGTTCAACATTTGAAAAAGAGAGATGAACTCTTAGGGCAACTTTAATGCTTGTTGTAATTTTTTTCAAAGTTTGATTCATTAAGTGCTGATTCTAGAATAAAAGAGTAATTGAGTAAAACTTAATAAAAAGGGGTATTTTTTTTTGTTTTTTAAAGCAATATTTGCCTTTTTATTATTATTATTATTATTATTATTACACTTGCCGAATTTTTCCATATTTTTTTTTTTTTTTTTTTAATCCTCTATGTTTCATTTTTGTTTGTGACAAAAGTAAACTGTTTATATAATTTTTATTTATATTCACTTGTTCTTGCACTGCAACTAAACTGTCTTCCAGAAAGATACAATGTTAAGAAAAATATTTTAAAGCCTCTATACACTTAAAATTTCAGGAAGAGCCACCAGGTGTTAAAATGCTTTAAAATGCCTGCTGGTACTGCACCCTGCTAAATTATCCTAGAGTCAAACAATTAAGAAGGTTGTCACACCGAAATGTCCAAATGAAAGATTAACACCAGACTTAAGGAAAAATTATCACTGCCCTAACTAAAGCATACCAAGCCAGTAATACTGATATTAAATTTAATAAAACTACAAAAATTGCAAATTACAACAAACTTAACTATGCATTCTGTTGCGAAACGTTGGAAATAGTTAATAATAGCAGTTCCTATAAAACGACAATGAATCGAATATACCAACTCCAAATACAAAGCTATAAAGTAAGGTTTGAACTTTTAATTAAATTATGCTTCAATTAAAAAAAAAAAAAAAAAAAAAAAATGTTTATTCATACCAATAATAAATTATATTTAGAGAGTTCTTAATACAGTGTAAGGCAAGTTAAATATTTAAAATAAAAATTTTAGTAAACTAAATAATTTATCTAAAATTCAGAGACAGCAAAATTCTCAAAAAATCTGAATTCATGTGTAACAGAGATGGCCAAGTGTGTTGACGTATCGACACATCATTAGTGTGTCGAGGTTTCCAACACATTACTCTGTCATAGTTGACAACATTTTAATTCATTTTTAAATAGGTTAAAAATGAATATTCACGGTTGATGAATTCATGTACAAAAAATTTCTAAATTTTAATTTATTCCAGAGCATTTTTAGCATCAATTTTATTTTGCACCACTTTATTTTTAGAATATTTTTCACTATTACTTAATTACAATAAAATAAGAAAAAATTACTTTTTAAAAGAAAAAAATGGTATAGAATAAAGGCAGGGCTTAAAAATACTCCGGAATAAATTAGAATGTTGGCTGCTCTGCTCTGTGCAGATTTCAATACAGTATCAAATTTTGGCACATTTGTTTCATTTCCCTGTGTGATAATTATCTATGCATATAAACATACAGTGATCAGAGGACAAAATTACATAATTTGTAACTGTCAATCTACTAATCTACTGAAAACGTGTTGATGCGTTAACACGTAGTGTGTGGACACAGAAAAAGATATCGAAATGCCCATCACTAAGATGTAGCCCCTGGAAAGTTTCTCCCCCGTCTTTTTGGAGATAGTGTAATCAGAAACGAAAAAGGTTGACCCAACTAATAATGACTCTTACATACTTTCCTGTGATAACCAACTAATATGCATGTCATAAACAGACATCTAAAGACTTTATATAGCAAATTAAAAAATATATAGAGAGAGAGCTGCTTTTTGAACCACCTATTTGAGAAACATATAAAAATTGATCTAAATAATCAGAAACATAGCAACTTTTCTGTGCTAACCAATTAATTCAGAAAAAAAAGATATTTAGACAGATGTTTATGCAGCAAAATTAATGAAAATTAACCTTTTTTAGATACTGATGTTGGTACCCCCACCTGATTTTACCAAAACTTTGTAAACACATGTACACTGGACATCAACTAATACATATGAAAGGACATTTAAAAGGCAGATAAAATGGTGATTTTGCAAAAAACGTGTAGAAACAGTTTTTGAGATATGAACTTAAATAAAATGTGACCTGACTTACAGCTTTCCAATTTTTGAACAAAATTTGATAAACACATCTGTACACCTAACTTGTCTTCATTATAAAGTTCTTTTTTTATCTTTGAGATGAAGTGGTCAAATCTCAAAATAATTCAAAGATCAGAAATCTATTTATTAACTTTTTCTTTCTTTTAGTCGCAACAGCTGTTATATTGAAAGAATTGAGGTGCTAAACACTATATACAGGGGTCGATCCAGGCAAAATTTGGGTCCCTTCACAAAATTCCACATAGTAAAGAGGGACCCTTCACTAAATTCAAATTCATAAAAAGGGACCCTTCACTAAATTCAAATCCATACAAAGGGACCCTTCACTAAATTCAAATTTATAAAATGAGTCCTTTCACAAGATTTTGTTTTATAAAAATGATCCTTTTATTAAATGTTTTCATTTTTTCAGTATTATTTTTAATTTATGCCATAATTTGGCTCAACGAAACTCTATTAACTTTATACTAAACATTACATAAACTGATTGTAAAAACTGAATATTTTACACAATATTTTACTTTTTCACAAAAATATTTTATATTTCACAAAAATAAATAAAAATTAAAACCTGGATCGACCCCTGATATATATATATATATTTTTTCTTTTACAAATGAAATTGTTTTTAAGCATTCAATTTTAGATTTGTTTTGTACAGCAGCGGCACATTTTGATTGATTGGCATTAAAGCTGATGTGCACTAATTTGTATCAAGGTGAATTTATATGCAATTCTGCACATTAGTGCCTGAGATATATCCTTAAAATTACAGAAATTGCTGCATATAAGCATCACCTGTTGAGTGATTGGTACCAAAAGTTGAAAGGCATAAGCACTAATTCATGTCAAGATGCAAATTCATATAAATTTATATATCATTTTATGCAGTAGTTCCTGATATAGAGTTGCAATAAAATTTTTGTCATATACATCCTGATACAGACATTTTCAAAAAATGGTCAGATCTTGTTTTGTACCTTACACAATGTGTGAATCCATCAAAAACCAGAAGTCGAAAATTTTAACAAATCCAATAATTTCTTTTATTGAATAGAAAATAAAATGAAAACTTAAATATGCATTCATTTATTCATTACTTTCTTCTATAATCAATAGCAGAAAACAATGGATTAGTAAAAATTTTTGACTTCTGGTTTTCGATGGATTTACACATTTTGAGAACCTCAGAACTTGACTTGACCATTTTTAGAAAATGTCTCTCGGTGTGTGTGTGAGAGAGAGAAAAAAAAATTTGGCAAATTCATCTCAGGAACTACTGCACAGAATTCCATATAAATTTATATATAAATTCTGCACCTTGACTTAAATTAGTATCTATCAGCTTTTGGTGGAAATTGCTTAAATGGTGCCGCTGCTATTCATTAATTTCTAAATTTTCAGGGAAGGCTACATCTCAGGAACTAATGAATAAAATTGCATATAAATTTATAAGGAAATGCCCACCTTGACACAAATTAGCATACATCAACTTTTGGTGCCAAACACTCAACAGGTGGTGCTTCTGTATGGCAATTTCCTTAATTTAAGGCTAAGCTATAGCTCCTGTTCTATTGCATATAATCAAACAAAACTTGATACATGAAAAGGTCATTATGAGACATTATGCTGATTAAATTGCGTGCAAATTTACCAATAGGTGGCACTTCTATATTTCAACTTTCCCCGTAAACTAGAAAGATATGTTCACAGAAAAAATTCACTTTCTTTGAATATTCAGTATAATACCTTTCTGAGATGAGAATCATCTGCATTCATAATTGGTTCTTTTATGCCAATGCTTCTGTTTAATTTTAAATTTAACCTCCGACGGGGACGGCATTGTTGGTTAGGTGGTGTTATCATGCACATTTCAAATTTAAGCAGGCATATTTTCCATATCCTCAAAAAGATAAAAATTAGTGTAGTTAATAGGTTGAATTTAAATAAGCTTACGTACTGTGCATGGGCCTTCACTGCCGAAAGTAATGGGACCTGGAGTGAGATTTTTTTCTTCAATCAGAAATACTTTTATTTTTTTATTTTTTCTGACTTATAAAGAAATAGTATCATTAAGAGGAACAAATTTTGAGAAGAGTGAGTAACAAACTCAAGTTTACACTGCCGAGGGCAGTGGGGATCTGGTGTGAATTTTTCTAAAATCAAAAAAGATTTTTTTCCTTACTAATAAAATATAAGTGATTTGGAGATTTTTATTCATCAACCTTGAAAAGTCCTTTCAGATAAACTGGAGGGGATTGTTGACTGTTATACCAACTATGTGAAAAATACCAGAGGCGGGAATCGAACCTGGGCCCTTCGATTCCCAGCTCTGGTATTTTTCACATAGTTGGTACGCCTTGACAACGAATATTATTAACCTTTTGACGTGGGCTATACTAAAAATTTTATAGTTCTTCTGAGGGGCTCTTTCAGCTTTTGGGGGGTAGAAAATAGCAGTCTGGTTGCTCACTGAAGGATTTCGGGGAAAAGTCAATTAGGAGGAGGAACCTCTTTCCTCCCCTGCTTTTCCAGTAACTAGCCTCTTTTACCCTGCAGCAGTTAGGGTGATATTACACCACAGATTTCTCCAAAAATCATTTTGGAGAAATACAGAAAGAGACTTGAAACGACTCTGTTCTTTTTGAAAGAGTTTTTTTTTTAATATAAATATTATTCGATTTCTATGTGTTAATTTTCACAGTAATCTGTTTTCCTTTCTTGTTGAACAAAATTAAAGAAAGAAGAAGAAAGAAAGAATCACTGCATTTCAGTTACATACAATTAATTTTTGATCGTATGCATTTTATGCAGCAAATTTATTTCGATTGAAATATATAACAATTTTAATATTAAATATTAACATTACTATGTAAAATTTATAAATTTAATAAATTATTTAAGTTTCGAAATGGGGATTAACTGTAATTAATACATAGCATATGTTTAAATTAACGTCGCCTTTATTGTATTTATTATTATACATTTTTCTTTTCTTCATAGTCATATAAATACTATTTTAATTTATTAAATCTTTTATGGATTTCTCGTTAAGCTCTAAATTTTCCCTTTTACTACATTTTTTTTTCTCTCTCTTTTTACGGTAAATATAATCTTAATTTTTAATTTTTACTTTGTTACCATTTGATCTTCCAAAGGATTTGGAAAAACGTTGGGTACCAAACTAGTTTAACCCAATCCACCCGTCTTATGCCGTGGTGGCCTCAGCTCCTTCTTCTTCTTCTAGTTATTATAATTATTTTCTGTTATATAATCTCATCCAGTAATGTTTTAGAAACAATGCATATTGACTTTTTAATAACTTTTGCCGTGTATAAGGCTTCGTTTCCGTATGTTGTTGTTTGTTTATTAATTCACGTCTTCCTTCTGGTGTCTGATCATTATAATGATGAATTATAGTATGATCATATATTATAAGAAACATTTAAGGTTATAAGAGACTAAAAGCTTTCAAAGTACATCATTTCCTCAACTGAAGATATAAATTTAAAGAATTATATATAGAGTGCTAACTTTTAAATTGAATTAAAATTACTTATATTTGAATGATGTTGGTATTAATCATGCATCGATTAATTGCTAAATTTTATAACATTCTAAAATTCTTCACTTTATGTATATATATATATATATATATATATATATATATATAATGAGTTTATGTAGAAAAAGACGCTGAAATATTCGCGTTGAATGTATAAACGGCTTGTTAGCAATAACATAAACTGGGGGGGGGGATAAAGGAAGAAAGAAAGAAAGAAACGCTATCCTGTTGAGATTGTACTTTACTTTTATCATCAGATGAAGGATTGTTGTTAATTATTTCGACCCGAAGCAACTTGAGCGTGTTTTTTTTTTAATGTATGGTGTTTGCTAGCTAGATTTTATTGATCATTATTGTGTTATGTATGAAGAGCGAAGGGGGTTCACCATCATCCAAGAAACTGTATGAGCAGAATCATTCACATTTTTTTTTTTTTTTTTTTTTTTTTTTTTTAGCTTTTTACTGTCGAAAGAAATTTAGCTCTGGCGTTTTATTGCATAAGAATGTCTATACTTCATACGTGTCTTAAAAATTTTACTAATAAATTGTGTTTGCTAAAAGACTTTTCTAATATATGTATATATATATATATTAATGAATAATAAATAAATATAAACGTCAAACTATTTCAAAAAAGTTTTAATTTTTAACTTTATCTCTTTTATTACTATATCTTTTTTAGTTTATGAACATATACAGTGTATAAGAAAAGTACTGTAATCGTGATAAAATTCAATTTTTTAGATTCAATTTTGTGCATTTATATATTTGTATTGATTTTTAATTCCTTTTCGCTATTTTTATGGTAATGTGTATGCATGAGTAAGTGAAAATTAACCCGATAACGACAAAACGTTTCATTCGAATGATTTTGAATTATTTAAAGTGTGTTGTAGGTAACCGTCGCAATAATGGCATAGATTTTCATGGGTTTAAGTCAATGTAAAATATTTTTTTTACAAAGTTATAAAAATGAATTGTTATAATTGAAAAATGTAGACTTAAATTTTCACAAATATTCTTACATCTAAACTCTTAACTATATTAATTCTTCTCTCTGCCTGAGTGCGTTTGTTGTCAGTATAACTCAAAAACAAATACTAGCGGGAATTCCAACTACATGCTACTTGAAAATTCTCATTTAGATCAGTCAAATTGATCGTGAAGAGGAACATGCGTTATACGAAAGCATTTGTATACATTATTTATGTGGGGAAAATTTATTGTCGATACATATTAACATCTTTCATATTGCCGTAAAAAAATATGATACTGACGTCTGACATACATTTTTTATTTCCAGTAAAGCATGTTTCACATACAATATATGATGGAAAATATTTGTCTTGCGTTTACAGGGCCACACAAAATATTTCTAATATATTAGTGCTATATTTAAAAAACACGATTTGACTATTTTTAGAAAATGTCTGTCTGTATATGCGTACCTAAGTTTTATAAAGCTGCATTTTATAAACCAGCGAACGGAAACAAACTTCATATATATTTGCACCTTGATTTAAATTGGTTCTGATTGGGAATAAATGTCTCAGTAAGTGACGCTATCATTACATTTTTTCATAGCTTTTAATATGGCAGTACAGGACGAAATTTTTTAAAAATGTACATATTCAGAATTATTTTTAACCTTTCAATGTGAAATTGAAAAATATATATGGATTTATTTATAATAGTAATTGTCAAAAAAAAAAAAAAAAAAAAAAAGATAAAATTTAAGGGCATCACTTCCCTTTCTGTACCTTATTTTTAAGGATGTATTTTTTAAAAGAACTCGTCTATACCTTTAAAACAAATGCTTGAAACATAGATCTGTAGTAATTTAAAACAAAATTTTAAAAGTTACCGATATTCAAAAAAAAAAAAAAAAAAAAAAAGAAAAAAGTCTAAGAAAACGTATGTCGTCTATGGCGCACAAAATTGGCTTTCTTTAGACACTTAGGGTTTTCTGTGAGATAAAAATCGTCTACATTTATCATGAAAAATAATTTTCATAAATAATTTGTACTGAGTGAATTTTTGTAAAAAATCATACAGAAGAAAATTTTGTGATGGCCACAACATATCAGATTTTCTGTGATAAATTTTAATGTATTGTTTGGTGCGCATATAATTCATTCATAATGAATAGGGAATGATATATAAAGTACCTAATACATGATATATTGTGCCCTCTCGCACAGAATTTTATATCAAATAAAACTTTCCAAAATTAATTTGCTCAGTTGTTTAAAGAAGTTAATTAGAAATTTCGTATATTAATTTCGTTAATTAGAAATTTTCCTCATCTCATATTCAAATTTCACACTTTAAACTGTCCAGTTAGAATCAGTTCCAAATTGATTAATATACTGATTAATATTATTTTTTAATTATTTAATAGGTATTTTAATCTATATATAAATACTATATTTATTACATTCTATTTTTCTCTTTTCTATTTACTCGCTAAACATCTGATACCCTGGTTAGCGCTCTGACCATCAATTTCTAGAAGCAAGGTTCGAATCCAAGTTTCGACATGGGCATATAGTGGTCTAATTTTTCTTAATATGCAAAAAATGGCCGCAGAGCTATAGCTCAAATCTTAGTATTTAAATTAATATTTGTTCATTATTTTCGATGTATTTTGAATTTTTGATTCCAAGTTTTAATAAAGCTTTAATATTAAACTGCTTTTTGAAATATTTAAATTTTGATGGTAAAAGTTTGGGCTTAAAGTATTAAATATAAAATAATTTATATTTAATGTAAATGTAGAATGACAATGTGAATATAAAATATATAATAAAATAAATAATTATAGTTAACTACTGAAGACTGAAATGAGAATCGGATAATTCATCCCATTTCACAACAATATATTCTATTTCTTTTTAAATAAAGTATTCCGCCAGTTTATCTCTTTAATTAAAATGTAAATCAATCTGAAATTAAGCAGAAAAACTAGTAAACACATGAGAACTTTCACTATACGCATAGGAAGAACAGGTTTCCACAACTTATGTGCGATTAAAAGGAGACGCAATCAAGTACGATATTGCAGTGAAAGGTCATTATTTACCGATTTGACACTTTTACGACCACAATCTCCGCCCTTTCTCTCTTCCTAAATTTCTTCCCCTTCTGCAAGACGAAAAGTGTCACAGCCCCTCAGAAGATCTTACTTTTTCTCGGACAGATGCTGTCCGAGCCCCTACGTAAAGGTTAAGCGGAGTGCCCCAGTTCGATTCCTGGCTATGGTATTTTTCACATAGTTGGTATAAAAATCAACTATCCACTCCTGCTGATCTGAAATCAATTTTCAAGGTTGATGATTGAAATTTCCAAATTAAAATTTCGTGGTCTATTGGAGTTATGCTATGATTAATATTTTTCCCTCACATAGCTGCTTTTGCTAACTCGGTGACCTTGCCAACGTGTATTATGTGAGAAATGCCGAGCTGGTTATCAGCCAGGATAGCTCAGTGGTACAGCATCTGCATGTTAAGCGGAGAGCCCGGGTTTGATTCCCGGTAATGGCATTTTTCACATAGTTGGTATAAAAATCAACCATTCACTCCAGTTTATCTATATATATAAAAGAGTAAACTCACTTATCACTAACTTAACACGGCCGTGGCGATCCTATGGGAGATAGAGTCACAATCTTTGGTGAGCAGGTTCGTTTTAGGAATCTAACGCTCACTAAGACGGGATTTTGCAAAACACCCCCCCCCTCCCCTTCGAGGGGGCAAAAGGCAAAATCCACCTTTATAAGCATAACTCGGCTCCAAATCACTTCATGGCGAAGAAATTGCAGATGGGGAGACTAGACTTGAATACAAAAAAAATTATTTTCTGCTAGTTTGGATTTTTAAGGGGGAAGGGGTAAAAATGATTTTCGGAGGTGCGGAAGGCAAAAACATATTTATAAGCATAACTAGGCTCCAAATTACTTCACAGTGAAGAAATTGCAGATGTGGAGACTAGATTTGAATACAAAAAAAATCATTTTCTGTGATTTTGAATTTTTAAGGGGGGGAGGGGATAAAAATGATTTTCGGAGGCGCAGAAGGTAAAAACACCTTTATAAGCATAACTCAGCTCCAAATTACTTCACGGTGGAGAAATTGCAGATGGAGAGACTAGACTTGAATTAAAAAAAAAAAAAAAAAAAAAAAAAAAAAAAACATTTTCTGCAATTTTGGATTTTTAAGAGGAGAGAGGGGTAAAAAGGATTTTCGGAGGCAAATTTAGCAAAGTAAGGATTTTCGCGTAAAATTCTAGCAGTAATAGCTCAAAGATATTTAAAAAAAAACGCCAAGTGTCTTCTTGAAGGTATTTGTAAAAACTCAATTTTGATTTTTTCCGATTTTGGGAGGGTGTTACGAGGGGTATATTCAACCCCCCTTTTAGCGCTAAATTCGTCCGTGGAAATCTATAGGTGCTGAGGTCACAAATCTTAGTGTGTGGCTTACTTACGTGACTCCAACACCCATTGTAATGGGATTTTGTGAAAGTCTCCCCTTTCCACCTTGGGGGTGGGAGGGGCAATAAACCCGTTTCCAAGTGTAACTTTGCTTCAAATTATCTCAGCAAGATTAATTTGTATATGTGGGTTGTTTATGTCTTCCCAACACGTACAGTAAAGGGATTTTACGAAAATTCATCCTCCCCCCTTTTAAGGCTTGGTTGGGGGGGGGGGATAAAAATACGCTTATAGAAGTAACTGTGGTCCAAATTATCTCAGGATAGCGATTTTTTGATATGCCAATTGGTTATGCATACTCAAGACACATACTTCAAAGAGATTTTGTAAAATTCCGTCCTATCGCCCCTTGGGGGTGGGACGAAAAACATGTTTCCAAGCATAACTTTGCTTCAAATTATCTCAGTAAGATTAATTTTTATATGTGGGTTGTTTATGCATTCCAAACACGCATTATAAAGGGATCTTACAAAAATTTCCCCTCCCCCCCGTCAAAGACAGGGAGGGGGGCACAAAACACTTTTAAGAGGATCTCTACTGCAAATTATCTCAGAACAGCGTTTTTTTTATATGTCGATTGGTTATGCGTACTCAAGACACACACTACAGTAGATTTTGCAAAATTCCACCTTATCCTCCCTTGCTGAGTGGGGATGGGCAAAATCATGTTTTCATGCACAACTCTGCTCCAAACTATCTTACAAGGGAACATTCAAAAGGTGTCATCTTCAAAAAGTATTAAAACAAATATATGTGATTCTACTCTTTATAAAACACCAGAAAATGAAAAAAATTATCGTCTGAAATTAATTACAGCGAGCAAAAAAAATTATCAAAATTAAGCATATTTGGCGATTTAGCGCTGTTAGGCAATACGTTTGCTAGCACCAAGATTGCCGTGTGAGAATAGAACCGTGTTTTGCTTTTCCGCCAAGTACTCAAAATCAATCCCCTAGCAGTGTGAAATCGGCAAATATGCTTAATTTTGATAATTTTTTGTGGTCGCTGTAATTAATTTCAGCCGATATTTTTTTCATTTTCTGGTGTTTTATGAAGAGTAGAATCACATATATTTTTTTTCAATACTTTTTGAAGATGACCCCTTTTGAATGTTTCTTTGTCAGTATTCTAAATGTGTATCATATAGGGATGTTACACTAAGCTTTTCGTTGAGATGAAGCAAATGGTTCGTGTACAGGGACACTGAAAAGTATTCAAATACATTACATCTATGGGGGAAATTGCAGGTAAATAGAGTTAAACATTAACATCAACTGTAGACTGCACTAAACCAGATGAAACGAATATATATTTTTTGTAACAGAGATAGTCAAATGGGTAAAAAATTTTGTGTATGTAGGAGTCTCGCCACCCCCTCGAGGGGAGTAAATTTTCATAATGGGTATCTTTTAAAAGAGCTCGCCAATACCTTTAAAATGAATGGTTGAACCATCGATCTGCGATAATTTAAAATAAAGTTATGGATTTTTTTCATTTTTAACAAATTTTTTTTTTTTTTTAATGTAATATTAAGAATAAATAAATTTAAATTTAAAATTTTTTTATTCTTATTTTTTTATTCTTTTTTAAATTTTGATTGTTATACTACTTCTCTAATATGGAAATCGTCTGCATTATCGTGGAAGATAATTTTTTAAAATAATTTTAATAAATTATGTTTACTGAGGGAATTCGTATAGGAAAATATAGAAGAAAGTCATGTGGTGGCCACAACACACTAGTTATTTGTTGTTAGTGGATGTGTTTTACTATTTCACCATTTCCAGGAAAGCTGTTCGGGAATTGAAATAAATTCCTCATAGAGATATTGTAAAAAATGTATGTTTTAAGCTAAATATTCATCTCTTGTTTTTTCTATAGTTACACGTTTTGAGGCTGCCTGATTCCCGTACTCAAGTTTTTTAATGTTTGATCTTTGTCTGTCTTTCTTAGAGTAACTTAAAAACGAATAAGTTTAGGAGATCCAAATGTTGTATTTTGAAGTTAATATACGTTTGTTGCTGGAAAAGTTTGATCAGATAAGTTTCAATGAATGTTGCATGTGATAATTGTCTGTATAATTGTAAGTAAACTTTTAATTTTAATAACAGAATTAAATTCTATATAAATGTAGGTGCATTAATGAAATGGAGGGTTGAGGCGAGCGGTAGCCCCCCTCACACAGAAGTAATTATCATATAAAACTCTTCCGAAGCCTAATTTGAATTGTTTAACATAGGTTTACATAACAGTACTCGTTATCTTACCTCTTAATCTCGAACCTGTATTTATAGATAGTATTAAATTTCAGGGTAAGAGAAAGTCGTATGGTTGAAATAAATCGTTATCGACTGTTCTTAGACTGACTGAGAACAGGATTCGATAAGGATTAATTTAACAAAACCGTATAAAGTGTACTTTTTTTCATAGGAATTTTTGCTAGTGTTCGGACACTTTTGTTACCGACTGTACCTAACAAAGTTACAAGAACAGTCAAAGAGGGGAGTTCGGCGTCCTGTGATTTCCGGACAAATCGGCGAACTTCAAGCTTATAAAGACCTTGTTCCGCAAGTTCCTCGGCGATGTCCTTATAAGTTACAGAAGTATCTATGTTGTGTAAGAGAAAGCGTGTAGTGACGGTTTCGGTTTGAATGAAATATTCCATTGGAACACTAAGTAGTATACCTAATGCGTTTTGAGCTACTTGTGTGGATTTGGTATTTATCTGAATTTTACCTTGTCGGGTTAGTAGTTAGCTCCTCCTTGAGTTGCTGGGGGTTGGTAAGTGGAAAATCGCCTGCTGTGGGAGCAATAACCAGTGAGATGTCAGTGCCGTTTTGTAAGGCAATAGACAGTTTATCATTTAAGTTAGCCACGTTACTACAGAAATGTATATGAGATGGCGACTCTGTTTCAGTGCGCCCATTAGCCATTAGAGCATCTGTTATTGTTGTCACGCATGGATGACAACCGAAGAAGCCAAAACTTACAACGGGAAAAATAAGTAAAGAAGAGTAAAGAAAAACAAAATACCTGAACTCTTACAGACAAAATAAGCTGAAACTAAAGCAGGTATCACACGTACTCTCATACCATCAGCAGTATCAGATACTTTCTCCTGTAACTACCTGAATTAGGTTTTTCGAGAGACAAACTCTTGAAAGCGCATCGTATGATAGTTTCCCACTCCTACCTTTGTCAATGACGAATTTATGACTGACTAAATCTCCTATGCTAGATGTTAGCTCATATTCAACCAATCGGAGTACAAGAAAATCAGAGTGCATTTAAAACATGAAATAGCGAGTGATTAGTCGCCAATTGTTAACGCCTTTTTTTAATTCATTTCAGTCTTCAAAATAACCCTACTACTACCTGATGCTCGATTATTCGGAGAGGTATTAGCGTATAGTTCAGAGGGTAGGATCATTCGTGTGATAACTGCTTAAGTCAATGCACAAGCTAGGCAAGAGAAATTTGAAGGAAAAACCTTGAATAGCTGCCACGAATTGCACAGCTCTCAGCCATGGCGACCGAAACAAAACACGAAGTGACAAGTTGAGGAGACGAGTGACCTACCACCTACCACAAAAAACCATCAGAATCTCCCGAGAATGTACTGTGTATAAATGTGTTGTTAGGGATATTACTTGTTGCTTATTACACTAGACTAGAGATGCAAGGCTTCCAAAACACCCGGGTTTTTTTCCTAGGAATTTAAGACAAAATTGGAAATTTTGAAAATTCCCCAAAACTGGAATTTTGAAATTATGAATATTTTATAATTTTTGTATTTGTTAAATATTTTTTGTGTATAAACAGCCTCTGATCCTTAAATTAATTTCAACTTTAACTTCTGCGTAAATTTCATTTCCCTTTTTCTTCCTCACTAATTCTAGCATCTTCATTGCTCATGTTCATTCTGTAAACGAAGAAAATAATTAATTATAATTAATTAATCGCTAACACTAACGGTAAGTTTCTGTCACTATATTCATTAATATTAGCATCTTTACCAACTTTTCAATACTTAGCAGTTTTACTAACTGAATCACAAGTGGAACGTCTATAATTTTATTTTTTATATTAATAACAACTATAATATTAAAATTTGCAGTGCGTAAAGGAAGAAAACAATTGTTTTTACTGACAAGGAAGCATTCAAAAGATGTCATCTTCAAAAAGTATTGAAAAAAATATATGTTATTCTACTCTTCATGAAACACCAGAAAATGAAAAAAATATCGGCTGAAATTAATTACAGTGACCACAAAAAATTATCAAAATTAAGCATATTTGGTGATTTAGCGCTGTTAGGCGATACGTTTGCTAGCACCGAGACTGCCGTGTACGAACAGAACCGTGTTTTGCTTTTCCGCCAAGTACTCAAAAGTAATTGCCTAGTAGTGTGAAATCGCCAAATATGCTTAATTTTGATAATTTTTTGTGGTCGCTGTAATTAATTTCAGCCGATAATTTTTTCATTTTCTGGTGTTTTATGAAGAGTAGAATAACATATATTTTTTTCAATACTTTTTGAAGATGATACCTTTTGAATGTTTCCTTGTTAGGCGATTTTTAATGTGCGGGCTAGTTATGCGTTCCCAACACGCACTATAAGGGGATTTTATGAAATTTCCTTTTTCTCCCGTTTAAGGGTGGGGGGCACCCTTAAAGGGGACCCTACCCACCTAAAATTGAACTAAGTGCGTTTTTAGCTCAAGAAATAAAACAGTAACAATTAAAAAAAAATTAAGTTAAGAGTAATTTAATAAAGAAACTTTCCTATAAAAAACACCCCTGTGTTTAGCTGTTGGCAAGGGTAATTATTGCATCTCCTTAAAGGTCAAGATTACAGTACCGGCCAAAAAATGTTTACACTTGAGCGGCAAAAAAAAAAAAAAAAAAAAAAAAAAAAACTTTACATGTCAGTTGCCATTTCCGCCATAAAAATGTGTTGAACTCCAGTGATAATATATGGCATTAGTCGATCACAGATGACCTTTCTTTATCCTGTCAACACTCAGTTCGGCTCATGGACTTTTAGATTAAGACTATACGCTCTTTGCTCCCACCAGCCAGTATTTTGTTTATTTGTTAGAAATTTGATAACCTACATACATTGGTATTCCTATACCACACAATGGGTCAGATTAAGCTTAAAATGGAAGTGAAATCTTATGCCTTGACTCTGCCAGAGAAGGGAATCTCTGTGATTGATGTAGCCAGAGATCCGTGACTAAACGGCTGAAGTCAATAAAATGTAAAGATGGGATGACAAAATAGTGACCGACTAACACCATGTATCATCACTAGAGTTCGACACATTTTTATGGCGGGAACGGCAACTGACATATAAAGTATTTTTTTTTTTTTTTTTTTTTTTTTTACCGCTCAAGTGTAAACTTTTTTTTTTTTTTTTTGCCAGCACTGTAATAATCATTACTCACCATGTAGTGATTGATTTTAAGAAAGTCGCGATTCAAAAAAAAAAAAAAAAAAAAATGTTTAGCTATAAACATTTGATGCGCATTAAATCTTGATGTAGAGCTCCAACAAAATTTTTGTAACGCACACATAGAAATAAAGATATTTTTTAAAAGTGGTCACATGGTATTAAGAACTTCTCAAAATGCGTAAATCCATCAAAAGCCTCAATTCAGAAATGTTTCTGAGTCCAGTACGTCCTTTTTATGGATATAGAAAAAAATAAAAGTAAATTATTCTCTCCAGAAATCTTAGTACATTGCTGATAATGTTCTGTGAAAAACATGTCTATCATATCTCTCTTTACATATATATACAATATACATATATATATATTTATATATTGTGTTCTTATATTACAAAAGATATTCCTAAATATCCATTATGCAAGGAGGATTTTTTTTTTTTTTTTTTTTTTTTTTTTTTTAACAATAATGAAAAATAATTGATCAAAAAGAACCTTAAACCATGAATTTATTAAACGAAAATTCCTAAATTACAAAAATTAAGGCATTTTAATGACTACCATATACATTCTATCTAGAAAATTTAATTATGTAGATTTAACGTTTTGTAAACTGAATTAATTTTAACAAATAAATGAAGACCTTACATACTTTTTGATTATAGCCTTAGCACTTTCCGGAAGGGGCCCCCCATCATCAGAGGCTGCACGGTGGCGGCTTGCTTTGCTGTGTTGACGTTACTGACTTGATCTTTAGTAGTTCTGATGGTTCTACACCAGTTACGGTTAATTTCCTGTGCTGGGTCGTTGCCATTACAGGTAAGTGGGTTAAACAAAATTTCGATAGTTTCGCGATTCGCGGCGTATATTGAGTTGTTAAAATCTGCCAGTTTGCGAGTTTCGTTAAAATTTATTTTTATGGATTCGGTGGCGTTTATTTTGGTAAGTGCAGTGGTAGTTTTTCCAAATTTAATGTCAGCTGAATGCTCTTTAATACGGTTTTTTATTTTTCGTTTGGTCATGCCTATGTAATAACCGGTTTCATTATTTGTTTTGGTATAAGGGATACTGTAAATTCCGGAGGTTTCTAAAGGATTTATTTTGTCTTTTTCATTTCTGATGGTTTGGTAAATATTTTTATTTGGTTTAATTGGAATTTTTATATTAATTTTGTTGGCTGCATTTTTAATTTTTTGGGAAACCCCGCGGTCATACATAATGGCTGGAGTGAAACTTAGTTTAGGATTTTGAAAGTTATTTATTATAAATAACTTTCAAAATCCTAGTGCGCACAGCGCGATCGATCCATATGCCGATAAACAGCGTCCAACGGCCAACCACCATATCTTCAAATTCTGCTTCCCCACCTCACCGTACTACCCCGTAAACACCCAATAAACAGACCGCCGAATATCTTATACAAATACACCTCTTCCTATTTACTCACTGATTAAACGCGAAATAATAACCCCAACCGCAAACGATCCGAACACACTTTCTCTTCCTTATTCCCGCGATGTGTCCCTTTGCTTCATTTGTGCGAACTCTCAAATCGAAACCACTACTTAAAAAGTATGACCTTGAACGATAACATATAAAATGTTTCATTCCTCATTCATCAAGTTATCGCAGTAGTATATTATTTCCCATTCGATAATATCCCCACACCAATAATATCGAAGCTGCTCATCGCTCGCAGGTGAAAAGTGAAAACACTGCAAACAGTATATCGCGTTTAGTTCATCGCAGTAGTATATTATTTCCCATAAGATAATATCCCCACACCAATAATATCGAAGCTGCTCTTCGCTCGCAGGTGAAAAGTGAAAACACTGCAAACAATATATCGCGTTTAGTTCTTGCTATCGGTTCGTTGATATATTGTTCGGAATTGCATGGATTGTTCGAAATATCGTCAAGTGGGTTTTTTTTCTTTTTTAAGCAAAGAATTAACTGAAATTGATTACTTATTTTTAAAAAATTGGATTTATTATTCTATCTTCTGTATATATAAGAAGAAAATATAAGAGTTTTATAAACGTTTTTCTGGTTTTTGATGAATTTACACGTTTTGAGATTTCCCTGCATTTCAATTAACTGAAATTGACTACTTATTCTTAAAAAAGTGGATCTATTATTTTACCTTCTGCATATATAAGAAGAAAGTATAAGATTCAGAAAAAATTTAGATTTCCAGTTTTCGATGATGTTACAAGTTTTAAGATTCCTTGAACTCTAATTGACCATTTTTAAGATTTATTTTCTTTCTTTCTTTTCCTTTCTTTCTTTCTTTTTTTTTTTTTTTTTAGTTCGAACGTTCTATTTCATGGATGACTCGTGCCTATCGGCCAACAGGGGTCGCTGCTGTGCTGCAATTTAATTCCGTTTATGAGAAGGCAGTTGTTTTGCTTTGCTTTGCAAAAAGTGATTTATCTTCAACCACTGGGCAGCAAAGCTCAAACAAAGCTTAGCAGCGACACTCTATTATACAGCTAATTTAACATCAAAGAGATTTGGAAACGCCGACATTTAATATCTCAGTAAATAGGAGATATTTTGATCTGATGTTTTCAGAATAACCTTTTTTCTTCTGTCTGATGCTATCCTGAAAATTTCACACTTCAAAATTGTATATATTTTGAGATCTGGAGTTGTAATTTAAGACTTCAAAGGAAAAATGTGTTTTGTGTGAGTTTTTTTTCTCGAAAACGGCTCGAAGAAATTTTATGAAATTGATATATATTAATTTATTTTGTCTGTGAAGCATGACGTCGCCCGTTTTTCCCAAAAAACTCTTGTTTCTTAAATAATTTAGCTTAAAAATCGAACTATTTTTTTCTCCGCCAATACATGTATTTGAACTGCATATTCTCAGAATTCAGAACAGGCGTCATTCGGTTTTCTGAGGCTGTGGTTGGTTGGTTTAATCTGAATGCAGTCAATAAAATAGTTAGATTTTTTTTTATTAAATGCAAAAAGAAACTTCATTGTTTGTTTTAAATATTTATTATATATTTAAAATAAAAGAAGTATTTTTTAATTATAGATATTCTATTTTATCGTTATTCATAATAATAAAAAAAAAAAAAAATTAAAGCAGAAAAGTTTAAATCACTCATGCACACGAAATTTATACTATGGTCCATGGTCTTTGGAGCGCATGCGTACTTTATCCAGATCCAAAACTCTTGGCGCTCGCTAAAGACAGGGCTAGCTAGTTTGGTTGTTTACGTACTGTATTCCTCCGCTTGTGGCGGCTTGTTAAGAATATGATACCTGTTTTATTTTTTATTTTTTCCAAAATCAATGCAATTTTTTATTGAGAAGTATTGTAGATTACATTTTTAACGGGTCTTTGATGATCAACTAGACTGAAAGATTATTGTTTCACGTATGTGTTTATTAAATATTTTGTCACATACTACGACAATTTTATTTCAGTCACCAATTATAAAATCCGACATTCGGGAGTCACACTGTATATATTTTTTTTTGCACTACCCTTCTTTTTACTTTCCGAACACTATAGTGAGGAAAGTATTGTAATCATGTCAAAAATCCGAATTCGAGATTTTGATGTTTCTATACGTTTCGAGGTCCAACGAGTCCGTTTTCACTATTTTTACGATGATGTATGTATGTGTGTGTGTATGTATGTGTGTATGTCTGTGTGTATGTCTGTGAGTGAACACGCTAGCGTCTAAACGCTTTGTTCGATTAACCTGAAAGTTGGTACGCATATTGTAAGTCACCATAGTACGAACCCTATAGATTTTGGTGAATCTAGCACTTATAGTTTTTTTACAGGGACACAAAGAAAAATTCTTTATCATTATGGCCTATGGGAGCAAAACCTTAAAAGTGCGATAGCATCTAAACGCCTTATTCAATTGAGCAAAACATTTATACACATATTATAGGTCACAAATACTCAATCTGTACAGATTTTGGAGAATCTAGCACTTATATAGCTTTTTTACAGGGACACAAAGAAAAATTCTTTGCCAAATTTTTAAAAGTGTGATAGCGTCTAAACGCCTTATTAATCTGAGCAAAGAATTTGTACACATGTTATAGGTCACATTTGAACCAACTGTATAGGTTTTGGTGAATCTAGCACTTACAGTTTTTTTACAGGGACACAAAGAAAAATTCTTTATCATTATGGCCTATGAGACCAAATTCTTAAAAGTGCAATAGCATCTAAACGCCTTGTTCAATTGAGCTGAAAATTTGTATGAATATTATAAATCACTGTTGCACTAACTATAAGCATTTTGGTGAATATTGGCCACCACGAAACTTTCTTCTATATTTTCCTATACAAATTCACTCAGTAACAATAATTAAAAAAAAAAAAAAAAAAAAAAAAAGTGGGACTTTGACAAAATTGTGGGTAAAATGTGAAAATTTGTTTAAGTTTGTCAGAATTTATAGATTTTTACAGGGACACAACGTAAAATTCTTTATCATTATGATCTAAGAGCTCAAAGTTCAGTAGCGTTAAATAAAACCTCGTGTGATATATGGAGAAAAATACTCAAACACTCTGATATGGTTTTCTCTCTTTTGTTTGTTTAGCAACTCCTCTTTCTTTATTTCATCTACAAAACTGTTAGTTACTCAATGTTCGGAACGTCGAGTGGAGTCACTCCAGATTTTTTTCAGGTAAGTGTTTGTTTATATATATCATAAAAAATAAAATTACATTAGTTTAGTGAAACTAACGGCTATATTAATCACTTTCGAAAATATCCTCATTTGACTTGCAGGTCTCTAAAACCTATCTGTACTAATTTTGAACGGTCTAAATGTGTTTCTATTTTTTCACTTATGCATTACATTTTATTTCTGTTTATTTATGTTTTACATTCCTCGAGTCATATAGTTTTCTTTACATTAACAAACAACTGTTTTTTCTTGCTTATATATATAAATTGTATTTTAATAAGATAATTATAAATTTTTTTCACAGAAGACTAGATTTTAATAACTATTTAGTGTTGCTTTATTCAGGGGTGAAACTTTTCATGGGCTATCCCTGAATTCAGGGTTTTTGAAATTTTTGCTTTCTTTGAATTTCATGTTAAATTATTTTGTTTTTGCAGAAATTACTCATTTTTAATGTTTAATTAAAATGTAGTTGTTTCCTTAAAATGTATTAAGAACTCTTCAAATATCACTTATAATAAGTAGCCATGTAATATATCACTAATAAGTGTGCCCTATCTGCATGCAGGTATTAGTTTTCAGGGTTTTTGTGGCCATTGCTATTTGGACCATCAGTGCAATTAGTGTGGAGGCTATTCAGACCGCTTCCTATGTTGGTCATAATAATGATTTTGCTTGTTTGATCTTGAATTTTCTCTGTAATATACTAATGCAGGGCATAAAATTTCAACTCCGATTACACTCACCCCAAAAAAAGTTATACTCGCTGCAAAATAGGGTTGTCTTTTTTTTTTTTTTTTCTGTTTTACACATTTTGGGTTTTTTATTTTTTCTAACTATCTGAAATGTTTTACAAATATGTCTAAAATTATATATATTAAAAGTGTATCGTTTATATCATCATGTCTCATAATCATCTATAATCAAAAATCATTATAATGCATTATATTTGAGATCTGAAAAAAAAGGTTAAAATATCTATCAATGGGAAGAGTCATTAAAAAAAAAATAAAAAAAAAGAGGAAAAAAAAAAAAACTTTTTCAATCAACACCCTGTGAAAATCTTATTATGCAAGATTAAGCTTCCTTATTTACCTATTTATATATTTAACTTTTTACATCAGAAATGTCTTTTTCGTCCATTTTATTTTTATGATCAGATGGAATGTCGATGTGTTCATTGTTGTCATTTGAAATAGCCATTTCGGAATTACATGTTCGATAAAATTGTTGCTTACAAATCATAACAAGCATAAATTCTTGGTGTTTCAGCAAAAACTGGAAAATGTTAACTGTTTTTTGATCATTATTCAACAAAATAAACATAGGCAGTATCTTTAAAAGGGCTCGGGATCATTTTCATGCGCCAATATCGCATAGGCAAACTTTCGAATTTTTTTTCTCTTGGATTGTGGGCGTCTAGCAAAGAGGCTCTCTACTTGTCTATTCTCACTCTGCTTAAAGAAATCACAGCGGGAGAAACGAAACTGCCTAGAGATTAAAACTTTTATGCGTGTACTTTTATGCATTTTTCCTTTCTCAGGCTGGGACGATTGTCGGTCAATGCGCACACAGACTCATCACTCAAAGAAGAGAAAAAGGAGAGGTTAAATATGAGGTTATAAGATGGCAAGATTTTGCCATATTTAAATCTATAAAAAGAATGTTTTCTGTCACCTTATCATGTAAGAATTCTACCTATAACTAGACCAAATTTTTACTCGCCACAGTAAAAATTCCACTCACCAATGGCGAGAGAAAATTTCGCGCCCTGTGCTAATGATTTTGCTGGTTTCAACTACAAATTCAAACTTTTAACATTTTGAAAGTGTATAATGCGATTGATCTACAATCCATGTTTATTTCAACATTGTTGTTAGAAAACATTACAAAATAAGTACAAAAGTCATTTTCAGAAAAATCATACATATATTTGTATAGAAAATTGGGTTTGGTTTAGAGCTGTACCGAGTACTCGTTACTCGGGTGAATTTGGACTAAGTATTCGGCCAATACCGAGTTCGAGTAGTTGTAAGAATTTCATTATTTTTATATATTATTGAAAGAAATGTAACATTCATAAGAGTTGTTTATTAATAACTAAACTAAAAAATTATGAAAATATAAATATAAAGTCATTAAACTTTTGCTGCAAACAGTTTTCACAGTGAAAATGGGCGAGTATGCCACCAAACTCGGTATAGCAACAATTCATGGTATGAGCTTATCCCTTTTAGTTACAAGCAGGGTTGGCAGGTTTTTGACACATGACAGTTTTTGACGGTTTAAACCATGGTTAAAACCGTCACGTCAAAAACCTCCTTGTCAAAAACTGTCATAAACCTATATTTATAATTTAATTGTCATAAAAAAACTTAGTTTAATAAAATATAGTTTATAAAGATTTTTTGAAAAGTAAATAGATTGATGTTCTTTAAAAAACACATTTTTACAACATTTTGATTAATATAAAAAACAAAACATTAGGCTTTTCAAATTTTATTATGAGTTATTTCTATGTTCATTCAAAATATGCTGTGGCTGTGATACTTTTATATATTATTACGAAATTTATTTATAACTATGCTTAATATAGTATATGTTAAACTTAGTTATGTGTACTTCAAAAATATAGTTGTTTTCAATACGATATTATTTATAAGTATGTTTTAAAAGGTAAACATGTTAATGTTTTTTACATTTTGATTAATATAAAAACAAAACCTTTCTAAAAATTTATAATTGTATAAATATTTTTGGTGGAAAATCATTTTATTTGCGATACAACATTGTATATTTTAATTTTTTTAGTATTGTGCTTTTAGTATTATGTATTTAACCAGTCAAATAAAAATGCATAGCCTAATATTTTGTATTTAAATATTTTATAGAAAAAATATAACTTTTTTTTTTTTTTTTTTTTTTTTTTTATGACTGCTGATATTGCAACTTTTTATGAAAAAGCAATAATTCTGAATGTTAAACAAGCTTGAATTGCATCTGAAATTCTTATAATTACCGTGAGACAAGAGAAATATGAATGCTTTCTGGACATGTATAAATTGTAATCCATTTAATATTTACTCGTACAGATTTAAAAAAAAATTATTAGTCTAAGCTGTAGGGCCTATCAAAGGCCAAGCGGTTCTACGCTCAAAGTTGGTAGATGTGAGGTGCCGGGTTCGATCCCAGGGCGTGCTTGTCGGCCTAGCTGTTCAGAGTTTTTTTGTAGTTTTCGCCGAAACTTTTATAAATACGGGCTAGGACCCTTTAGAAAGACCCCCCCTCCCCCCCCAGAGGACACTCCCCCTTAGGTCTAAGACACTAGAGTAGTCCCAAAATACCAAACACCAATAGTCCAAGCTATAAACAGGTACAAATCTTTATACAATCAGTAATAATAATAAACAGATAAAAATTTATTAATAAATGATAAGTGTAATAAATATAGATTATAAATATAATTATTTTCAAATTAATATTAATTTACTGCCCACATATATTATGTATGTTTTACTTAAAAAAAAAAAAAAAAAAAAAAAAAAAAAAAAAAATCCAGTATTCCTGTGTTTTCATGGCTTATGTGAAAATTCATAAGTAAACTTTCGCATCTGAGAAAGACTATATAATAAAGAATGAAATTATCAATTATTATGGTTTTAATAATCCACTAAGCTGGACATATCAAATATAACAATGAACCTAATTGTGCATACTATACACTACAAAAGTTCTGAAACATTTCATGAAAACATGCTGTTTGCCATTTAACTTAATTTTGTGTTCAAAAAGCCTTTTTTTAATTTTAACATGTGCAAAATTCTTCATATATACATCAATTATTCATTCTTTCTTACAACTATTCGGTACTTGGCCGAGTAGTTAAAGGCCGAGTACTCGGTTACTCGGTCAAAGTGCTACTCGGTGCAGTACTAGTTTGGTTTGCATCGAATTATATTGGAACGGTTTAATTTTTTTTTTTTTTTTTTTTTTTTTTAAAGAAGGAAAAGAAATAAAAACCAAATGACATCTATGTAGTTGAATATGTAGATTTATTCTTATGTTATGCATTTATTCATATTCATAAACAAACATATTGCAAAGATTTTTTTCAAAGATTAAAAATACTCAAATTTACTAAGATCTGTTTTCATGTTACATTTTTAATTTTTATTATTCAATTTTCAAACTGTTTATTATTGCCCTTTTATGAAGAATTTTAGCATCATTTAGAGTACAAAATTTCTGTGAAAATAATTAATCTCTACCCCACTATCTCACTCAAAAAAAAAGTAAAAAGATAATTTTTCATGCACGGGGATGAGACACATTATATTATTTCTAAGTTTTACTCTTATCAGTGCTAACTTATTCTCCTTCGAAAAGATGGTCTGAATAGCCTGTACACTAATCGCACTGACTGTCCGATTAGCCACTTCGGGGTTTTGGAAGGTTTTGTTTGGTAGTTTTATCCCTGTTTATTAAATTTTTCACATTTAATAATTTTCATATTAAATGTAATTAAAAATATTCTTAATTATCGTCTCACTACAATGATTACAGTGTTGCATTGTTAAAGTTTTCAGAAATTTTTTAACATTTTATTTTTATTTATTTATATTTTATATTCCTTGACTAATAGTTTTTTTACATTGGCAAACAACTGTTTTTTCTTGCTTATGTAGAAAGTGACGCAGCTTTGCTTGCTTATGTTGTGTAACATCCATAAAATCACAATTATCACTTTACGCCTAACTTTTGGCAAGATTAAAAAAAATCAATTTTGTCAGTTTTTTTATTTACAAAATGCTCTTTTTTTTTTTTTTTTTAAATAAATATATATATATATCATATTAAAAAAATTCTTACTTTGTCAGTTTCAACATATATACTTAAAATAAAAAAATCCAGCAAGTACAAAAATACATAAATGCTTTTTGCAGAAAAATTTTCCAAATTATGAAAAATTTCAAATATTAAAAAAAAAAAAAAAAAAAAAAAAAAACTTATAGCTATTACTTAGTTTGTATACAACCAAAAATTTGCCATCATCATAATTTATGAAATACTGAATTAATTTGAACCAAATTTTTGCTTTTGGAACCTGAAAATATATGAATAGTTTAAATGGATATTTTATTGTAGTTCTCATTTTGCTTGAAGATGAAATACATGGTATTTGACTTATTTTAAAAATCAGTTGACCAGCAGATAATTAAAAATTTTCTTCTACTGTTTGTTCCAGGGTTGGCGAGATCTTCACAAAATTTAAAATATTTAATTTTGCATTTCTTAAAAAAAGAAAAAACACTAATTAATGGTTTAATAGTTTGAAATAGATATTTTATTATTTTTCATTCATACATTAGTCATGTACGATTTATTTTATGCACAATTAAACTTCACATTATGAAAAGTATACATATTTAAACCCCTCTCGAAGGAGTCCACTACTTTATAGAAAACTTGCCCTTCAGTGAAGTGGCCTTTTAATAGAGGTTGGCCCTATGGAAGGGAGAATGCATGACTGTTCTACAATATTCACTACTAAATCAATGTCTGACATGCACACACCACTCATTAAAGAATTTTTTTTACCTTATTGCTGGATAGCAATGAATAATTTAAATTATATTTTAAGCTACATGCATTTTTATAGAAAAGTTGAATTAATTATTACAAAAGCTAAAGTGACAAAGCATGGTACTCGAGTACTGTACGTTGCCGTGTCACTTTTAACTCTTTTAATAATTAAAAAATAAGAATAAATAAATAAAAGGCTATATATAGCCTTTTACTGAAATTAATCATTTCAATTTATTGAAATTACATCATTTATTGGCTGCCCAAAATTTAATGAATTTATCATCCAAAACTTTAAGGTGTAAAATAGGTTATTCAGTTTATAAAAAAGAAAATAATAATAATAAATAAATAAATGCATATGTATTCACGCAAAAGCTACACTAGTATGAATTTTTTAAAACAAGAAAATACTTTGAGAAAAAAAGAAAAATAAAGAGGCTATAACAGGCTTCTTCTTTTTTTTTTCCTTTAAATGTTTTCTTTTTTTAAAAAAATTCTTTCTTGTATAGTTCTTGTGTGAATACGTATACATTTATTCATTTTATTTTTATTATTTTACAAACTGAATAACTGATTTTAATTCTTAAAGTTTTGAATGATATTTAAATAAATTTTGGACAGCCAATGAAGGATGCAATTTCAATAAATTTTAGAAATTCAAAATTTGTTATTTTAACAGATTTTGCACATCCAAAATACGTATAACTCTTGTTACTTTTACGTCGTTTTGAAAACATCTATGTTCAAATGACGCAATAAGTAGTGACATTTGTATGAAATTATCACGGTATATGTACAAAAAAAAGATGAAATATATGCATGTCATTTGGTACCAATTACGTATTTTAAAGAAAAACTAGATGAAATTGTGTTACTAGGGTCTTCACAAAGCTAAGATTTTTTTCTTTCGTATGATTCAGTAAATGTTTGTCTATCCTACCTACAGAAAAACCCCTATAACATGTTTCACACTCTACGGCTTTACTTCTGTGTGAATCAGCAAATGTGTATTCAGACTGACCTTCTGAGAAAATCCTTTAGAACAGCATTCGCACACGTATGGTTTTTCTCCTGTGTGAGTGCGTAGGTGTGTTCTTAAATTTTCCCTTTGAGCAAATCTTTTAGAACAAAGTTCACAAACGTACGGCTTTTCTCCTGTATGAGTCCGTAAATGTTTTTTCAGACTAGTTCTATCATAAAATTCTTTAGAACACATTTCACACGCATGTGGCTTTACTCCTGTGTGAAGGCGTAGATGAGTATTTAAAGTACGCTTGTAAGAAAACTCTTTAGAACATATTTCACACACATACGGCTTTTCTTCTGTATCCTTATGGATGCATAAATGTCCATTTAGTGTATGTTGAAAAGTGAATCTTTTAGAACAAACTTTACAAATGTATGGTTTTTCTCCTGTATGAGTGCGCAAATGTCTATGAAGAGTTTCCTTTTGAGAAAACCCTCTAGAACAGATTTCACAAACAAATGGCTTTTCCCCTATATGAGCGCGTAAATGTGTATTTAAGTTACTCTTTTGCGAGAATCCTTTAAAGCAAATTTCACACACATAAGACTTTTCTACTGTGTGAATGGGGAGGTGTGTATCTAAATGACCCTTTTGAGAAAAAGATTTAGAACATACTTCACACACGTATGGCTTTTCTCTGACGTGAAAGCATGCATTTATATTTAAATCTTCCATTTTTGATTATCCAGTCTCTTTCAAGTGTTTATCGCAGATTTTCACTAAAAAATTCTTGGAATAAGATTTAATCATAAACATGTTCTGAAATATTAGCTGCTGAGTCGATACAGAATAGCTCTAAAAAATTACTAAACATGAGAGAGTGCTTGCAATTTCTTCCAATTAGCACATGTCTGGCGATTCTGTTTTTGCGATTTTTCTGTTAGGATTAAATACATATAAATGGTGTCTGATCATAGCCTTTGATAGTCCCACAAACTTCACAAGACGTCGAGCACTTGATAGTACAAAAGATATTAAGGAGAGCTAGGCATCGCGACACCCGGAATTTAAGATAAAATTATTTAATTTTATGGTCACTAAGGAAATTAAGCACCTGTAGAATTTGTTTGTATTTGGATAATCAGAAGAACTCAATGCAAACAAAGTGTCGGTAATATTTCAATGAAATTTTAGAGTAGATTTTTGGTAAACATTCAGCATTAAAGATCCGGGAATCCTGAAGAACAGGTCAGTGTTGCCAACTCGTCATCGGAAACTAGTGCTAAATAAATCTTGAAAAAGTGTTGCTAGAATTTGAAACTAAAAAACAAAATGCTATAGGCTGGGATTGCGGTGCCTCGTTCTTAAGTCTTATCTTAAATGTTACGAACTTTCTTAGATGGGCGTGGTTAAGAACGATCTTAACTTGGTATTGCGGTGCCTCAAGCGTAAGTCCTCCGCGTGTCCTCGTAAGAGAAAGCCAGCCAGCCAATGGGAGACGCAGAGCGAGCTATGTTGTGATTGCGCGCGCATCGAGTTACGATTCGACTTAAGATAGCTCTGAGGTTGTCGTAAGATAGTGAGACACTGCAATACGACTTGCGTTTTGTTTACATCTTAAGACAGAGTTTGTGCGTAAGATAGGGTTGAGCGAGGCACCGCAATCCCAGCCATAAATTTAGGTGGAACATCCATTGTAACGTTTGTTACGTTTAATATTAATACGAATATATCTTTAACATTATTAGACAACACGCACGTAAACAATACAAGGTAAATCTACACAAGAATAATAATAAAGGAAGAAGATGCTTACAAACTAAGACTCCTACATTACAAATACAAACCGTTTCTAGTGAATTGCCAGCGAAAGCTCTGGCTGTTCAAAATCTTGAAGTAGGGCACCCATCCCAGGAGCATTTATCGCTGTTTGTGGTAGGTGCTGCCCACTGCCTCGCGAAAGAACTTCTACTACGTGAAGAAGGAAAGGCTCCGTCACAGATTATTATACAGATAGGACACTCCCGTACATTCTTCGGTAACCAAAATTTGACTGCAACGACCCTATTGTCAACGGCTGTAAGTTTCTCGAGATTTCCGGTTTACGCAATCGCTCATCTTATTTTTATTTTATCTATGTTCATTGTAATATTAGTGCAACGTTAAACCCAACATCCAACCAACTAACCATTGTATCGATGTTTACATTTGGCAACTTTGTTATTGTTTACGAAATTGATTGTCGAAAGCAATTTATTTTAAGAAGCAAGTACTAAATATTAAGCAAATAAATTTCGAAAATATATATAAACCAGAATTTTTATTTTTCATTTTAAAGCATTTTGTATTATTTAAACCAAACAATGTTAAATATTTAAGATTTTATTCCATACTGCTATTTCAGCATTACAGTTTGTTATATTAATTTGTATACTTGAACACGAATGTGTTTGGCAAAATTTATTTTTAAACATAATAAAAATTAGTTTTATTTCTTAGAAAATAGCTGTAATGTTATGATTTTGTGAATTTAAAAGTAGTAGAAATAGTGAAGCAAAGAAAACTGCACATATGTTTTCATTTGGCAACTTTATTATTGTTTACAAAGTTGATTGTTAAAAGCAATTTATTTTAAGAAGCAAGTGCTAAATATTAAGAAAATAAACTTTGAATATACATAAAATAAAAACATTTTTCATTTTAAAGCATTTTGTATTATTTAAAACAAGCAACGTTAAATATTTAATGATTTCATACTGCTATTTCAGAATTACAGTTTGTAATTTTAATTTGTACTTGAATATGGAAATGTTTGACAAAGCATATTTTTAAACATTAGAAAAATTAATTTTTATTTCTTAGAAGAATAGCTGTGAATGTTTTGAGGATAATTTTGTGAATTCAAAAACAATAGAAAGTGAAGAAAATGAAAACTTCCCATACTAACCTGCTACTAACTACTCGCGAAATAGAAAAACAATTTTCGATCAAAGATGTTATTCATGTAGACTTAACACTTGTAGTTCCCCTGTGTTGACACTAGAGGTGCTACTATATTTCCGGTTCGCGTTTTAGCTTCACTGTCCTATCTGTATGATAATCTGTGGGCTCCGTAGACGTAAGCGGGCTTAGGTGCCTTTATAGTGGCCGTTCCGTTCCGCTTTTCGCAAGCACTGAGCTAGACTATAAGGAGTGATAACTATCTAATGAATAAGAAATTGAATAGAATTCAACTGAATATGAAGTTATCACTCCTTATATTCCAGCTCTGTTCTTGCGTACAGCGGAACGGAGCGGCCACTATAAAGCCTGCTTCACACTGGCCGTTCCGCACCGCGATTTATGAAACACTCCTAGCTACGACCATTTGAGGTGTGGTTTGATGACGTCACTACCGAAGGAGGAGTTTATGTTGAATGAATCACGATTCACGAACTATGGGACCCACTCTAGATTATTTCATGTAATCACTAATCAGTAATCGGCACTTCGATAGAAAAGGTATTTTCACTTATTTTTCCTGGTAAGCTTATTTTTAAACATTAAATTTCTTAATCTACTCGTTTTATATACATAGAACATCGAAAACAAGCGCGAACGTCCATTTTAATTTATTGGAGACTTGCAATCGACGAATCTATTGTGTAATGTAAATGCAAAACTAAGGTAAACAATAGAAATTACTTACTGCATTCGAGATTTATAGATATGAATTAGTTATACAATTAGATATCAATGTCATTACCTGCTGAAAAACATTGCTAATATAAATAACATGTTCGAAATTTGTTTGCCACGTTTATAAAATTAACGTTGATGTAAATATACATTTGTTTTGTTACGATTACGAATATATTCATGTTTTTAAAATAATTTAGCGTTATTTCAGATTTAAAGATTCTGAATAGATAAATTGGGATAAAAAATATCCATGTGTTTCTTTGCAATAAGAGATAAAATTTGCTTTTGTGTTATTAAAATTTTAATGTAATGTAATTAGTTGCTGCATATACAGTTTTTATTTGTGCTGCTGTTAGTGGCTGTTAATGTTTGAAAGTGTTACTTATACAGGCTGTCTGTTTAAATTTTTATAGTTAATTACTTTTATTTCCTTTCTATGTGTGTACAATTATTTATCATTACATATATCTATGCTTAGCTAAGAAAATAAACTTCATTTTTTATTTCACAGAATCCAAACATTTATTTCAACTGAATTAATATTGCCTTATGTATGTGATTATTAAAAGTGTACGTACAAAGGTATTATCGATTCGGTTATGAAAACAACAACTTGAAGACTTTATCTAATGAAAGTATCCACCTGCATCTTACGAGGGAAATTCCAGCCACTAAGGGAAAAAAATAGATGCTAACCATAACCTTCAATGGTGAGTTAAAGAGATTCATTAATTTAATTATTATTGAAGAAATAATCTGTTTCTTATCAACTTTATCTCTCAATTATATATGGCGTTAATATATAAATCTTGATTTTCATTATGTATTTTATATGGATATTTGTAAAAAGTAAATAAAATATTTTGAGAACAATCATTTCACATAAATTGATTTGATTTATATTTTTACTGAAATGTGAATTTTGCGGTAAATAACAGAAATATAATGAAAATTTTAATTATTTAGATATTTGTTTGTGTTATGTGGAATTTTGTAGTAGTAATTTGAAAAGTTGTAGTAATTTGTAGTAGTAATTTGAACTGCGAACATGGAATATTTTAGAGGTAATTTCTTTAATAAATTTTAATTCCTATTTCATAATATTTTTCTATTCAGTGAATTAAAATTAATGTTTAAATAAATATTGTGTAAATAACAGATATTTTGCATTTTAAAGATGTGTGTGTTTGGAACAAGAGTATTTTGAAAGGGGAAGATTATATACAAATGTAAATTAATATTGAAATTATCTGCTGCTTTAAATTATCATACATTATTGTACATGTATTTTGTATATTTAAAAGGTGATTTTTTACATCTGTATAATCTGTCTTTTTTTGTAATGGGCGCTTTGATTTTCATGTGCACAAAGCACTAATACATATGTTACAGTAATTACTGCAGTATGTTATTTGATGCATTTTATGAACATTTCATGCAGAGTGAGGTAGCAGTAACCAATGTTATTTTTTCTTTTTAATGTACATGGAGCGTAGATACATGCATAATAACAACTGCTGCATACTGGGATTTTGTGCATTTATATTATTCAATCATATATATTTAATGATTTAAAATTTATTTAATTGTAGTTGGTTATAATTTTGTTATTTTTACTTTCTTCTATATTCAATGGAAGAAAGTATTGGATTCGTAAAAATTTTCGACCTCGGGTTTTTGATGGATTTACACGTTTTTAGAGCTGTAGAACACGATTTGACCATTTTTGTCTGTCTGTGTGTGTGTGTGACAAAATTTAGTAGCAACTGTATCTCAGGAACTACTGCACAGAATTTCATACTAATTGGTATGTAGTTGCACCTTGACATAAATTAGTGCCTATCAACTTTTGGTAAAAATTGTCTTACAGGTTGCATTGCCATCCCGCTTTTTCTAAATTTTTAACATGGTGATATAGGACAAAATTTTGTATAAATGTGCATGAAGAGAATTCTTTTTTAGTAATCATTATGAAATTTACATAATAGAGATAGTCAACTGGGAAAAAAATTTTGTATGTGTAGGAGCCTCGCCTCCCCCCCCCCTGGGGGGAAGTCTCCCCTCGAGGGCAGTAAATTTTCAAGATGGGTATCTTTCGAAAGGACTCGTCAATACCTTTAAAAGGAATGGTTGAACTATATAAATAATCTGTGATACTTCAAAACAAAGTTATTGAATTTTTTTACTTTTAACTTATAAAAAAAAATTACTCCCCCCTTTTTTTTTTTTTTTTTTTTTTTTTTTTTTTTATTGTTACTGAGTGAATTTGTATAGGAAAATATAGAAGAAAGTCTTGTGGTGGCCACAACATACTAGTTAAATGAAAATTTCAGTTTTTATGTAATAACCGCCTGCCAGAGATTAACTGCTGGCATGTGGTTAATACAAAATATATATTACATATGTATTTCAATATTTATATATATATATATATATATATATATTTACATATGATTATCATAGAAGTAATCCTATAAAATATATTGTACTTTCTTACATATTTGTATTTATGCATATGAATAGCCTGCCAATCACATGCAGTTAACACGTAAATACCAAATTTTCTTTAAAAACTGCTTTGTGGTGATTTCTAGGGGCAAAAAAAAAAAAAAAAATTACAGCGTTTTAAATTGGTATTGTTAGTTTTTAAAGCAAGATAAATCGATTGTGGATATTTTCAAGTGTAAAATTATTAGACGGGACGGGAAGGGGCAAAAATGTAGAAATGGAGCGGTTGTTTCGGAGAAAATGGCGGAAAACCCAGAACGCCTTTATTCTTTTATATTTTGCAGAGATTCGAATTCTGATACTCCATTCACATTTCTCATACTATGGATTTTTAATAGCATTTAGCCCGGAATTATGCAAGTTTCGGAGAAAACCATGAAAAAGTCAGACATTATGAAACATAGATATTTTCACAAAACATTTCATAACTCAAAATCTTTTAAGAGAGAAATCCTTTTTTTTTTTTTTTTTTTTTTTTTTTTGCATATAGATTTTAAATTTTAATTATGACTAAATTATTTTTAATACATCATAAAGATACTTACACTTTAAAGTACTTTTATATTATCGAAAGTGGAATTTAAGATTTCACCTGTTTTAAGGTCCTGATTAGGTTTTATTTTGTATCTCAGATACTAATTAAAATAACTGCACACTGGTCTACGCTGCCAATAGCAGTGGAGAACCAGAGTGACATTTTTCCTGACCAGATTTTTTTTTTCACATGATACAAATTAGTGCAATTTTGAGAATACATTAATTATTCAAAAATAGTGACCAGCGAAGCGGGCGTAGCCTGTTAGTATTAAATATAAAGAGTATATATCAAATATTTATATAAAATAATGAACATAAATACTAGATTTTAGTTTTGTATTATTTCAAACTCTAAAAATCATTCATTTAACTCGTAACATAACTGAATTAAGCTACTTTGGCAACTACCCCAGCTACTATTTACATGGTGGTCCAGTTTTAAAAAATGTGCAATAGATGAAACTTTCACAAATCTTATTTGTTCCTTGATGGCAATGCCTGTTAGATCTGCTGGAATTGAGAGAATCTTCTCAAATTTCTCATATTTGTGCATCACAAATTGAAAAATCGTTTAGGTTTAGAAACCGCATCAAAACTTGTCTTTTGTTATAGAAGACTGAATAGTGTAAACAATGTAAACTTCGATTTTCAATGGCGATAACATTGTAAATAAATTATATTTTGGTTAACATTTAATTGATTTTCCTATGCATTGTCTATTGTAGGTCAGTAATTACTTTTATGTCATTTTCTGAGTTTCTGCCACAAATGTGGCAGAAAGGGGTTTTCGCCATGCCGGTTTCTACCAGTGGTTTTAACCACTACGACATAATCTTGCCAACCCTGAATGAAAATGTTTCCACAAACAATGATTGTCACAGAAAGCATAAGAGTATTCTGTCACAGCAATATTAGATTTGTATAATAAAATATATATTCAGGCAACATTTTTTATGGTTTTTCCATTTTCCACTGGAAAATTAAAATGTGATCAATGATACAAAAAAAATGAAATGTCAACCTTTCTATTGGTATGGCAATTTCTTATGTTGTATTTTTTTCTATGTTTTTTTTTTATTGTATCTTTTTATTTAAAGACTAGCAGGCTACGCCTGCTTCGCTGGGCACTATTTTTAAATGAATCATTATAATTAATGAATTCTCAAAATTGCATTAATTTTTATCATGTGAAACAAAAAGAGAAAAAAAAAGAACTCTGATCGGGGAAAAATGTCGCACCAGGTTCCCACTGCCTTCGGCAGCGTAGACCCGTGCGCGATGCGCACGCATGAATGCATATATATGAACGCTGTGCATGCGTATTCCTTCACCACCCTTATGATTTCTCAAAATTCCATGTTATTACTCATAAACTTTTATTCTTAAGAAAAAGAATTTAAAAAAAAATCATTTCTAATCGGGTAAAAAGTCACAACGGGTCCCCTCTGCTTTCGTCAGCGTAGACCCGTGTGTGCGCAGTGATCACGAATTCATATGTATGCTCGTTGCACGCACGTATTCCTTCACCACCCTTTCTGTCCCTCCTTAATTTTACACTTTCAAAAATATCCTCATTCGACTCGTAGGCACTCAAAACCTATATATACCAGTTTCGAACGGTCTAACTCAATTTCTAATTTTTTGGCCCCCTTGAGGATATCTTAAAACATATAAATCAGGTGAAATCTCGAATAATTGTGATTAGTGCCCTCTCTTGGATAAATTTAATGTAGGTTATTCGATAATATAAAAGTACTTTAAAATAACTTTGGAATGCAGTATTAAAAAAAAATTAATAATATTTAGAATTCAAAATATTGAAATTTTAAAATATTGCAGTGCCATCTGGCGGTAGAAATTTCTGTAATCTACTGTTCAATTTTAAATCAACAAAGCTTTAAAATGATGTATTACTTATGAAATTATTTTAATTAGTAGCTGAGATACAAAAGAAAACCGATTCAGGACACCTCAAAACGTATAAATTGGGTGAAATCTAGAATCCCACTTTTGATAATATAAAAGTATTTCAAAATGTCTTTCGAATGAAGTATTAAAAATTATTTAATCATAATTAGAATTTGAAATACACGTATTAGTACATTAGAATAAAATTTTATTTGCTATTAAATGTAAATTAATTTTTTTTTAATTCTCCGAAATTTCTTTCAGTAATCCGACTTATCCCTGGTTTTCTCCGAAACTTGCACAATTCCGGACTATATAACGTTAAAAAATCTTAGTACGATATGTGAGCAGAAATTCGAATTCGAAACTCTGCAAAATATTAAAGAATAAAGGTGTTCTGGGTATTCTGTTGTTTTCTCCGAAACTCCCGTTCCTTTTCTACATCTTTGCCCTTTCGCTCTCCCCCCCCCCTTCCGCCGATAATAATAATTTTATACTCGAAAATATTCGCATTTGATTTACTTTGCCTTAAAATCTAAATATACCAACCAATTTCAAACGCAGTAACTCTTTTTTTTATTAAATTTTTGACCCTTTTCCCCCTTTCTCAAGCCCTCCCTAATAAACATATAAATCAGGTGAAATCTCGAATAATTGCGATTAGTGCCCTCTCTTGGATAAATTTAATGTAGGTTATTCGATAATATAAAAGTACTTTAAAATAACTTTGGAATGCAGTATTAAAAAAAAATTAATAATATTTAGAATTCAAAATATTGAAATTTTAAAATATTGCAGTGCCATCTGGCGGTAGAAATTTCTGTAATCTACTGTTCAATTTTAAATCAACAAAGCTTTAAAATGATGTATTACTTATGAAATTATTTTAATTAGTAGCTGAGATACAAAAGAAAACCTAATCAGGTCACCTTAAAACGTGTAAATCTGGTGAAATCTCGAATTTCACTTTCGATAATATAAAAAAAGCTCTTTAAAATATCTTTCGAATGATGTATTAAAAATAATTTAATCATATTCAGAATTCGAAATATTGAAATTTTAATATATTACAGCGCCATCTGGCGGTAGAAAAGTCTGTAGGATCTACTGTTCAATTCCAAATCAACAAAGCTTTCAAATAATGTATTACTTATAAAATTATTTTAATTAGTAGCTGAGATACAAAAAAAAAACCTAATCAGGACACCTTAAAATGTGGAAATAACGTGAAATCTCTAATTCCATTACTTACAGTAGTCGGTTAACGGAAGGTGACAGAAATTTGTAGCATCTACTCTTGAAATTCAACTCAAATAAGTTTCAAAGTGACATATTACTTTTGAAATTATGCTAATTAGAAGCTGAGATACAAAAATGATATAAACACCATTATAAAACGACTTATGTCTGACTTTTTCATGGTTTTCTCTGAAACTTGTGTAATTCCGGGCTAAATACTGTTAAAAATCAATAGTATGAAATGTGAAAGGAGTATCAGAATTCGAAACTCTGCAAAATATAAAAGAATAAAGGCGTTCTCGGTTTTCCGTTGTTTTCTCCAAAACAACTGTTCTTTTTCTACGTTTTTGCCCCTTCTCCCCCCTTTTCGTCCCTCCTAATAATTTTACACTTGAAAATATCCGCAATCGATTTATCTTTCCTTAAAACTTAATAATATCAATTTCAAACGCTGTAACTTTTTTTTCCTTCGCCCCCCCCCCTCCCCCTCAAGCCCTTCCTAATAATTCTACACTTTCAAAAATATTCAGAATCGAATTATCGGGCATTAAAACCAAATATTGCAAAATTTCAACGGCATATCTCAATTTAAAATATGTACTGCAAAATATAAACAATTTTATCTAATTTTTTTGTTTGTCCATATATTTTTATGGAAATTGAACACTAGGTTTATAATATGCTGTCTAGGCCGAATATTAATTCAAATGTAACATGAATGAAAATTTGAAAAAGTTTGAAAATTGCAATTTTTCCCTCCACTATAAAACACGTGACATCTTGATCTGTTACAATCATTTCCTTTTTCATGGCAGACGGTCGTTTGGCATTTGAAATGATGTTGCCACAAAAAATTCATACTTTAGTTAATTTTTAAAAATTTAATTGTTGTACCGATAAGCCACTTGTACACTTAGATTCAGAAAAAATTCCCCTTTCATATGGTACCAAAATCGTAACGATCGAACAAATATTTCTAATTTAATATAATTTTTTTTTCTGCTTTTAACTCCGTTAAAATATCTTTTTTTTATGCAATGGCGGTGAATTCTCATTCATTGAGATCGCTTTGATATTAGACATGAGTCGACATTTTAATTAATACCTCCACAACTAATTAAAAATTTTAAATTCTGTTTTCAGGAGGACCTCGGAAAGGCTCCAGAGCATCAGTATGTCAATTCTTGTATTTCTGCGTTCAGTAGGGGCTGAACGTATAAAAGAACTGACAGACAGACAAACCTTTCCATTTATTATTATACATATGTCGTTTATTGTATCTTGTTATTTAAAAACATATTTTGAATTACATCGGATATACTCCGGATAATATATTTTGGGATAAAAACATTTTAGTCAAATTCAAGCTCATATGAAGCATCTTTTAATATCCTAATGATAATTTTTTAACTTTACAGAGTTAGATATTCTTTTTTTTTTTTTTTTTTTAACAAGGACTACAAATATGAAATCTGTTCCTTGAGTATCCTTCGTTATTTTGAGAAATAAGCAGGAAAGAATTGAAAATTGAAGCTGTGGGGCATTTTTGCAACTTAAAATGAAAATAATGAAATTATTTCCTAACTGTATATTAGAAATATACATATAGAGTGTTATATATTGCCCTAAATTAACTAAAAAATTCAATAGTGAAAGTTATAAGCATTAGAAAAAGTATGTACTAGATTTTTTTTTTAACAATTATCAAAAAAGTCATCGTCAAATAGTGAAAAAAATTTAAATGTCACCAAAGGGAATCATACTAAATCTGTAGCACAAAGTGGTCTAGATATAACAAATTTTCTTCTATTCTTAAAAAATAAGTTACTGATTTTTAACACATTTTATTTTGCCTTATTATTTTTTAAATGCTATTAAATGTTATGTTATGTTCTATCCAGCATTGGATATGGGGATTTCTATAATATTTTTCTGCTTTTGTCTTATGAAATGCACTATTTATATTCATATTTATTGCATGGAAAAGCAGCAAAGAGGTAGGAAGAACCCCGCAGGTGTTAATAAAGCAAAGTGAGTCAAGAATTGGCGAGTGGAGTGAGGAGGCAGGACCCCCCCCCCCCCAGTTATGTTTTAAAAAAATAATAAACACATTTGATACTAGGTTTTTTATGTAGGTAATCCCCCCCCCCCCCCCTCAAAAACAAAAGTGTGGACGAATCTAAAATCCTGGTTGAAAGTACTTGAAAATTTCCCGGGAAGTGCTTGAAAAGTACTTGATAACTCCTTGAATTTTTTTTACTCCTAAGTGTATGAACCACAGAATAGTTACTATTTATTTAAATCAAATTGGAGTGTAAAGGTTGATATTTTTATTTATTATGAACTATGCAAAAAATACCAGAGCCGGGAATCGAACCTGGGCACCTCCGCTTAACGCATGGATGCTCTACCACTGAGCTACCCTGGCTGACCTGATATATCTGCGTTTGCAGACTCGGTGACTTTCCCAACGAATATTATGCGAGAAGTGCCTAGCTGGTTGTCAGCCAGGGTAGCTCAGTGGTAGAGCATCCGTGCGTTAAGCGGAGGTACGCGGGTTCGATTTCCGGCTCTGGTATTTTTCGCATAGTTGGTAATAAATAAAAATATCAATCTTTACACTCCAATTTGATTTAAATAAATATTCACGGTTGATGAATTCACGAATAAAAATTTCTAAATAGTTAGTATTTAGTTGGCCGAATATTCAGTATTCGGCCAAAACTGATGTTTGGTGCATCCCTAATATGCACTTTGGTGGGATTTTATGATTACTAACTTATCCAACTGGGAAGCGGGGAGTAAAAAGTGCATAAGTCGTTGCCAAAGGCATAGCTGCCAACCTTTGAGAATCAAAATTAGAGAGATTTTGTATGCGACATAATTTATGCCATAAATAGAATATTAATAGTATAGTAATTGTTGGAAATAGAAGGAGCAAATAAAAGAGAAATTTTACAGTATCTAGAGGCTATCTTCTTATTGCAAATGCATATGAATAATATAATTAGGGATGAAACGGATAGTGATTTTGCCGGATACCGGATATCGGATATCCGGAGCTCTTCTGCCTGCCGGATACGGATATCCGGACCGGATATCCGTCGGATATCCGGCATTAGTTTTGTTTTTTATTGTGTTGTATATTTCTTTTCTTTTTCTTTATTTTAAAACAATAAAATATAAACATATTTCATATACTATTCTTTTAAAAACATTTTAAATATAATTTATTTAAACATATTTATTTAATATTCTATTTATTTGTGCAATATTGCCATGAAGAATAAAATTTTAAGCCTAACATATTCATTCCCACACTTGAAATTTTTGGTGAAAAGCACTATCACAAAAAGATAGGTTTTGTTCAGAATTATAAAACTAAAACTTATTATTTACATATTTGTTACAATACTATTATTAAAAAAATGAAATAAAATATTTTACTAATATAAACACAGTTGAAGGGTTATTTTCACATGAAAACTAATACGTTGTGGCCATCACAAAACTTTCTTCTACATAATTCTATATAACCGCGCCAATTACGGTTTAAATCGTATAAAAGTTTAACCATAGCTTCTCACAATAAATATTTTACAAAAGGAGTTTATGCAATTTTAATCGACAGATGCTGAGATATACGCTTGTGAAAAATCATAATAGTAGCTACACCTGTCGGCTGATATATACATAAATAAGGTCAACATTTGCTTTCATAATGGTTGTCTTATATATCAAGTTTCATGCACATGTCATAGAAGTTGGGATTAACTCAACCTATTCATTGGGTAAATTGTAGTGCAGTATTGCCACCTGTTGGCCAATATACACCTAAAATAAATCACAATAATGTTTCACAATGGCTGGTTTTCTCACATACCAAGTTCTATGCAATTATACACAATAGAATAAGAGATATAGCCTTCCCCTTTTAGGGGGAAATTTCTGTATTGCAGAGCCACCTACTGGCCAACATGCACCCAAACTGAACCAGCATAATTTCTCATAATGCCTTTCCAACATGAAGTTTTGTGTAGTTACATGAAATAGAACCTAAAATATAGCCTTCCCTAAATTGCAGAAAGCACTGTATAACAGCACCACCTGTAGAGCGATTGGCACCAAAATTTGATAGGCACTAATATATGCCAAGTTACATGTACATATATATTTATATGAAATTCTGTGCAGTAGTTTCTGAGATATAGCCTTCCTCTAAGTTGCAGAAATCGCAGAATGGCAGCACCACCTGTTGAGCCATTTGCACCAAAAGTTGGTAGGCACTGATATATGTCATGGTGCAACTACACATAAATTTATATGTAATTGTAGTACGCAGTAGTTCTGGAGGTACAGTTGAACAGAATTTTTGTCACACACACACAGACATTTTTTTTAAATTGGTGAAACCAGCTTCTGGACTTCTTAAAATGTGTAAATCCATCAAAAACCAGAAGTTGAAAATTTTTATGAATCCAATACTTTCTTTTGAGACATTTATAAGAAAGCATAAAAGAAAGAAGAAAAAAAAAAAAAAAGCTTCAAACTAGTATGTTATGGCCATCACAAAACTTTCTTTTATATCTCTCTATATAACAACGCTACATGCTGTTTAACATGCAGAAGAAACATAATCATAGCTGCTTACAATAATGATTTTAGAAATGTATTTTAGTGCAATTTTAATCAAAAAATTTTGAGATGTAGCCATGTGGAGAATCACAGAAGATGAGGAACAGCTGCACCACTTGGTCGAAATACACCCAGATTAAGCCAACTTTCATTCTCATATTATTTGTATCTTGTTTATCTCTTAAATTTTATAGATGTTGAGATTTAGCCTTCCTATTCACAGAGTAAATTGCAACATAATATAGCCACCTATCGACCAATATGCACCAAAATTGAATCAACATGTTTTATAAAAATGACCCTTTCCCATACTAAATTTTTAGTAATTATACATGAATGAATCTGAGATATAATTTCCCAATTCACGGGAAAATTGCAGCATAGCAGCATCACCTATTCGCTGTTATGCACAGAAATTGAATGAACATGTTTCATAATAATACCTCTCCCTGTGAAACACTTAGTTTATTTTTTTAATTATGCACAGTATAGCAGCGCCATCTGTTGAGTGATTTGCACCAAAAGTTGATGGGCGCTTTTTTTTTTTTTTGGTAAGATGCAACTATGTATAAATTTATATGAAATTCTGTGCATTAACTCTTGAACTGCACAAAATTTTTGTCAGATTGACATTTTCCAAAAATGGTCAAATTGTGTTTTGGTTCCCTCAAAATGCATAAATCCACCGAAAACTGGAGGTTGAAAATTTTCACAAATCCAATACTTCCTTCTATTTAATATAGAAGAAAGTAATAATTCAAAATGAATTTATACTTTTTACTTATTTTATATTTTTATATTCTGTACAGATAAGAAAGAAAATTTTACATTAGTTATTAAAATTCTTTAAGTAAGTGAAGTTTTTCTGCAGTACAAAATCAAAAACTTCAAATAACTGAATTTTTTTTTTTTTTTCTTATGAACAATATGAAAGTGAAAGTACAGACTTTCTGAAAATTTAAATATGTACTTTTATTTGAAGTAATTTTAATTTTTTGGGATATATCTATGCAACGCAACAGGGAATTCTAAATTCAGGTGCTTTAGTAAGATATTCCATTAAAAATGCAAATTTATATAAATTGGAGGTGTTTTTAAAAAATCCAAATCGAATAGATAGATGGCGCAAGTAATGCCAGGTTTCTGTTAGTATAAATATATGGTCACAAAAACAACAGCTTTATTGTGTATGGAAAACTGGATTGTAAATAAACAGGTTCTAGTCAATAAATGCACATTATTTGACTCATTCTCGAAACAATCAAACAACTTTAACATCCAAGACTAACAATATTACTAAACAATCTAACAACATATTAGCAAAAGACAGGAAAACAGAGTTATATATACACTGCAACTGCAGAGAATAAATATCATTTGTTCAGGAACAACAATGAACAGCTCTTTTTATTGTTATGGGAAAGATTAGGGGGAATGTTATACATCACTCTGGGAAAAAAAACCTAGCTAACTCTGTACAAAATTAAAATAGGGCTTCTATATTTCTTAGACCTGAAGCTACTTTTGGCTAAATTTGTTTGCTAATGAGTCCAAAATCGATTTTCGCAGAAGCCAACTTAAAAAAAAAAAAAAAAAAAAAAAAAAACTTTACAAGCTACAACTAATCTAAAAAAAATTAAAAAATTATCGCAAAATTTTCATCTGATGGGAGTTTAAGCTTGAATTTTCTTCTTCGGATATCCGTCGGATATCCGGCTTGAAATTGCCGGATATCCGTATCCGGTGTGCTGATATCCGGTACCCCGCCGGATATTTAAAACTCAGCCGGATAGGCCGGATACCGGATAGTTACCGGATATCCGTTTCATCCCTAAATATAATATTAATAAATAAATAAAACATACTAAATTTAAAATACAGCTAGATTATACTAAATTCTAACCATACTGAAACAATATATATACATGCATACATTGATTTGGCGAAATGTTTCTTCCCTGAAAAATCTATTATTTTTTCCCACATGTTTACACATCCTATAGATATGACATGTAAATATTTAATTTAATTGTGGAAAAATAAATAGATTGATTAAGATCAGCAATAAAGTCTAAAAATAATTACATATGTGAGTATTCACTTTTATTGCTTTATAGATTTTAGAGTTGCTCACTTTCCAGAGATTGGAAAAGGAGGGGTGACCGAAAAATACAGAGTAAGAAATATTAAACTCTTTCAATTCTACTTCTAGAATTTAATAAAACAACTTTTAAATTAATATTACAGTTACATAAAGATTGGGAAATAAAAGACTTCTGCTGAACATTTGATTGCTGATCGTTAGTTGGAGATAAATTTGAAGGTGGGGGGAGGAAATAATTAAATGAGCTAGAAATATTTAATAATACTATTTCTTTACAGGTTCTAGAATCTCATAAAGTATGTTTCAAACGAATATTGACATTTATGTTGTAGATGGTACAAGACTGGAAATTGGGAGCTTTCGTAGAACATTTGATCACCGATCGTTCTATGGAGCTTCTATTTTTAAAATGAACGATATCCGTGACTTTTTTAAAGATTGAAGAAATAAATTCACGGAATTCTGCAAATTAGACAAAAATAAATAAATAATAAAATAAAATAATAATAAAAAAAAATGAGCATAACTGTTTTTTTTTTTTTTTTTTTTTTTGTTGTTTTCTAGCAAACACAGTGCAGCATTACAAAATGGGTTTGGAATTATATTGCTTGATTTGGGTTGTTAAAATAACAATAAGTAGCACAACATCTACAAAATTTTAGGAATTTAAGACAACTTATAATTAGGGTCTTTTAGGACATTTTTTAATTTTTTCAGGAATTTCAAAAAAGCCACAAGTAACATGCAATACACTATGTTTGATAAAAATAAAATCATCATAATATTATGAAAAATAAATATTTACTAATGAAATTGAGATAGAACTTTCAATATGAAATTCAGTGTACATATTTTTTCACAAGATACCAGATAAGATTTTTTTTACCTTTTAGTTATACAAACACATAGCAAGATAAAATATTTTAATGCACATTAAAAAAAAGAGGAGGCTAAGGCTGGATTTTTTAACGTTATCATAAAAAGTATTTCTATGACAATCTTCTTTAATCTGGATATTAATGAATCATTTTATTTATGTAAGTGACTAAATAAATGTAAATAAATAAGTAAGCCAACCAAAATACAGGATTAAAATATGGTATATTTATGTTTAATGGAAAATACCGTTTCAACTAATATATGTGATAATTACAGTGCAATAATTACTAAATATTTTAAAAATTTAATACAGTAAATCTGAACAACTTTGTGCTGTAGAAATAAGAATTTTTAAGTAAATACAATAAAACCGCCGTACTCAGATTAACGTTTTATTTTGTATTTGTAAAGCGATAGTCTACAAAGACGGAGCCATGTTGTCATTATGTTTGTGTTGATAGATTCATGAAAAGAACGATTCATTGAATTGTCAGCTTTGGCTCCTCCTACAGTAATTACGTCTGACCAATTGCTGCTCATTGAATTGTCAGCTTTGGCTCCTCCTACAGTAATTACGTCTGACCAATTGCTGCTCTGTATTTGCTTAATCTTCGTCGCTGAAATTGTTTCATAAATCGCTTCCGCACCGCTCCGCGAAACTAGCGCATGCGCAATGATGAATTTTGTCAACGCAACGGATGAACGCAAAGCTCTCTTGCGGAAAACGTTGACTTTTTTCTGTGCTAGAAATGAACGTTCTCGCCGCCGTCGACCGCAAGCAGTGAACCAATCAGATTGTTGAATGCGAAACTCACTTCCTTCATGCTTGCCTCGCGTGTAACTTTGGATTGTTTATGTTTGCTTCAGCATTTGATATGATGTTTTGAATTTTGAATAAGAAAATACATGATTTCTATCACTGAAATATCTCAAGATACAAACATTTGTTTGATTTGAGTCAGCTAAAAGATTACATAGAGAGGAAAAATAGTACATGAAAGGTAAATATAAATTCTGACCTTAATAACGTATCAGGTTAATTGTATATTTATTTTAGCATTTAAAGTTTGTTTTCGATAAATACTAATAATTCGTTCATATTTAAAGACTTTTTAAACTTATGCGAGTTGCTTATGCTTTATTATTTACTAATTGTTTCACTTTAGAAAGTGCCTACTATCTCTTATATTATTAAATAAGTATTTAATTACTATTATTATATACTCGTTTTACTTTGTTTGAAATAGGAAAAGTATGCTTTTGTGTAAAATTATCAGTTTTCCTTCACAAATTTCTGCTTTTTTTTTCCCCTTCACTAATAAGTGATCCTAATTTTTCAGATATTTTTGATGTATACCGCTATCATGATTCGTATTTCACTCGAAATTTTGAGAATTAACCAGACTTAGTAACAATAAAACTGTAAGTTAATCAACAAAAAACAAACAAAATGTTATTAAAACGACGATTTTTCTTTCTTCATATTTCAGTTTCTCTGAGTATTTCAAAAATTTAATTTTGTAGATTTTATTTATTATTATTGAATTGCAGTTTGAAACATGCTTTTAATATGTATTGTAATTTAAAAAAATAATGTGGATGCTTTTGAATTAATTATTTTTTATGCAAAATTTATGTAATTTTTTTTTTTTTTTTTTTTTTTTTAATTTTGCTGAAATATGATGAATAGATTGTAGTGAATAATTTTCTCTTTGAATTTTTATATGTATTTTTTCTAGTTAAACTAATTCCATGCACTTGTTGTAAAGTATAGAAATTTTACTGTGATTGTTGATAACAGTGATACTTAAGATAAAAGCAAGATTGTAATATATAGTAGAAAATCTGTTTATTTATTTATTTTTCTTTAAAGAGGGTCTAGATATGGGTTAGGACCCCTTATAAAGACCCCTCTGGCTCTAGTGCTGTCAATTAGCCTTAATTCATATTCTATAACCAATCTTAAAAGAGGGGCACCAACCTTGTAGCTTATGATAAGCATTATAAGCACAAGGTTGGTAAAACATTGTTG